>JAMYWO010000002.1:504695-540184 GCA_024220525.1 Cochliopodium minus | reverse complement strand
AAAATAAAAAATAAAAAATAAAAAAATAAAAAATAAAAAATAAAAAATAAAAAATAAAAAATAAAAAATAAAAAATATAAATAAAAAAAAAATATAAAATATAATAACAAGTTTAAAAAAATGACAAGTTTAAACAAAGGAAATTATTTTAACTATTTTTTTTTTTTTACATAGATTTGTCTGATACTAACATTCCTTTTCGTTTTGATACTGTCCACAACGCTGCCAGTTTCCTTAAAAAATATCTCAGCTTGTTAGTCGAGGAGAAAATGGACGGAAACTTGGCTAACATTTGCAATGAAGTAATCGATGAGGCTTCCAAAAAAAATATTTCTCCTTCTGCTTTTCTCAGGAAAATTTTCCAAGAAAAATTTGTAGATTTGAAAAAAAGATTTTACAAAAAAATTCTTTCTTTTTTGCTTAAAATCTCCGCTTTTCACCAGGTGAACAAGATGAGCATCACCAACTTGGCTAAAATCTTCGCGCCCATTTTGTTCTCCGACGACGATGAAGACACCTTGGTGGCCTCTTTGATGAAGATTCCTGTCGCCATAAAAGTGTTGTCCAGTCTTATTACTCATTGCCAAGAAATTTTTGATTGAGGAAAAACTTTATGTTAAAAAAAATAAAAAATATTTGTAAAAAGAATAAAAAATCAAATGAAAAAAAACTTATTTAATTAGCATAATCCATTTTCAATTTATTTTTATCATAAAACAAATTGTCTTTTTTAGTGAGAAACTGACTACACTCATTGTCAGAGTTAAATGTCAAAAAACCGAAGCCTCTGCAAGTGTTGGGGTCTTCTTTGTTCATCAAAACGCTAATGTGATTGATGCCAACCTCACTGACATTCTTCACTTTCAAAATTTCTTCAAGTTTGGAGTGGAGGGACTTTTCGGAAGTATATTTAGGTAAGTTTCCTACAAAGAGGCGGTTTTTAATTGGCTGCGGTTTGACAGTATCAACCGGGTTCATTTTAAAGTTAGGTTCACCTTCTTCCAATTGAACACAATACCTTTGCAATAAAATTTTATTAATAAAAAAAATATGTATTTTTTTTTTTTACCTGTAGTCAAAAGGATCTTCGTTGAATCTACTGATGAGGTAAAATTCTTTGACAGTAAACTCCACTTCTTTGAATTCTTTATCATATTTTTCAATAACCTCTAAAATAATTAAAAAATTTTAATTAAAAAAATGATATAAAAAAATAAAAATTATTTAAAAAAATAAAAATTATTTATTAAATAAAATTCAAAATTGAGATTTTAAAAAACGAATTTTTTTTACGTTTTGCTTCTTTGACAGTGTTCCATTGACCAACAGACAAGTGAGGAGTGTACCCGTTGTCAGAAATGGTGGACACGTCATTACAGAAAGGAAAACAGCTTTCTATTTGAGACTGCAACTGTCCCAACTTGCTCATTTTGGAGTCACCTAAAAAAAAAAATTTATTTAATAAAATATTTTTTTTATTTTTTTTATTTTTTACTTTTTATTTTTATTTTTTTTTACCTAGATCTTCGTCTGGTCTTATCCACACGGTACAGTTCTTGGAGTGCTTGAAGAAGTTGAACTTGGACAATTTTAGTTTGAAGGGTTTCATTTTGATGTTCTTTTTCAATGTCTCATATGCATCCTTGAAATGGCAATTTTCTACAAAAGGATAGATTCTATAATAAAATAAATTAAAAAATTAATAAATTTATTTAATAAAAAAAATATTTTATTTTTAATAAAAATTTGTTAGTAAAAATGATCGATATACAAATATAATATAATTTGTATTTGATTGATCAATTATATAGTACCTTATGTTGAGATATTAAAATTTGGATCCAATTATATGTTGCAGATTAAATTCTCACAAAAAAATTTTTCAATTTACACTGTTATATGTGGCATCCATCTTACAAATCCTCTATCATGATCCTTTCTAATATCTTGTATTTGATCCCATATTTCTTTTGGAGGCACAACTACTATTGCGGTGGTATGTACCTAAAAATATATTAATTATATAATTTTTTGATTTTTAAAAATTAGTTAAATTCAATTCATATTATCTTGATATTACTGTTTTCAATTTTTTGCTCATTTTTTTTTTGATTTATGAGATATAAAAATCATTGAATTTGAGTCAAATTGACCATTTTGAGAAATTATAAAGAAGAATGAAAACAAATTTAAAACTCATCACAGATAAACTTAAATTCTTAAATTGAGATCAAACTCAAAATTAGATTCTAAATAGGTGATTTTGTATTTGTTGAAAGAATTATTTTTGATTGTGACATCTAGTTATAGATAATTTTGATGTGAGAACTCACTTTTTCTATTCTTATTTTGGCGCAATTATATTAAAAAAAAAAAAAAAAACTGAATGAAGCAACGTATAAAATTCTTCCAAAATAAAACAACTATAATTTATTATTATTCCTATTTAGATAGAGAAGGAAATCGAGAAGAAAAAATTGGAGGCAAAGCAAATTTCAAAAGGAAAAGTGAAAAACAAAATGAAAAAATAAAAAAATTTAAGAAAATATTCGGTATAGTTGCTACTGAATTTCCAGAAACAAGATCATTAATTGCAGAATTGAATGGGGTGACTGTGAAGACAATAACAAATTGGTCAAAAAAAACTCAAGCAACCAAACATAGAGGTGGAAATTATAAATTTGATCAAGAAACAGAAGAAAGGATACAAGATACATTCTGGAATTATTTTCAGGTGGATCAATGGTCAACTTGTGANATAAAAATAAAAATAAAAATAAAAATAAAAATAAAAATAAAAATAAAAATAAAAATAAAAATAAAAAATAAAAAATATATAAAATGACCATCAATTCTGCTGCATAAGTCAAATTTTGATGTACACCTATTCCATTAGCATAAAGAGATGACAACAATGCATACGCAATAGCATCATTTTTTGCAATTCCTTTGAGGAAATACTCAATAGCAAGAGTAAGGTTTTTCTCAACACCATCTCCATCCATGTACATTTTCCCCAAAACACTTGATAAATGAAAAAAATTGAAAAAATTATTTTAAAAACGAAAAAAATACAATACAACTCGAAGAAATATTTTTTACCTGTATGCTTCAGCTAAATTTTTGAAAAAAAAAAATGAATAAAATTTGAATGTTATGTAAAAAAAAATTTAAAAAAAAATTGTAATTTGAGAATTTTTTTTTTTACGAGCTCCATCATGAGCAGCCCTTTCAAAGTAGTTACGGCTCATGTCCAAGTCACGAGGCAAGTTCCTGAGCCCGTGTCTATAAGCCTCACCCATGTAAAGTTGGGCATGTCTGTCGCCATCCTCAGCGCGATACTTCTGCAGATTGATCAGCTCATCTTGCTCACCATTGACATGAAGATCCAGATCGAAAGACAGTGGGGATTCTTCTACAAGCTCGAAACCTTGTGACCAAGAGGATTTTTCTTCGGCGGAGATATAGAGATTGTATGCCAAGGATCTTTCGCAGTAGATCGGGTCCTGATTGGTTTTGAGCCACAGTTTGTATCCTAAGGCGTGATTGGATTCGGTGTCTCCTCTTAGAGAGGCGAGGGAGTACCACACTTTCGATTTGTACTCGTCTTTTTCTACCACAATTCCTTGAGAATAAAAAAATCCTGCATTTTTTTTGAATAAAAAATTTTGATAGATTGAAAAAATTGAAAAAATTATAAATTTTAAAGAAACAAAAAAATTCCTCTTTTTTTTTGTTATCTTTACCTAACATCCTTCTTGATTTTGGGTATCCCATATGAGCAGACTCATTGAAATAAACAAAGGCCTTCCAAAAATTTTGCTGTACATATTCGCCTCGCAAATAAAAGTCTCCTATTCAAAATTAAAAAATCGAAAAAAATTAAAAATGAGGGAAAAAAAAAAGAAACCAATCTGATACAAAGAGGGAAGATGATCCAAACTAGCCAAAACCTTTATTTTTTGAAGTGATTCTTTGGGGTTTTTGCTCAACTTCTTCATCAAACTTTTATACAATTTATCATATTTTTTGATCCTTGGATAAATCCTCGAATGAGAATGAGGAAGAGCGGGAAGATCTTGTGCCACTCTGGAATAGTCTTCCAACATTTCAAAATCTTTGATAAGATAATTGTAAAATTTGAATTTGTAGAATAATGAGTAGGTGGGATATGATGATGAGGAAGGATGTGTTCCTATCACTATTGGTGAATTTGGCTTATATGGCACCGTGATTTTCCAATCGAGCTTTTGTTTGCCATTCAAATAGAGTCTCACCTTTTCTTCATCTATCAACATCATTACGTGAGACCATTTGTCAACTAGTGTATCATTTGCTTTTATTTCTTTCATCATTTCTAATCCTATTGAAGTTTTCACAGAGATTTTCAACATATTTTCGCTCAAATATAATTTCCATGCATTTTCTGATGTACATATTATCCTATCATGCTCTATATTTTACAAGATTATGATATTTACAATATTTCGCTTTACATATTTTTTGTCATTCTTTTTTTTACCTTCATTCTCAATTGGAAAGATATTCACCCAAAATGTGATTGAATAATTATACCCAAATTTTGGAATTGTTTTATTTGTGAAATATGAATAGCTTTCAGACATTGATATCAATTCATCAAAAAAGACAATATTTTCTTCATAATTGGTAAGAAATAAGATTAATTATTTAAAAATTTGATGATACCATTGGTGATATTCAAATCGAGTTTATCTCTTTTCATTTTCATGAATTGTATGTTCCCATTTTCAACTATAATTAGATTATTCACTGTGAAAAAAAATAAGATGGTGAACAACAAAATGTAACATTTTCCCATTTTTTTTATTTCAATAGATTTCTTTTTCAGTTTCTTCACAAAAAATATTAAAAAAATTAGAATGAGCTCTCAAAGAAAAAATCCTCCACAACCAGAATTGAAAAAGTAAACAATATATAATGCTTTATCTTTTAATTTAAAACTAATAATTGATTCATATCTTTAGATTTTTGGATAAACATATCGCAAGTAAAGAGAAATGCTTTGAAGAAAAATTATTAATTATAACCATATTTTATTTTAGTTCAAATTAATGGAAATAGAAAAATATCAGGAAAATTGCGTGGATTTGATCATTTCATGAATCTTGTTATTGAAGAATGTGTGGAAGAAGTATCAAATAATGAAAAAAATGATATTGGAACAGTAATTTTGAGAGGTAACAGCATTATATCAATCTTCCCTCTCGAAAAGATATAAAAAGGATTGGGAATCATCTCACAACAGTTGAAGAAATTAAATTTTTATTTGAAAAAAATTTGTTAGTAATTTTTCTTTAAAATATAAATATTCAAATCAAAAAAAAAAAGAAAATGAAAAAGATTCCTTTGAGAATGATATCATTCAATAAATATAAAGACAAGAGATATGTATTTAAAGGGATATATAAAAAATACAGCAATAAATCACAAAATCAACAACTAGATAATCAATCAATAATAAATGAGGATCAAGGGTTCTCAAATATAAATAATAGATATAAATTCGCCTTGGATTTGTATCTTGGGAAAGGGATGAAGGAAAATAAGAGGGAGGCTTTCAAAATTTTCAATTCTCTCGCAAATACTTACCAACATCCGAAATCTTATCAGATGGTTGGCAAATGTCAGATAATAGGGGATAGTTGTGACCAAGATATCGAGAGTGGATTGGCCAATCTGAAGAAATCCAGTGAGATGGGAGAAGATTCTGCTAATATCTTGCTTGGTGATTATTATCTGTCAACAAATGATGATTATAGTGCAAAGATCTATTTCATGAAATCCTATCTGAATGGGAATCTCTTATCTTCTTTGAGATTGGCCAAGATCTTTCTCAATTCTGAAAAAGACGATTTCCTATTCAAATCAATAGATATGCTTCATGAATTAGCTACCATTCAAAATCCAAATTCTAGAGCAGATGCAAAGGTAAATTTTATTAAGAGATCAATTTGATATATAAAATTTTATCTTTTTTTTTTCAACAAATCTTTTTTAATAGGTGATCTCATCTGCCCAACTCAAATTGTGGCAACTCAGAATCGAAAATAAGAGGCTGATTGAATATAAACAATTGACAGAGGAGAAATTGCTAGAATTCCTGCAATTCTCCGCAGAGCATGGCAACGTGGTCTCTCAGTACGAACTGGGCATGTATTTCCATCAGCACAACAAAAAGGAAGAGGCCATCCAATGGCTAGAAACCTCCTCCAAAGAAGATTATATCCCCGCTATGTATGAATTGGCTCTTATCTACTTGGGAGATAATAATTCAGAGGGTCTTGAGTTTTTGCATTTGTGCGCCAAGAATAATCATGTTCCTTCAAAGTTGAAGCTGATCGAGGTCTATTCTGATGGGCCTTTCAAGGATGAGGAGAGATCTCAGGAGGTTTTGCTCATGAGCGCTTATGAGGGCATACCTGAGGCCGAGTATTTGCTTGGTCTTTATCATTTCAATCTCACCGCTTTTGAGGAAGCTTATAAATGGTAACAACAAAAAAAATTGAAAGAACTCTGTTTCAATTATAAATATAATTGGATCTCTGATCAATAGTATCTAATGTTAAGATATAAAATTGATCCAAATTATATGCGATATTTTTTATAAAAATTGCAAAAATCTTGAATTATTCGAAATTTCTTAGCATCAAATTTTGAGTTCTGTTTATATCAGATCATTTCAAGTATAATGCTTAAAATCATGGTGATTACTGTAAAATTGAAATCACTTTATCTTTATAATGCATTCAAATGATTTTACAAAAAATTTTAATGTGGGTACTCATTATGACCGAGAATGACATATCTTAATTAGAAAGATAAATATTTTATTTTTTGTTTTAATTTCGATGCGATTCTTGGTTTTTACTGTTTACTCGATAAAGTTGATAAAAAAATTTCATATTGCACAGATTAAATTCTCAAAAAATTGTCATTCTCTATCTATTTTACATTATCTTATTTTTTATAGGTTCCATCTTGCTTCTAAGAAAGACCATCCTCAAAGCATTTTCAACATAGGGATGTTTCATCTCAATGGCATTTGCGTTCCTAAGGACGAAGAAAAGGGTTGGTCCTTCATTCGTGATGCTGCCAGCAAAGGAGATCTTGGTTCTCTAAAGTTTATTCAAGAATATTCTCTTTGATTTTCTCTCATTCGTTTATTTATTAAAAATGTATAAAAAAATGTATTTATTCCAAGAAAATATAAAATCAATTTTGAATACTTTGAAACGAACATTCTTTGAAACGAAAAGAATTTATAAAGATACTGGTTTGAACCAAAAAGAAAGATTAATTTCATGAAATATTTCAATTTTTCATTTGACAAATATATCAAGGATGTTTTCAAAATGTTTTATTATACTTTAAATTTGTTTTAATATATTCCATATATCGTTGGCTTTATACTTTACATTAATTCTTTTATTTGGTTTTAGTTGAAGTTGGAGATCCAGTCAATTCTGAGATGAAGAAGATCAATACCGAAATCCCCACGAAGATATAGAAGATATAAAATTTGATTGGAATCTTATATTCCCTTTTTTTCACTTCCCCAAGTTCTTTGATTCCCAACATTGATCTTATGAAATCGAAATATGATAGATAATATTTCCATATAACCAAATAAACTATAATGAATATAAGGATTATTTTTATAGCAAAAAATTTTGGTGAAAATATTTATATAAATATTAGGATTTACACAAGAATAAAGGTACAATTAAATAGAAAAAAGAATTCATCATTTCTGAAATATCCTCTATTTTTTTTTTTTTTTTTTTTTGAAAAACATGAAATTAAAAGAAATGAAATGACGAATAATGAGTACTTCTCTTGTTATAGTATAATTTTGTTTGGACTTTATTTAACTACCCTGGAGCCGTCCTTAGGGAGGCGGACTGATGTCACCAATGCTAGTTTTAGGATGCTAACGTTTTCTAAAAATTTTACACTATACCCCCATACACTCATCCAATACTTTGCTCACATAAAAGAGTATCACTGAGGATACATAAACTTTCATAGTTAGCACTATGAACAGTATATTAATTATTTCCACCGACAAGAGCAGTAGAAGTTTTAAATCTTAAATTTTCGTTTGTATTTTTCATAAGTGATTGTCCATTTACAAAACTACCAGGACTTAAACTAGAATTGGTTTGATTTAAATGTCAACCTATTGTGACTTGCAAAAAATCTATTAAAAGTAGGTTATGTTGAATATCATTAAATTGTATCATATAATGAGTATGCTATTTATTTTATTAAATTAAAAGTAATTTAATTTATTTTATTAAATTAAAAGTAATTTCTTGTTCTGTGAGAACAATTTTGACAATAAGAAATGAATTTTCATTTGTTTGAACAGAGCAGATATGAATTACTAAACATTTAACAAAAAAAGAAAAAAAATTTTAATACACCAGGATTATTTGAAACTTAAAAACTCACAAAAACAATAAAAAAGTAATTAAATTTTTAATTTTCATCATCCTCAACATCCAATTCCAAAACAGATTTAAATTGGATCACCTCCTTTAAATAGTAGCGGTAAGACAAAGTACGGCAAAAGAAATCAGTGTTTTCAAAGTTTTCAGATTTGATTTTCAAAACGATCTTCTTGAGAATAGGTGAGCAGTTTTGTGTCAAATAATTGGAGGCTTCGTGGTTAGACAAATCTTTGACTTTGAAGTAAGTGTTGTCGATGTAATCTGTGAATTTTTTGTGGATGAACATTGCTTTGTCGAAGGGCTCTTTTAAAAGCGGGAAGTATTTGATGAAAGTTGTGTTTAATCTTTTTTTTTTTTAAAAAAAATTTTAAATAAAAAAATATTAATTTAAAACAAATTTATTAAAATATTAGTTTAAAATAATTTAAAATTGTTTTTTATTACGAATTGGCATAGATGAGTTTTCTCATTGACTTGTATTGCGTCTCAAAGTTGGGATCCCACAAGGAGAATCTGAGCAAGAAGTAAGGAAGGCTTAATAGGGTGGCCCTTTTGAAGTTTTTGTCAACGATCATGAATCCCGCAAACTGAGTGACGTCCTAATAAGAATGAAGGAATGAAATAATAATTAAAAAATTTCAAAAGGATAAATTAAATGAATATAAAAGAAATAAAAAAAAGATTTATCTATTAAAAATAAAAAATTTAAACACATTAAAACAAATAATTTAAATACAAAAAAAAGAAATAAAAAATTTAAATTAAAAAATATTGTTCTAGAAGTACCATTTTGTTGGCTTCTCTTTCAAGACCCAAATATAATTCTTTGTGGTTTAGCTTGACTCTCTTTTTGGCATCTAACAGAATTTTGGCGGGAATTTCCTGGCTTATGGGATGTTTGTATGAAGTGTCCCAACTGGTGTACTTCGACATGAAGGGTTCTGGGCTGATTTCACACAAGCTATTTTTGTCGACAACAGATAGTAATTGTATTTTATTAGCTATTTTTTAAAAAATTTTTAAATTAAGTAAAAATAAACCAAAAATTTTTTTTTTTTAAACTCTTCAATTAAAAAACTTAAGTAAACAAAATTGTAAATTTTTTTTTTACGAGGTAAAAATTTTTTTAATTAATTTATTTAAACAAAGATTAAAAAATAATGTTACACAAAAAATTATAAGAATTTTTTTCTTCAAAATTTTTGTTCATTGAGAAAATTATTTCAAATAATAATTCCACAAAAATTTTCAAAAAATTTCAAAAGACAAAATATTTTCAATAACAAATATTGATTGTTTAAAAAATAAAAAAAAAATTAAAAAAAACTTAACTAAAAATAACAAGAATTTTTTAAAGACATGTTTTCAACAATAGATATTGATTTTTTAGAAAAAAAAAAAAAAAATTTACGATTTGTGTCCTCCGTTTGTATTATAGAAATTCCATAGACGCTGTTGACAAAAAACCTAAAAGTAAAGCAAAGATGTGAATGGTCTTGTTGAGGAAACTCCATCTTCTTTTCGTTCCATGTCTTCCAGAAAGCCTCTGAGAGATTTTTGGAGGATCTGTCCACCTTTATATTCGAAACTTTGCGATATTCTCTTTGGTGGGACATGTGTAAGTTTCTGTTAAAATTAAAAATTAAAATTAAATATAAAGTATTAAAAATTAAAAATTAAAAATTAAAAATTTAAAAATAAAAAATAAAAAATTAATAAAAATAAAAATTGATAAAAAAAATCTTTTGTGAAAATTAAATTTTTTTTTTATAAGTTACAAATTGAATCTAAAAAATCAAAAAAAAATTAATAAAAATTAAGAGTTAAAAAATAAATTAAAATTAAAAAAATGAGAGTTAAAATAATTTTGTCTTTGAAAATTTTTTTTTTTTTTTAAAAAAAAATTACCTTGCAGTTTTTACAGTAGAGGCAACCTATATTTTTGATTTGAATTAATTTTGTAAAGAAAAAATAATGTGTATCACGGTTTCCCAGCAATTAAAATAGTCTTTTTTGGAAAATTGGAAGTATTCTCCCTCATCTGTCACTATTTTTTGAAGAGGATCAAGAGCATCGTGCGAACTCTTTAAATAAAAAAAATAAATTTATATTGAAAATATAAAAAAATTTGAAATAAAAAATTTGAAATAAAAAATAAAAAATAAAATAAAAAATTAAAAAAATAACAAAAAAATAAGAAACACTTTATTATTCTAGAATAATTTTTTAAAAAATAAAAATAAAAAATAAAATAATAAAAATTTTATGAAAATATTTTTTTTTTAAAAAAAAATTTAATAATTTATTTTACACTGCTACATATTTTCCAAGATTGGGAAAGGGAGTCATAGTAAAGAGTAACATGCTTGCAGTTGTCGATGGCATCTAATTTGTACAACTTTATGCTTTCCCAGTCCATATCGAATTCACTTATCTTGATGTGATCCACCATTTCATACTTTCTGGGAGAAATAGCTTTAAAAAAAAAATATTTTTTTTGAAAGGGAATAATTCGATAAAACAAAAATTCAAATAAAGAGTTCCGAATAAAAGAATAATGAAAACAAACGAAGATCTTCAAAAAATTTCAATATTTTTATCCAATATTTAGCATTAAATAGAAAAATTTTTTTTGTAGTTCTTTTAGATATTTAAAAAATTTAATAATTTTAAATTATTTTTCTTATAATAATTTTTTTTACAGTAATTTTTTTCAAAAATTATTTTTCTTATAATAATTTTTTTTGCAGTAATTTTTTTTCAAAAATTATTTTTCTTTTAAAAATTTTTTTGAAGGATTTTTTTTCAAAATTATTTTTTTACCAACAGGAGTCAAAACATTAGATTGAGAATTCCAGTCCAACAAAAGGTGAGAAGGAATCTGCTTGAACAAAGGATGGCCCTTAGGGACATAATGGAAATTGTGGCTCAAAAAAATCTGCTTGCCATCATTCAACTTCTCAACGAAAAAGGAGAAGTTAGATTCCAAAAAATCGATTCCGTAGGTTGAGATTATTTTGCTGAAATTTTCGAGCGGATTTTCGGTGAATGTGATAGAGAGTTCTGGATGGCAGATTTTTTCGAGTTGGGAGACGAGATTGTCGTAGATTGGTCTGTACTTTACCTCGAAAACTTCCCATTTTGTATCTTCTATTTCTAATAACTTTTTTATTAAAAAAAAATGTTAGTTTTTTAATTTCTTTATTTAAATCTATTTTTATTTTTAAAAAACATATGATGGATAAATTTTCTTTAGAAAAAAAATTTTTTTTTTTACTTGTTTCCAGTAGAAATTTGGTCTTTCAAAGTCAACTATTTTGTGATCCGTCGCAATTTGAATTGAAAAATCTAAAAAGCGGAGTGTGTGAAGGATGTTTTTTTTGCACAACAGTACATCTCCCTTGTGACAAAATCTTTTTGCCTGTAAAAATTTTTTATCATTTTAAATTTTTTAAATTTAATTTTTTTATTTTTCTCACTTTTGACCATGTATGGCTCACATCTGCTTTATTTACCCCCAAAAGATCACTTCTTCTTATCTTGTAATCATATTTTTTCTCCTCTTTAATGACATACTCATGTGGCAGATGATTCAACATGAGAACTTAAGATAGGAGTAGAGATGAGTTTAAAAAAAGATCATAAAGAGTATTCTATTTGATATTGTTACCCCATGATAGATTCTCTTCCATCATGCTCAATATATAAATTTCATCGTACACTGATATATTTTTCAGTCCATCTTCTATCACCAATATTCCATTCAGGCTGTATTCACTTTTGATTATACAGATATAATCATAATCTGATGTTTCTGTATGCGTTTTAAAAAGTCTTGATCCAACCAGATATATATTCAGTATTTCATATTTCCCACAAAATCCATTCAAATTGTGATTGATAAGCTCCATTAGTAAATTTAAATCCATTTTTTTTTTTTTTATAAAGTACTGTATTATTTCAATTTGTAGTTATTATATTTCAAATTGGAGAAATTTATTGGAAATATTTGTTTTCCAAGTTAATTTTCTTCAGTTTTAATTAATTGAGGAATTAATTTTGTAAGTTCCTGTTGCAAAATCATTGAATGAATTGTTTTTTGTTAATAAAAAAAAATGGAGAATCTGACTGTTGATATCCAATCTTCAAATAAATATTTCATCAATTTTGTTGATTCTTTTGATTGTATTCGATTAAACATTTAATTTTGATTAATTTTTCAAATTCTTAGATATAATGTGCTTATTAACAAGAGATAAACAAATTTATGTGGATGTGAATCTATTCTTGAACAAAAATGGCTTATATTATCTTTCAGAAGAAATAGAATTGGTAATTCATTTATTTATAAAACAAATACAATTTGAATCCTATATTATACAGAAGATGTTTGATCAATTTAACCTAATTATTAATAATTTTCATAAAGGGATTCAAATATCAAGAGATAATCTCAATGAAAGAAAATGATATCGAAGGACCATCATTAATCCTCGAGATAGAAATCGAAGGTTCGAAAAAAGAAGAGATAATACTGTCAGATTTCAAAGGAAATTATGATACGTTCAAAAATTCTCTGAATATAATGATAAATTATCACAAAAATGAATTAGGTGAAATAAAGGAATTCAGTGAAATTTTTCCCTTGATCTCCAAAAACAAATATCCCGATGATTATGAGTTCCTAACCTCCCAACTAAATCTCCCACCTCATCATCTAATTATCACATGGTTCCGGTCCATGTATTACCAAGGAAACAAACCTTTTGGAGGGAGAATGTGAAAATAATTTTTTTTTTATAATATTTTATAAATTAATAATTATTTTTTTATTATATTTTTTATATTTTTTTTTTTCTTTTTTCTTAATTTTTATATTTTCTTAATTTTTGTTTTTTATTTATTTTTTATTTTTTTATTTTTTTATTTTTTATTTTTTACGTTTTATAAAAAGATATATCACACCCTGCTACATCATTTTCACGGGACTCTTTTTCAAGGAAAGGGTGACATTCAAATGGAGAATAAGTGAGATTTCGAAAGTGCTCAAAAACCAGACCATTCTGCCCTCCATCACCTTTTCTATCAAGCCTCAAACCCATCATCAGATTTACGTTCCTTTTTCTCCTTCCCTCTCCTACAATACTTTGGAAAAGGGTAAAAAAAAAAAAAAAAGAAATTTACTCTTAACAAATAAATAAATAATCTTCAACAAAATTTTAATTTAAATTATTTTTTTGGAAGATTAATAAACTAAAATTCAAATAAACAAAAATATGTAAATCTAAAAATAAATTAAAATTGTAACAAATAAAATAAAAAAAAAACAATTTATGTCATATTTATATGGGGAATATATTCAAAATATAAAAAACAATTAAAAACAAATTTCTGAAAAAATAAATAAAAAAATCTGTTTAAATCACAAAAAATTAAAATAAAAAAATAAAAAAAAATAAAAAAAAAAATAGAAAATAAAAATAATGAAATTTAATTCGTATTATTATTTCTTTAAAAATAGTTATCGAGAATTTTAACCAAAAATGTATTTTTGGGGTTCCTTTGAAGGATGTTGTACTTAGAGAAAATAAAGGCGATTGTTTGCCTCAGTCGGTCAATGATTGCATCTGCTTTATGGAGGAGGGAGAGAATCTAAAAGAAGAGGGAATCTTCAGGGTGAATGGTTCTGTTGATAAAATAAACAAATTTGTTGGTATTAAATAAAAAATAAAAAATAAAATAAAAAATAAAAATAAAAAAATAAAAAATAAATAAATAAAATAAATAAAAAATAAATATAAAATAAATAAAAAATAAAAATAAAAAAATATAAAATAAAATAAAAAATTTGAAATAAAAAATAAAAAATAAAAAATAAAAAAATAAAAAATAAAAATTAAAAAATAAAAATTTGAAACAAAAAATTTGAAATAAAAAATTTGAAATAAAAAATTTGAAATAAAAAATTTGAAATAAAAAATAAAAAATAAAAAATNTAGATAAAAATGTTTTGTATAATTTTTAATTTATTATTTCTCAAAAAAAAGTAAAAAAGATACATATTTTTAATACTGTGCGTCAAATCAAACAAATTGGACTTAAAAAAGAAGTTGTTGAAGATCATTCTATTTCTTTCCTTGAGGATAAGGAATTACCTATGGATTCTTACATTGTTGCTGATAATGCTGCTGCATTTGGCCCTACTTTTTCTTTAAACAATATTGCTCATTTTTTTGAATGAAAAACTTTAGATGATTTTAGATCCATCAAATTAACTTTTTTGATCCCATTGTAAAATCAACGAGATATCTTTCATTTATGGATAGATAGATTGGAAAAGAGAATGATATAAAAATAATGCTAAATAAATTATATACCCTTCTATTGAAAGAAATATTCATTATATCTGGTAATTTGTGATCTAGTCCCATATTTTAGTGGTCTACCAAAAGTTTGATGTTCTCCAACTGTAGAGTTGAATTTTTCCTTGGGGTACTTATGGAATTATAAATCGTATCAGAATTTTTTGGAGTAATTCCGATTATCCAAAATGAAAATCAAAATATTTCTTGTTTTGATTTTATCCAATAAATTCATGTTTTTTACAATAACTTCATCTTTTCTATTTCTTCTCCATTTATCTGAAATAAATCTTCTGGATCCATTGAGGTTATCCTTCCCAAAGTCTTTATATAATAATACCAATGATCTATATTATATAATATACAGTTTTAAATTTTTTTTTTCTATTTGAGAACTTTTATCTCCAAAAAATAAAAAGGCAAAATGAAAAAACAGGAAGTTCTCTCAATGTATAAAAAAATGATAGTGATGGGAAAAAGGATTCCAGATTCCCTCAAAAGAGAACAAACATTAAAGAAAATAAGAAAAACCTTCAAGAAAAACTCCAAAGAAACCGATTTGATAAAAATTAAGGAACATTACGATAAAGGATTATCTCAGATGGCATTCTTGAAGATGATGTCACCAAGGGATTTATCTGAAAGAATCAGTGGAAATTATAAGATAAATGAAGAGGGAAAATTAACTACTTCAGAGATTGAGCCCGAAAAAAGAAAGCCATTAAGCAATTATTATAAAGATGGCAAAAGTATTGATCCAGATCATATCAAAAGGCATGAATATTTGATGAGAAGAATGCAATTCAAGGAAGATCCTATTGAAAAGCCCAAACCAGTCAACATTTCCTTCTCTGATTTATAATAAATCTTAATATAATCATAGAAGTACTGTTTCTTATGGTTGAATCATTCTCATATATGTATTTCTGGATACAAATAATAAAAAAATAAAAAAAATTGTAAATTTATTAAAAAATATTTTCATTTGTCACAGAAGTATAAGAATTACAATCAATAAAGTAAAAATAGATAGATTCCAACAAATTTCACTCAATATAAATAGTTGTTAATATTTTTTTATTCAAGCCGCTCATAATTTTACCCAATATTTTTTATAAAACAAAAGAAATTTACAGATGTACTCACAATGGAGCTTCCAAAAAGAAATGAAAAACAATTCAATAAACAATCCAAATTGGTTGGAGATAATAGAAGAAAGAGGCAAATCCTTCAATTATTTGGTGATTGTGAGTCTGCAAACAATAAATACACAAAAGAAAGTGGGATTGGAAGATAAATCGTCATTCTTTCACAATAATTTGTCTACTTTGACTAATGGGAATAAATTGGATAAGAAATTTGTCATTTTAGAATTGAATGAGATAGTCTGCTTTCCATTCATAGTATTAGAGCTCGTCAATGAATCCCCTAATAATTGCGGAGTAAATGTCTATGATCAACAACAGATCCTGGTTAGCCCAAATTGGTCATCCACTGTTTCTTCTTTCACTTATGCACCCAATTTGATGCAATGTATAAGAAGGGTAAGTCAATGAGAAAGAAATTTTGACATTTTATACATATTTTATTTCAAATTTTGACTTATAACAAATTCAATATCCGCTCAAATAATGAGATGTTGTTTCAAATAAAATAATTTATATTTTAAATTATTGAAGATCTTTGATATTTTTCTTTCATTTATTTTATATTGCTCCAAATAACTTTGAATAATGATGTATTGGTGCAATATTTTAGAGCCAATATTTTCAAGTTTAAATATTCTGAAAAATCCACCTTTGATTTAAAAAATAATAAAATTAAATGGAAATCATATCAATGAAATCAATCTTTATAATAATTTTTAATGATCTTGAATATATTTTATGATTATAAAAATTATATAAAATGTTCAAATTATTTTAATCTTGAAAAATAGTTTGATGAGTACGTCTATCAACACTTCACATCCAAAAACAAGTCTTTCTCGATCGTGACAGAGAACTCACACGAGATGGAAGTGATATTAAGGAGGGAAGCAGAAAGCAAAGGGATCAACTTGGCTTCATACTTCGATAGGTATTTCAGCATAGAGAAGGAATTTAACAAGATGTACAACTCTAATGCCAAGGGTTTGAAGGAGATGTGCCAGGTTTTGGGGTTCAATGGCATCTCTTCCATTTCTGGCATGGAGGCTTGTAAGATCATGAGCAACATTGTCGCTTTGATCGTGAGAGAGGGAGTCGCTTTCAGGTGTCCGACAGTCATTGACTACCAAAACGTTACTTTTTTTTTTTTTTAAACAAAAATTATATCACTTTGTGTTTTAAAAAAAATTATAACATTTTATGTTCATAAAAAAAATTTTAACTTATATTTATAATCTTTGTTTTGTTTTGTTTTGTTTTTTGCACCAAAAATTAAATTTTTGTACACATCATTTTCAATTTTTCATCAACTTTGTGACGTATTATTTTTTTGCGAATAGGATCCGTGGGAGAGTGTGAGGGCATCCATACAAAACCAACTCAAACAAAACAATGAGGACGGGAAAAACAAAGGCAACAATATCAACAACACCAACAACGAAAACGAACAAGACTCTGTGGAGGAGGAGGTAGAGATTTCACTCATAGGAAGGCCAAGGAAGAGCACTTTGGAAAGTGACGGAAAAAACAGTGCGAGCGGAAATAAAAAAGACAACATTTTGCACCACGGTGACAATATTCTTGGCAACTCTTTTGTTGGGAGCCACAATAATTTTAATGAAGGGAACAGCAATGTTAACAACAATAACAATGGTGGGAATATAAATATCATCAACAATATTAATAACAATGTTAACAGCAATGTCAATATCAATGGGAATATCATTGTCAATAGCAATGGGAATGGTGTCGTTCATGGAAATAATGTTAAAATGGAAAACACTTCTACTAACAGTGAAATCAAAAACAACGAAAGCAGCAACAAAGAAAATTCCATCACTAATGTTAAAAACAACGCCAACAGCAGTGGGTCGGAGAGTATTAGCACCAACACTAGTAACGGGAACAAATCTTCTAAAAAAAACAACAAAAAAAATTCGCAGCAACAACAACAGCAACTCTCTAACCCTGGTGGAAATAACAGTGGTAACTCTAATTTCATTAACAACAACATTAATAATGGGGGTGGCGGAAACAAGCAAAATCTGAACCAAATCAACAACATTCAGAATCTTCAGCCCAAAAAAAATTTTCAGAAGAAAGAGCCCACCAGAGCTATTAAATTGAGGTAAAAAAAAAAAAAAAGAGATAATTTGACATTAAAATTAATCCAAAAATAAAATCTTGATAAAAAATTAATTAAAAATAAATAATTTAGTAATTTTAAAAATTTTTAGTAATTTTAAAAATTTTTTTTGTTATTTTTTATTTTTTTGATTTTTTTATTTTTTTTTTTTTTGTAGGGGTCTTCCTTGGAATGTGGTAGAGGAGGACATACACAAATTTTTCGACGGGATAAAAAGAGGGACGGTCACTTTCACTTTCGACCACAAGAACAGGCCTACTGGTGAGGCTTACATCGTCTTCGAGACGGTAGAGGATTGTGAAAAGGCGAGGGAGTACGACAAAAGGTCTTTGGGTAAGCTTGTTTCTATTTTAAGGATTGAAAAATAAATACACAAAATAAATAAAAAATATTTTTTATTTGGATAAATATTATTTGAAATAATCAAATATTTTTTTGAAATAATCAAATATTTTTTTGAAATAATCAAATATTTTTTTGAAATAATCAAATATTTTTTATTATCGAACTAATTTTTGTTAAAAGGATCGAGATACATCGAGATATTCAGAACCACAGAAGAAACAGTGACTTATGTCAAGAAGAGATTTAACAACAAGAAAAACTTGCCTCCAGAAAAGAACCAGCCACAACAAAAGACAAACAACAATAACAACAGCAACAACAAAACCAACAAAGAAGACAGCATTAACAACACTAACAATAATAACAACAATAACGAAAATTTGGAAGGAAACATCTTGGTTACTATCTTTGGTATGCCTTATAGTACTTCCTTTAAAGACTTGGAAATTTTTTTTGATGGATTCAATTTTGTTAAGGATTCCATCAAGATTGAGCTTGACACTTATGGAAAACCTAATGGCCATGGCTCCATCCTTTTCTCTGATCTTCCTGAGGCACAGAGGGCTTTGAAGGAGAAGAACAAGCAGTTCATCGGCAAGCGTTATGTCAAGTTGGCCATCAAGAGGTGACCTCTCCCTCCTTTTCTTTTCTTTTCTCTCTTCTTTTCTCTCTTCTTGTTCTTTTTTTGATTAATTTTAAGACTTTTTTTGAGATTTACAATTTTGATTTTTTTTTAAAATAAATTATTTAAAATGTTTTCATTTTATCAATCAGTTTCTTAATTAATATTTATTTTTTGAATAGGAACAGATAATTTTCTGAAATATTAAAAAAAAAAAATGAATTTAAAGGTACAAAAATCAGAATACACAAAAGAGGAAAATTGGATACTGTTTGGCCTTTTGATTTGTTACGTAAATTCAAAATATAACAAGGGATATTTTAACTATCGCACCAAGGGAGAAGTTATAACTGAGAAAAAAGGAAAAAAATGGAATGTCTGTTTATTTTGTGAATACAATAGCCAATCCTTAAAAAAACACCTAAAATCAAGAAATCATAAGAATGGGAAATTGATATTCGAAAAACTATGCGAATATTTTAAAATAGATATTCAAAAATTCACAATTAAACATAGTGAACATTCAGATATTTTTGGGGTTCCTTTCATCCAAAAAGAAGAAGAGGTTCATGATAAAATCTTGTTGATTTGCAACTTCTTTGATCTTCGCCAAAAAGATTGTGTGAATAGATCTTTCAGTGATGAGGTGGTTGAAATGTTGAAAGTCCCTTCAAAAAAAATTTTTAAACAATCATTTAAATCTTTTATGAGTTATCTCAAAAAAAAACTTGAGTTAAACGTAGAGGAAGATACAGACATCAAAAACAAATCCCTGACAACCCAAAGCTCGAGAAACCAAGAGAAAGAAATAATTGAAGTAATCGAGGAAAGGAAAGGATCTAGAAAAGTCAAAGTCACAGAATCACAAAAAACAGAGAAAAAGAAAAGGAAGAGATCCAGCAGAGATAACGATCAGGAAAAGAAACAGAATGAAAAAAAACACAAGTCCACTCAAGAAGATCCAGAAGATACAGTGATCGAGGAAAAAAAGTATGTGTTTTTCAAAAAAGAAAAGCGGACAGAGGAGGTATTAGTTGAGGGTCCTCATTTTCCTATTTTAATCTGCAAGTTTTCAAATTTTTCGCCAAAAAAGAAAAGAGTTTCTTCTTTCATTGATGAAATGAACAACACAAAAGAATTTTTTTTGGATGATCATCTAATGGAAAGTGAGGAATCTGATTCAATTGAATCAGAAGACTACGGTGATAAAAAAAAATGGACTGTCACAAAACTCAGAGAGAAATACTCGGAACTAGAGGGTATTGAGGCGCCTGAATATTGTTCCAAAAAAAAAAGAAACAGGGATTTCTTCGTGAGATTACTTTTAGAATCTTTGGAGAAAATAAAAAAATAATTCAATTTTCAAGTCAATAAAAAGATTTAAAGAGGATCAATTTTGATGCTTTGATAATGATTTATCTCTATTGAAAATTTCATTGATTCTTTGGTCTATTGTTGATAGTTAATTAAGATTTATAAAACAGAGAAAAATAATAAAAAAAAATTTTGTAGAAAATTCTTCATACCTGGATCAAATTGATTCTGCAACTGCATTAGGTATTAATGATATAGATCAATTGAATTTGAATGAAAAAAATAAATATATTAATAATTATGTATATGCTATTCTGAATTATCAAGGAGGATTAATTGATAAGGGATTATAAATTGAGATGTGGGATAATTATGTATAAATTTATTCCTAATTGAGATCATATTCGAAATATATGAATTATTTATCTGATGTTTATTTTTATTAGGTTCATTAAAAAAACCTACCAAAAAAAACCAAGATCACAAATAAAAAAACTTTTAATGAAAAATAAATGTAAGGGTTGTCATGAGAAAAAAAAGATTCTTTTACGAAAAAAACAAACAAAAACATACCACGAATCACTGTGCAACTCTTGTAGTAAATCATTCGACACATGCATGAGCATGGTAACCCACGAGAAATTGAGAAACGAGCTGCAAGAAATATTGAAAGTGTCTACATTGCCCAAAGGACGGCTCGGGAAACTTATTTTCGGGAACGAACAAGTATTGTTTGAGGAAAAATCAATCATTGTGAAAAATCTAGTTTTGGAAACCAAAGAAAAAAAAATCCCCGTGGTATTCAAAGTAGTAGAATATGACTTTACATCTATCCGGGAATTAGAAATGACGATCATACTTGGAGAAATCAAGAAGGGGAATCCGTTCTTATGTCTATTGCATCTGGTGGGTCTTTATTATAAGAAACCAGTGCACAAAATTCTGGATAAAATGGACCCGAACAGCGAACTCTTAAAAAGAAGGAGAGATCGTGACTACATACTTATGATCCTTGAAGAGTTTGACCAATCTTTGTGTGATTTCAAATTTATTTTGAGGGAAGATATCATAATTTCTATTTTTTCTTTGCTAGACACTTATTTTTTGTTGAATAACGAGTTTTCTTTCACTCACGGAGACATAGCCGGGAGAAATATTGTCGCCAAGGTATCCAAAGAAAAAGTCAAAGTCAAAATTTTCGATGACACTTTCGAAACTGACGTACTCCTCGCTTTCATTGACTTTGGCAAGTCTTATCTTTCTGTAAATATTAATGAGAAGTCAAGGGAAGTTTACTACCCCTTTTATAAATCTGACACAGATGATTTCAAAGATTTCAAAAACATGATCAATCATGTTTTGAGTCTTAATAAATACAAGACTATTAATCTTTGTGATTGTCATACTTTCGAAAATTTAAAAGTGAAATTGTATAATGAACTAAAATAAAATTTATTTTTTATTTTTAAAAAAATTCTTTTTCACCTTTGATATCTGCTTTTTTTTTGGATATTAGTTTAAAATTTACAATGGTTAATTCAGAACAAATTACATTCTTTATATTTGTTGAGGTCCCATATTGCCTTCTATCAGCTAAATTCTCGTTATTGTTATTATCCATTATTAACTATAAATTGAGCCTTATCAATTAGATATCTATGATTGAGTTAATAAATACTTTAATATTTAAATGAATATTGGCGGTTTATTATTGTATAACGATATTATAAATATTAAAAAATAATCATTCATACAAAACAACATATGTTTCAGGTATGAATTTTTAATTATTTAAGGAATTTTCAATTTTATTCAATGTTCTTTTTCAATAATCTATACATTTCAAGCTAAATGTTACCCTATATGAAACAAAGTTTTCCATGAAAATTCTCTTTAATTTTTTTTTTTTCAAAGAAATAAGAAGTAAAAAAAAAAATGGAAATAAAATGTTACAAATAAAAAAAAACACAAATTCAACAAAGCAAATTAGAAAATGAATCAAAAATCAACTATCATTAATCAACCATCAATGCAAATTGAAAGGGAATTGACAAAAGAAGAAAAGATTCGAAATTCAATGAAAGTAAGCCTTCATAATTCGGTAAGCACATTAGAAAGCACAAGATCGACAGCAAGTGATACAATGGTTGCATTGGATAAACAAGGCAAGCAGATCGAGAATGCGCAGAGAAATGTTGAGGTGATCGAAGATCATATGAATAGGAGCCATAGGATCTTGAATGGGATGTCCTCATTCTTCTCCAGGGTATATAATAAATTCACAAGAGATAAATCTTACAGAAATGAGAATCAATTCACCCAATACAACAGAGATAAACTAAATAACTCTTCCGATGATTCTATCAACCATCCCAAACAGAATATACAACACAACAAACATGCATATGTTCCACCTAAACAAGATGGCGATGATGAACTCGATCAGATCTCCAATCTTCTCAGTGATCTGAAGGAGATGGGTCTTCAAATGAATAAGGAAATCAATAATCAAAATGTGATGCTGGATAAGCTTAATACATCTGTCACAACACAAAATAACAGGATTGTAAATGCCAATAGGAAAATGAATAAATTATTATGATCAATTATTGATATTGAGCATAAAAGGTGTTGATTAATTTCGAAATTAAAAAATTCAAAATGAAAAATTAAATCCTTCAATTTACATTTTAATTATTTTTCTAAATTCTAATTGTATTCGTAACAATATTCTTCCCATACTTCACTAATTACATTTTGAATGTATTCTTTGTTATCCATCCTGTTTTTCAACCCAGGAAAACAATAAGGGCATAGATTCTTAAAGGAATTACCCACTTTGACTTTGTTTCTTGTCCCTGAACTTGATCCTTTTCTTCCTCTTCCAGTTCTCCCTTTGTTTTTGAGTTTAGTTCTTCCTCTTTCTTCGTACTGATTGTTTGAACGCCACGAATAAACTTTTTCGACATGATTAATTTTTTCAACTTTTAATTCCATGATATGTTAAGTTTAAAGAGATTTGGTTTTTTTAATTATTTTGATTTTTATTTTTTTTGATTTTAATGAAAATGAAAAATTTTAAATGTTGTGAAAATAATGATTTAACTTAAATTTACTTTCATATAATTTTCTTTTTATTTTTTCTGGAAAGAAATCAATGTTATCGTAGGAATCACTACTCAAGTTCTTAACAATAATAATGAGAAAACATTTTGTTGTACTATTTATCAAACAACAATAAAAATAAAAAAATAAAAACATAAAAAAAATGTATTACAGTCATTTCCTCTTCAAGAGTAAAAACACAAAACACCAAAAAATCAAAAAGATCATAGTTTTTGTCGACCCATTCTTTAGTTTCACTCATGGCAACCTTGGTGGCCCTCACGATGTTGTAACCATAAAACCCCGTTGAGAGACAGCATAAAGCGATGCTTTTGAACTGGTTTCTGAGAGATAAATCAAGGATGCTTTTGTAGCAGCTCCTCAATTCAAGCTCATTTTCTCCCACTGGCTTTCAAAGAAAAAAGAATTAAATTTTAAATAAGAATCAAAAATGAAAAAAAGTTGAATAGAAAATAAAATAAAAATTTTTGAGAAGAAAATAAATAAAATAAAAATTAATAAAATAACAAATAACAAATAACAAAAAAAAAGCTCTCAAATTATTTTTTTTTTATAAAAACCTTACACCTACACTGTGAATAACATATCTTATGATTATTTTTTAATGAAAGTTTTTTTTAATAAATTTATTTCAAAAATTATAATTTTACTTTGCAGGCAAATTGTAACCTTTAGTAACAACGCTCCTACCAGTTTCACAACCATAAAAATTGAGGGCACAGTCATACAATAAAAGTCCGCCAGCATTGTCTGCACCATAAAATTACGATGAAAAACTTGTTTTTTTTCGAAAAAAAATTTCTTATTTTTTACCATGAACCTAATTTTAATTTTTTAATTTTAATTTTTTTAATTTTTTTAATTTTAATTTAATTTTTTAAATTTTTTTAATTTTTTTAATTTTAATTTTTTTAATTTTTAATTTTTTAATTTTTTTTTTTTTTCATTATTTGTTTACTGCTTTATCTATTCCTCCCCCTCCCAACAGAGTTTCATTTGCAGCATTCACCTGTTAATAAAAAAAAATTTTTTTAACAAAATTAATTTGACAAAAAAAAATCATTTACAATGGCATCCACTTCTAAAAAAATTTTTTAAACAATTTGAAATTGAATTTAAAAATTAATTATATTGGAAGATTAAATTCATTTTTTTTTTTTTTCACCTAAATTAGTTATATCTCCTCTGTAAATTTTGATCTTTTCAGTATAATTTCTTTTCTGTTGATTGATTTCTCCAATAATATTAATCTTTGGTTGATCGGAAATTTGATTGATCATATTGATGCAATATCCACACCACACTTTACCTTGTTTGGACAAACAAATAATAAATTTATAATAAATTCAGTGAATATTTTTTACTATCTATTCCGTTTTGATCTGTGGTCATATAACAACTACATTCATCTCCAATTTGATTTTCAAACACAATTTTTTCAACCCGATTATTTTCGTTCAATTTATTAAAACATGGGATGTTGCTGGGCTCCACAAATGTTTCCCTTTTATATCTCTTTCTCTTTTCTTCAATGTTCAGATGATCCCTCCATTTATGAAGTGGCATGTTAACTAACAGTTTATCTGATTCCTCCAATTGATCAAATTTTTTGATGATATCGTTCTATATCAGTTTGTGAATAAAGTTTTTGGAAATCGAATGTTCAATAAAAAATATTCATACCCTGATTGTTTCAAAACTCATTTTTTTTTTTTTTGAATATAATATTTTAACTGAATTATTGTTGTTTTGAGTATTATTTTACATGTCATGATTAAATTTCTCTTTATCGTTTCTTTTATTCAAATTTGAATTTCGGGTTAAAAGTTAAAGAAAAAAAATATCCTCTTCAGATAAAGTTATGAACAATGAATTTAATTCCTTTTGAATTTTAAATATAAAAGAACAAACAAAGAGAGGGAAAGGAACAAGAGGACAAGGGACTCAGAATCAAGAACGAAGAAGTAGAAGGAGAAGCGGAAAGAATGGAAATGGAGAGAAAAAAGAGCGCACTTGTGAGCCAACCATATAGGAGGAGAAGTGCTGTTAGCAAGGAAGTTGTAATGATAAAAAGAAAGAGAAAGATTCTTATCTACACCAATACCATGTTGATAATGATAACCCAAATTAAAGTGAGACTGGTAAAAATGAGTGGTGTTGATCTTGTTCTCGTTACAAAAGAGGATGTGATCGTGATAGTGCAAAAAGGCCTCAGTAAAGTTAGATTCAACTCCGAGCCCGTAGTAAAAAAGATCTCCGAGTTTGAGGGTGAAGATGTTTTTGATGAAGGAGGAAGGTTCGTCCCTGCAGTGATGGATGTTTTTGACAGTATTAAAGACGAGTTGATTCTTGAGAGATTCATCCATCTCTAACATTTCTTGAGGATGCAACAATAACTTCCTTATCTTGGT
This sequence comes from Cochliopodium minus, assembly GCA_024220525.1. Classification (NCBI taxonomy): domain Eukaryota; phylum Discosea; order Himatismenida; family Cochliopodiidae; genus Cochliopodium; species Cochliopodium minus. The sequence goes on along the minus strand of JAMYWO010000002.1, from coordinate 514,215 downwards.
GAAAAGAAGGGGCTGTGGAAGGTCTGCTTCAATAACATAAGTGGTATTGCGAAGAAACTGGGCCCAATTTGGAGAGTGAGGTTCATCTATGAGACTTGTGTTCGACAAATCCTTAATTTGATGGTCATCAGAGGCAGAGGTGGTTGCTTTTTTATCAATAAATAACTTTTCAATTTTTGTAAAGTTTTCATTTTCAATTTGGTTTTCATGTTTGGGAGGAATTTCGGAAGATTTTGATAAAGGAGGAACATCTTCTCCTTGACTTTCTGTTACTTCTTTGTCAATTTTGAAAGGAGTCACTTCATTTTCTCTCAATTTTTCTTCATTCACTTTTGTTTCTTCATTTAGTGTCACAACATCCTTGTCAACTTTAGTGTCTGTATTTGTTTCTTTTTGAATTTCTTGAGTGGCAATTGTCCCAGAAGCAGAAAGAGAAGAATCTTCAACATTGACAACATCATCCAAATTGAAATTAACTTCACTGATGACAATATCATCCAAAGTAACATTGACACCATCAATACCAAGTTCATCCAAAGAGATATTGACACCAGCAACCTCGATACTCTTTCCCTTGATTGTTTTGTCGGTAAGATCTATCACCTTCACTTTTTCCTCCATTTGACCGTCCAAAAGGTCATTGACCCCATCCACGATGAACTCCAGCTGTTCTATCTCGTCGTTGGAGAGCCCTTCGTCCAGAACTCGAGTTGCTTGTGAGCTGTTGTCGAGGAAGTCGTAATAAGTGGACTGTTGCTTGTCGACTTCAATTTGAGAAACTGTCGAAAACAGTTTCACGTATTTTTTGAACATTTTGGAAAGTCTTTTGTAGCTAGAGAAGATATCTAAAAAAAATAATTCAAATGTAGAAAAATGAAAAATAATAAAACGAAAAACAAAAATGAAAAAAATTTAACAAAAATGAATAAAAAAAAAATGAAAAAAAAAAATATATGTACCTTCAATTCCTATTTTCTTTTTAGGTTGAGTATCTTCAACGTTTTCAGGCTTTTCTTCTTCAATTTTGAAGAGATCAGCTTGCATTTTTTCAACTAGAGTCTGCTCTTTAGGTTCCTCTGGAACTTCAAAGTGTTCCAAGTACAACGAACCTCCGTCGAATGTTTGTTTTTCCCATGGAAGAGAAAGAGATTCGTTGAGATGAGTTGACAATTTAAGTTTGGATTGGACATCAAAATTCTGAACGAGAAAAAGGAAATCGTTCATAGCATTCAAGTTCCTAGAATAAAAAATAAAAAATAAAAAATAAAAAATAAAAAATAAAAAATAAAAAATAAAAAATAAAAAATAAAAAATAAAAAAACTGTTTTAAATAAAGGGACCAAACAAGGTGGGAAGATGCAAACTTTCCTACTCGTTATGATTTGGATGCTCATTTCCCCGAAAACCCTGTTTGGTTGGAGAGAATCGATGGGCATGCTGGTTGGGCCAATTCTGCTGCCATTGACAAAACCACTATTCCCGATGAGAATCCTCAAGGTGGAGAAATCATAAGGTAATTTTTATTAATTAAAAGATTGATTATTTTATTTCTTTTTTAATTTTAATTTTTATAGTTGACTTTATTTTTTTTTTTTTAATTTATTTTTTCAATATTTGATTTTTTAAAAATTTTATTTTATTTTATTTATTTTATTTTTTTTATTTCTTTTGATTATTTAATTTATTTCTTAATTATTATTTTATTTTTTGAGTTTATTTTTTAATTTCTCAATTTTCTATTGAATAAATAGATTTGAAAATGGAACAGCAACAGGAATATTCATAGATTTGGCAATGAGTATCATCACCGAAAAGATTCCTCCTATCTCCAACAGACAAATTGACCAAGCCATCACTTATGGTACTGAGCAATGTAAACAGTAATAAAATCTCTTTAAAAAAATTTATTTTTTATTTTTAATTTATTTTAATTTTTAATTTTTAATTTATTTTAATTTTTAATTTATTTTTAATTTTTAATTTTATTTATTATTTTTATTACTAATTTCATTTTATTTCCAATTTATTTATTTTTATATTTATTATTAATTTTCTTTTTTCTTTTTTCTTCTAAATTTTTTTTTAAAAATTATTTGACTTACTTTTTAATTTATTTTGCATTATTAATGATACTTTATTGTTATTAATATTATTTTTTATTGTTAATTTTTTTTAAAAAATAATCGATTTTTTTGAATTTATTTTTCATTTTTTTCACACTTTTTTTAATTTAAAATTATTAGAATTTTTTTTTTAATTGTATTAATTTTTTTATTTCATTTTATTTCATTTTATTTATTTGTTTTTTATTTTTAATTTTTTAATTTTTAATTTTTTAATTTATTTTAATTTAAAAATTTTTTAAAAAAATTCTTTTTGATATTTTTTATTTGTAGATATGGAATTACAACAATTCATGATGCAGGAGTGGACCAAAGAACGATAGACCGTTATAAAATAGCAATTGATAGAAACCGTTTCGATTTGAGAGTTTACGCCATGTTCTATGGTGACAATGGTGTTCCTCCAAACATGTGCACTGCTAAAAAACTTGACAGGTAAAATCATTTAAAACATTTTTTGAAAATAATAAAAAAAAAAAAACCAAAAAATAAAACAATTCATAAAAATAAAAATAAAAAATTATTCATATCAAAAAAAACTTTTAAAAATAAAAAACAAAAAACAAAAAACAAAAAACAAAAAACAAAAAACAAAATAAAATAAAATAAAATAAAAAATAAAAAAAATCAAAAATAAAATAATATAAAATAAAATAAAATAAAATAAAAAATAAAAATAAAAAAATAAAAAAATCAAAAAAATCAAAAATAAAATAAAATAAAATAAAAAATAAAAATAAAAATAAAAATAAAAAATAAAAAATAAAAAATAAAAAAATAAAAAATAAAAAAATAAAAAAATAAAAAATAAAAAATAAAAAAATAAAAAAATAAAAAAATAAAAAAAAAGTAAAAAAAGAAATTTTTAAAAAATAAAAAAAATAAAAAAAATTTAAAAATTGTTGTGAAAAAAAAAATCTAAATTAGAGTCAAACTTACCCATACTCAGATGACAATAAATAAGAAATGAAGGAACAGTCGATGTTAGCCTCCAAAAAACAATTCAATCCTCTCCTCATTTCTGTTCTTGTTATATAATACTGAGAAATAACCCTAAAATTTTTTACTTTAAAATTTTTTTTACTTGAAAATTTAAATTGAATATCTTTTTAATTAAATTGATTTTTTTAAATAACAAATTTTTTTAAATAACAAATTTTTTTAATTTTTTTTGGATTTTTAAATTTTTTTGATTTTTAAATTTTTTTTGATTTTTAAATTTTTGAATTTTTTTTTCAATTATAAGGTTATACCTGCTTCGGTACAAGATGAAGGCAGACTTTCCAACCCTGTCAAATAATTAACAGCCAAAAAATAATTTGCAGTTCTCTCTTTCAATTCAGCTGCTTTTTTGTAGTACCCAAATCCCACCATAGGGTTTGCTTCCACACCTAGTCCAAATTGGTTCCTATAAAATAATAAAAAATTTTGCTCAATTTAGAAGAAATATTTTATGTTTTTTTTTTCAAATTTATATCTTTAATTTTTTTTGTTAGTTAAATTTTATGTTTTAATTATAATTTTTTAATTTAAAATTTTTTAATTTTTTGTTTATTTTCTATTTTTTAAATTACATTAAGCCATAGTTAGTAATAGCGCTTGGGAAATGGAGGTCAGCAGATACTGACTATTAAAAAAATCACAATGAATTAAAATTTAAATTGAAAATAAAATAAAAATAAAAATAAAAATAAAAATAAAAATAAAAATAAAAATAAAAATAAAAATAAAAATAAAAATANACTCCAACATTCTTAACCATATTTATGTTCCATCTTCAGCTCAGAATATGAGCATCATCTTTGAAAAGGCTATTGGTCAAAGTGATAAAACAGCAATATGGAAGTGCAATAATTGTAACGAAATTTACTTTATGGGTAAATTTTTTCATATTAAATTAAGTTTTTTATTTAAAACTAACTTGACTGTCTATAACAGGAGAGTGTGGTAGACCAATGCAAGTTTCTAAATGTACCCAATGTGGATCTAGTATTGGTAAATTAACTTCTCCTTCTTTAATTCTCATTTTTCCTCCATTTAATCTTTTTCAAAATTTCTAAAACTAAAATTTTTATTCAGGAGGAACCAATCACAATGCCGTCGGGGGTGTTAGTCAAATAACAAACAAATTTGAAGAGACAATTGGAGTAAAGGAAGAGCCAGAACCATTAAACAACAAAGATGCTTGCATTTCCCAAAGAGATCTCACTCCTTCTTCTTATAGAATCCTCCACTTCTTAATTTACACATCAACCTTGTTACAAAAAGATACCACCTTGAAAAATGTCGTTGATCATCTCAAAAATGATTGGGAAGTGCTCAAAAAGATTTTGGCAGTAGGAGACAAACAAATTTCCGCTTTGTTCCACCAAGTCATCTTTTCACTCACCAAATCCAACATTCCTCCCATTTCCAATTTAACTTCTCCTATAAACAGAAATGACTGGGAAATGACGTTCCAAAACATTATCTCCAAACCCATCATAGAAAATTTGGAAGAGAAAGTGAACAAGTTCATCAAAACTCTTCAAGAAAAATCAGAGAATATTCGACACATCATTGTTGACAAGATTCAAGAAACAGATGAACCCAATGAGAAAACTCCCTTCCTTAATTTGCTTAGAACCACCATTCCGTTGAATTACAACAACTTCCAAATCAAGTTGAAGGAGAACTCCGAAAAAAATGTTTTATTGTCTTTGTTATTGAAGTACTCTAAAAAATTGGAACCCCTCTCTCACTTTATCGTTCTTTTGAATTGGAGCAAGTTGCTTTCTTCACATTTCAAACTCAAAGTTACCATTCATCAAGCAAGAGAAATTACAGTTGCAGAAGTTTTCAATTTGAAAGATTCTCAAAAAGGAAGTTTAAAAGACGCTCCATTCAATGAAGAAAATTTTCTTGAACTTTCCAACGCTTGGAATTCAATAAATGAAGATGTATCTTCTTTTCAATGCGATCAAAACTTCAAGATGGGAAAACTGGTTGCAGAAACATCTCTATCTACCCTATTGATGACAGAGTTTAATGACGGTCAATACTTCCTTGCGGCTTTCACTTATCTATCTTCTGAACTTCAAAATAATTTTCTTCAAAAGATTGCAATTGAAGCAAATGAAAACGAATCGATTGCCCTTCAAATGATCCAGTTTCAAAAAAACATTTCAGTTTTGGAAACAGTTAGTCTCAAAAACATAAAAGAAGAAGATATCATTTCTTTGGGGAAATGGGCAGAAAACAACTTTGCAAACTTTTGTGAAAACGAAATAGAATACGGAAAGGGAAAGCAACTCAAAGTGGACTTTGAAATGATGGAAAAGTTGTTGATGAGAAGTCTTTTATGGAAGAAAAAGCTCATTCTTTGTGATGATTTTGAAGAGTTTTGTTATGCAGGAGAAATCCACATCAAACACGATATCTTGCACAAATTGAATGATTTGATTGGAACTGAAACTCTTTCTCAATCTGTCTCTGAAGAGATTTCCAATTTTGAATGTGAAAGAGCAAGCAAAATGATTTCTCAAGTTGAAACCATCTTCCTTTTGTTGACAAAAACAAAAGACAAACATAAAAATTCACTTTCATTGGAGGGATACACTACCACTTATTTGAACGAGAAAGAAAGAATCAACAACAAAGAACTTCTGAACACTTTTCCTGTTATAAAACTTTCTCAACTCAAAAAACTTTATGAATCACTTGAGTCTGTCGTTTGCAAAACCACCATCAACAAGATTTTGAAAGAAATGAAAGAAGATCTTCCTCAAGAATTCAAACAAAAAGAGTTTATTGATGATTTAGAAAAGAGAAATATAGATTGCAACAAATTCACAAATGGTCTCAAAAGATTCATTCACAGATACCTCATCTTTGAAGCTTCAACAATCAAACCAGATCATCCTCTTATTGATAATTTGTTGAGAGATTCTCTTTGGGAAGAATCCACTTTTCCTTCAGATCAAGAATATGAAGATATCATTGAAGAAATGATTCCTGAGGTTTTGTTTGTAAAACATGCTTTTTCTTTGTTTGAAATGTTGGACAGACACAACAAAGAAGAGAAAAAAATCAGTCTTTCCTCTGTTTACCTTCAAACTGAAAATCAACAAATTTTTGATGAAAATGAAGAGGACATTGATGAAAATGACATCTTTAGTGAAGAAGATGATGAAAAAGATGAAAATTATAATTTTTAAAAATTAATAAATTTTTTGAAACCTCCTCTTAAAAAGCTTCCTTGTTTTCTCAAAAGTTTTATATATCTTTTTTTTCCTATTTATTAACTGAATATCTAGATGAAAATATTTTAAAGAATCAACATTTAATGATAATGTAAATTTTCAAGAAAAAACTTTCAAATTGAACTTGATTGCCTTCTTTTCTGTAAGTTCGAAGATAAAAATTCAGATATAGTTTGTAAATGTGAAAAAAAAAAATCTCAAACAACGTAAACCTTCCTACAATGAGTTGAAGATGTTAACCCCAAAACGTTTTGATAGCACAATCAGTGTTAAACTTCCAAAAATGAATTTTCAAGATTTGAACATCTTAATTTTATTTTGATTCAATTTAAAGCTTTTCAGAATAAAGAATTGAATAAAGAAAAGATATGAGAAAAAACAGGCAAATAAATGTCTTATATGTGCTCGTCAGAAAAATACAAGACAGCCAACATTCATGAATGAGAGGAACAAAAAATTATTTAACAGAATTTTTTTTGATCATAAGGCTCAGTTAAACATTTTTGGCTTGATTTAACAGATTATGAAAGTTGAATACCTTGCTTCATTTGGTGAAATTTTTGACAAATAATCTTCAAAATAGAAAATTTCTTTGACTTTGCTTTATCTCCCCAACCATAATATTAGAAGTCTTGAGTAAGGCAATGTGATCAATCTATTAGAAATTAAGAATAAAAAAATTTTTAACTTTTAATGATTTCCTGGCAATTCTTTAAATGAAGTATGTTATATTCATTTACTTTGCGTTTCCCATAATAGAGGGAAATAGATGTTGATCCAAACAATAGCTTTGAGATTGGTTAAGTGGAGAAATTGGTTTTTATGCATTTCAATTTTTTTGTTATAAAATTTAGTTTTGTAAAAGCATTTTTCATTTTTTTTCAATTTCTTAATCAAGTGAATACATAAAGTTTTTGATTGGGTCTTTGCAATGGTAGTATATAGTGCAAAAGATGAATGTCTATTGAGTTTAATTATTTAAAACTAGAATGGTCAATAGAGAATCACAAGTTATTAGGAGTTCATGATAAAAACTTAACATTTCTTTTCTTACTTCATTGAAATTGTCAAAGGCAATGAGATTTCAAAATTTGTTTATGAAATCTTGAAAAATTATGATTCATTCTCACTCCTTAGTATTGAAATTTAAAAAAATTGTGTTTTGGAATGTGCATTTTGGGTATTCTTTTGTCAACAAAAAAGCATTTTTTTAAAATTTACAAATGATAAGCTAAAGCTTCGAATTTTTCAGATGAGTTTCCATTTATACTTGTATCAATAAGAGATGAATTTACATCGAGGTGGATTGTTTTCTCAAATACTTTTAAAACTTTAATCAAAAAATCAAGGTCCTTATTTATAAATTTAATTCTAGTATTTGCAAATTTAATGTTTGTATTTATAAAGGATTTAATTTGTTTTGGTTTGAACATAAATAAATTAATCAATGAAAATAATAAAATCAATAAAATTATGAAAAGAAAAAGAAAGTTTTTCAAGCGCAGAATCTCTTTCACACACTTTGGCCGAAAATCTTGTTTGTTTTCCCTCCTCTTTTCCTTTAGCTTTTTAAATTTTTTTCATTTCAGTGATAAAAGAAGGTTAGACTATTGAATGTTTTTTTTTTGAAGAATTAAGCCTGGGTTCTACACATTTATTTATCTCCTTTTTGCAAGTATAATCACATACTTCTTGTTTGGTTTAGTATTTTCTTTTTCTTTTGTACTTCTTATTTTTCTTTCTTTCCATTGTTTGGTTCTGAATCTTTTGATGGGATATTAAACATCCAATACTTGGATGTAACAATATTCGTTCTTCCTCCATATTTTCTATTTTCAAAAACAGGTACAAATCCAGAATGAATCTCCTTTCCCCATTATTCAATAGTTGGTCTACAATCAACATATTTACCTGTTATCCCATATAATTTCTATATCTTTAATTATTCATTTTTTTTGTTCTTAAGTACCTAAGATTTATTATTATTGTATAAAAAGATTTATTATTGTATAAAAAGAAAAAAAAGCAATGAAAAAAACTTCAAATAAACTTATCAAAGCTAAAATCTTCAATAGATTTGCAATAAGAACTTTTAATGGGAATAAATATAAATTGAAATGTAATAGTTATCCTTTCAAAAATATGGATCTAATGAATGGAAATATTATTCCTGTTGTCTATGATTGTTTCTATAGCACAAAGGCAGAATCAAATGGTATACCTTTAAGTATTATCATATTAAGAATAAATTTTAAGAAAAATTGCAAGAAAAATTCCCTGATAAAGTTACTGAAAGAATAAAATTATTTGTCGATTATTTTGGTGAAGATAGAAGACAAATTAATGAGGATCTTTGTCCTATGGCAAGAAATATTGGTAATTGGGAATATAAAGAGAATGAGATAGCATTAAGAGATGTCTATGAATTTTTGACTACTTCACCTCCAAAAGATCTTGTGCAAATGATTGGGGTGATTGCTGGATCTGGAATGGGAAAGGTAATTACTGAATATTTTCCATTTAAAATTTAAATTTTCCTTTTGAATGACATTATAAGAGTTTTTTTCTTGATATAATTGCAAGAATTTTAAATAGTAGAATATTCACCAAATTAGAAAAAGATGAAAAACATAATCCAAACACTCAGTTTGTATGTGTCAATATTTCTTTCAATGGAGAAACAGATGTTCCTGCTGATGTTCTTGATCGTCTAAATAAGAACAATCTGAAATTGGAAAGAACAGATTTGCCATTTCAGGATGAACAAAATCTGAGGGAAAAGAATAAAGAGATCTTAGAAAGAGAAGCAGGATTGAGGATAGTATTCAATTAGTAATATAATTTTTTTACAGATTTATTCAAGAAAAATTCATAATATCATCAGATATGTATAATTAATGTTGTTTATTTGATTAATAATTTATTAATTAAATCTTTTTAGCTTTCAAAAATCACCAGGATACAAGGGTATCAATGGTAAATGGGAAAAATTTTATGGAGAAATGAAAGATGTGAGATTGGGAATAGATGATGCGCTGAAAATTGTCATTGAAGATGCTCTCAAACACAAAAATGTCGACGAGAAAAAGAACACAATAGTAGTTATTGGAGTTGATGAGTTTAAAAAGTTTACAAACAATCACGAACAATTGAGGA
>JAMYWO010000002.1:448618-459764 GCA_024220525.1 Cochliopodium minus | reverse complement strand
TAACATGAACAATAGATCAAGTGATTCTCTCCCTCTTTCTTTCACTTCTCTCACTCCCTCCCCTCTTTTCAACACTTTTAATAGTAGTTCTGACACTAACAAAAACAACACAAATGTAAACAAAACAGGAAATCCTTCTTTTTCTACGAGTAATTCCTCTTCTTCAAGCTCCCTTTCTCAATCTCTTCATTTCTCAACTGTCCCAGCACCCTCCCCTAATGTAGGGACTCCTTCTTTTTCTTCCACCCCTCCCTCTTCTTCCTCTTCAAACACCCTTTCTTCCAATTCTTTTGACACCAACAACAGATCTAAAAGAGACGAAGAAGAGAGGTGGCAAAGAGAATTTGAAAAAAGAAAAAAAGAAGAAGAACTTTTCAAAAAACAACTCGAAAGTTATGAAAGGGAAAAAAGACAAAACTTTATCAAAGGAAACTCAAATTCCAAAAAACAAGTAGAACCTTCCACCCCCACCTTTAAAGAAACCACAAAAACCAACAAAGAGTTTTCTACTCCCGAGTCTCCTCTCAACAAATTTTCAACAGAATTTCAACATCACATCACTCCTTTCTCTCAAACCATCATCAAATCTTCATCCCAACCTCTTTTATCTTTTACCAGCCCTTCTGATTCTGTCTCTCCTTCTTTTCTTTCTCCCACTTTCCCTTCTTCCAATAACGATAATTTGTCTGATAAGAAAGGAGGAGAGATTGAAATGCAGGCTTTCCATCCTCTCTCTGATCATCCCATTTCTACTTTGGTACAAATAGAAGAAAACATAGAGATCGATTCTCCTCAAAGTGTTTTTAATCAACACAGCAACTCTTATGATGATGAAATACACAACGTTTTCAATCAACCCCAAGTTCACTCTCAAGTTGGTCATTCTTTTGGAAAATCAGGAAAGAAAGTGAAATCTCAAATCAGAATTCGTCGTACTTTTGGTATGAGCATCAAAGAAGGCCCTTTCAAATTTGTCATTGACGACTATGTTCATCACAATGTCTTTTATCTTCCTATCGTATTTACGGCACTAGCATCTATGTTATTTTTGATTCTTTCAAAGTAATTTTTTTCAAATTGATTATATTTTTTTCTTAATACAAATTTAATCACAATAAAAAGGGCTTTGAATGCTAAACTGTTCTTTGCAGTGATTGGGATTGGATTATTTGTTATGATTCCAGTCTGGTTATTTTTCATGAGAACGAGAACAACAAAGGTGGATGCGAGAAACGGGATCATAGAAATAAGAACCACCAGTTTTGGTTGTCGAAAACACATTCAAAAATACAACTTGGAAATTGTCACTTGTGCTGCGTTAAGAGTCCAAGGGAATGTGCATAATCCAATACACATGATAGTTTTTGAAACGAGAAACAAAGATATTGACATTGAAGTTTCTCTCACGATGGACAGTTTTAATCGATCTTTGAAAGAACTCACCGTTTCTTCCTTTAATAATTGGATTGATAACTTGAGATCAACCATTTAGAAATTATTCTTACAATTATGTCATTCTTGTTAAAAATTTAAAAATAAATCAAAAATATTTATCAAAATTTTTTTTTTTTAATTATTTTTCATTTATTTTTGACATAATATATAAATATGACAAGTGACCAAAGGTAACCTAGAATAAAAAAAAAATTGATTTGATTTTAATTGAAAAATTGAAAAAAAGAAAAATTAAAAAGATGATTTACAGTAATTGAAACCCTGGTAATACCAAATACAGTGGAAGCAAGGTTTAACCAAGTTGGTTGAACGGAGAGTTTAAAACCTTCAAAGAAGGTGTGACTCCTATTCATTTTTTGGAAATTGATAGCTTTGTGTTGATACAATCTGATGCTATCGAACACTGAGGAAAAGAGGGTCGCAATAGATGAAGAAGAACTCATTGAAAGACATTCTTTCCATAACACCAATTCTTTCTCATTTTCATTTTTTAAATAATTTCTAAATTTATCGTAAATAGGAAAATAAATAATTCCCCAAATTCCATCTCTCATCATTGTTGGCACTTTATTTTCAAATAAAAAATTAACAAAATTATTTTTGCTATATTATAAAAATGAGGAAAGAACAGAGCTTATTTGAAAAAAATTTTGTACTTATTCCTCTTGTGAAAGCAGATAATCCTTCATGATGATATATTTGACGAAAAATTTGATACAAATTGGTATTTTTATGTTCAGCCATATATCTCACTTTAATGACCGTCATTGGATTGCATAATACACTGAGAAGAATTTAAATATATTTTTATAAAATTAATAATAATTTTTTTTGTTGATACCTTGGAATGATGTTTCCAAAAAAACCTGCCACAAAAATAGGAGATATAGGCATATTTTTTTGTTTATATCCCCATTGTTTAATTTCATCAACAATAGGCCATACCAAACCAGATTTGAAAATGGTATAGGCGAATGTGAAGCCTATACCATTGAATATATTCTTATCCACCATGTTTCTACCAAATAACAAACGAACCCTTAACATATCCAATGGATATCCCACTGATGTTGAAATAAATCCCGCGCCTAATCCAGAAACGAATTCCATTGTTTTTTTTGATTTTTCCATTCTCGAATGTTGTTCAAAAAAAAGAGGTAAAATATATTAGATTATGCAAAAACAACAGAATTTTTTTTTTTATATCAATTCAAAAAAAAAAAAAACAAAATGAATGATGAAAAGAATCAAGATAATCCTCCTATTCCACAAATGTATGAAGAAGCATCATGGGAAAGAGTAAAATGAAAATAATTTTTAATATTCCAATAAAAAAAAAAATAACCATATTTCAAAAGATATTGAATTATATCAGTGTATTGGAGAAAGTATCATTGATAGCTATCGAAAATCCAAAAACAATAACAAATAAAGAAATAGTGGCGGCATATGATTTGAGTGTTGGAATATACTCAGAATTGCACAATATGATCACCAAAATTGAGAAAAAATGAAATATAAAATTGGCAAAATATTAAAAATATGTTTATAAAATGATTAATGTTATCATATAATGATTTTTTGAAAATGTCATAAGGTTTTCATAAATAATTTTTTAATTGAGAAGATTTAAAATTAGTAAATGTCAGTTTTTCCAACGAATTTCTTCCAATCAAAAGGAGTATCTTCAACCACTTCACCTTCGATATCAAACCAATTGACCAACTTGTAAATTGGACCTTTAATCTCCGAACGGGAGAGATTGAATTCTGAGAAATCAACAAAACCATCCACATTGAAATCATTAAACATGAGAAAAGAGGACCAAACAACACCTTTCGACTTTACATCTCTTTGTTCTGCTTCAAAGAAAATCTTTGCTTCCTCTCCTGTTACTTTCCCGTCGAAATTCTTGTCAATGTTATCAAAAAAGTTTTTATTGAATTCTTCTGTATAATTTTCTGGGTGAGTCTCTCCAAACAAGTAAAGATTCCACAAGGTTGTAAAACAATCCTAATTAAAAAAAGATTGAGAGTTTATCAAGAATTTAATAAATTTTTTTTACCCTACAACCAACTGGATTGGTGGTGATAAGGTGTTTGAATTTCTTCATGAATAAGTCAGGAGGAGGGTCAGAAAATTGCATTGAAAAAGAAGAGGCGCAGTTTTGAGCAGAGTATTCCCCTACAACCTCTGTACTATGCACAATAGAAGGAGGAAAAAAAAGCATTTCTCCTTGTTTTAAAACATAATCGTAAAGGGGTGTTTCTTTAATAACTTTGCTTAGCAACTCACTTGCATCTTTGTCTTGCAAGGTAAAGTTAAATCTTTTTTTTAAAATTTCCAAATCAGGAAACATCCCAAACTTCCATCTTTTTTGACCTGAAAACTGTATACTTAAAACGTAATTGCAAATTTGATCAGTGTGTGCAGCAACCTTTTTTTCAAAAAAAAAATTTAACAAAAACTCAAAAGTTATTTGATTACTTTCCCTCCGGGCATCCCAAAAAAGAACTCTGCATTATCCAATGCTTCAAACTTATTAACTTCTGAAGAAGAATATTTTTCTCCAAAGAAATAAGGTAAACCATAATTTTTGTTAAGTTTTACTCCTATTTCTGAATCTCTTTTGTTGTTTCCCTGATCCAATGGAAACCAAAACCAATTTGATGATTGTGGTCTTTCAAAATTTTCATCGGATGGCAAATCATTCATTACTTCATTGATGAATGTTGAATTGAATGTGAATAGCTTTTTTTCATTTCTTGTCCCATTTTTGAATAAGAATTTTCCAGATATCCTTTCATTAGGGAATTGCCTTGCTATTTCTTGACAAGACCAATTATGGGATTTCCATTTCTAAAAAGAAACCTTGATTTAATCAAATTAGAATGAAAATTCTTTTCGAAATTCATATTTTTTTTAATCATAAAAAAATATATATACTTCTATTTGATCAGTCACTATGAAAGGAATTCCCTTTCTTGCTAATTCAATGAAAACTTCAGTTGATAATTTTGAATATTTTTTAGGAATTGCAGGCAAATCTCCTTCAATCCCAAACCACTTTTTATGATCTTCCATCGCATCTTTGGGTAACTGAAAAATTTTCAAATACAATCAATGATTAATATTTGAATGAATTGATTACTTGAAAAGAATTCAATAGAGTTTCTTCTTGTGAGAGGCAAGTGAATATAATCAAAGATATAAAAATAAAAAAATACTTCATTTTTTTTAAAAAGTTTTGAAAAGTCTTTTTGATCAAAAAATAAAAAAAAAACTTTAATTTTAATTAAATTCAATTTAATTGGACCATTCTATTCGATGAGGTCAATGGTTTAGGACTCATTGATTCTTTTGAGGATTGGGGCTTTCTAAAGTAAATGAATTGACTTGTGAAGATAAACACACTTGATATATAAAAGAGAGTATAAATAGCTATGAATTCTCTTTCATGATAAGAATGGAACGATGAAGCAGCTTGCATGATGCATCCAATAATAAACAAAATTACTCCAAATTCAATGATACAAACCAATGGTATTATTCTTTGAAACATTTTATAAATTGTAACAAGAATCAGGTTTTTTTTTTTTACCTTTTCAAAACTGGGCTGTCATAGTTTTTGAGTCTTGTCAAAATCAAAACAGTGACACAAATAAAATAAATTTCCGCGATTGAAAAAAACAAAACATTCATTAGAGTAATCGTTTTGATAATTTTGGGATGTGTTGTATAAGTTCCTAGATATACTGCTTGTGAAATATAACAAGCCCAAAAAGTGACACAAACAATCAAGAAAGGGAATTTCAAAACAGTTAGTTGAGGTTTTAAGAATCCTTTATATAATTAAATTAAAAGTATAATTTAAGAATAAACAGATGATTACCTTTAGAAATCAGTACTTCATTGAAAAAGAAAGAAAGGAACAAAACTGAAGTTAAAAGGGCAGGAGGGAAGAGTGAAACAGTTACTAATATGAATCCTTGGGAAACGATGTATCGAACACCCCACGGATCAATAACTATCAAGCTAAAAATGAAGGTTCCTCCCAAGTTAATTAGGGTGCTCACCTGTGCAAAAGATGGTTTGATTCCATCTTTTCTTATGTTGAGCACCAAGCTCATTATTCCAAGAACAAAATTTATCAAATAAGATAATAGGACTATTACTTCTAAAAATATCCAAAACCCTTTTCATTTTGAGTATTAATTTTGAATTATTGAAAAATTTAAAAATTTTCTAACCCCCTTGAGCGATGTTCAACCAAATATTGTTTTCTTTTTTCAGATTAATTACTGTAGGTTTGTTACTATTCGAATTTGTACCGATAATCTTTAATATTTTGAGAGTATCTGCAATACTTACAAGATACACCGGTATTTTGATATCTGACCAACTGGTTCCAAAATTATAAATTAAATTCAATAAATATAAATTATATTATGTTTCAATTATAAAACTAACTTATTCTTGATTTGTACTGTCGCAAACGATATACCTGCACCCACGATTGCCACTGATCTATTTTTCAAAGTTAATTTGCTATTTGAAATAATAAATTTTATTTTACGCTCCGACTTCTTGAGCCACTCTTACATGCTGGGAAAGATCACTTTATAAAGAGGATAATTATATATGATTTATTATTTTTTAATGTTGATCTGAATATTTTATCAATTTTATATCATCTAGGTTTTTTTTTACCATCCACTTATACCCAACGAAATAACAGCGCTTCCTAGGAAATCATTCTTGAATTATTATTAGAGAACATAAAAAATATAAATACCCACAAAGCTAATGTTTGGACCAAAAGGATGAGGATCCACTGTTTTACAAGTATCTAACTCTTTTACATTTGAAGTCAAAGGTAACAAAAGAAAATTTTCTTGTGTCGTTTCTTTTGTTTTTATGTGCCAAAAAGTTTGAAAGTGGAATGTTTGATTATTTACTAAATCTGTTATTTGAGAACAGTATATAATACTGATCAAACTAAGAATAGTAAAAAGTATTTTGTAGATTCCCATGATTGAAATTTTTTTTTTTTTTGAAAAATCTTTCTTCTATTTCAAAAGGAAATTAAATCTTAAATAAAATTATGATAGAGGAAATATTTTTGCAAAAGGGATTAAGGTTTTCTTTATTCCCCTACGAAGATATTTTTAAAGAAAAAAAATATAAATCATCGCCGGAGAAAAATATGAAGGAGGAAGATAATTAAAATGAAATTTCTGTGAAGAATTTATAAAAAAAAAAACACTCTAGTAGTTGTAAATTGAAGATAAAAAAATAACAAATTTGTGGTATTTAAAAGAGAAGGAATTTATTTCACTTTGGAACCAATGAAAGGAACCAAGACAATTTCGAATAAAACACGAAAAACGAGCAAATAAAAAACGTAACGAATGAAACCGATCAAAAAACGTTGCCAAAAGCCAGATACAGCCCCATTTGGACCATATTCAGGGTTTTCTGAGACATACATAATCCAGAGAATGAGTGATGAGAAAATGGCAAAGTAGTAAAGAGCTCTCAGAATGGATGCTGTTCTCCAAGTTTTGTACAACAACAATTCGTCTCCATTTAGTTTTTGCAGTGGGAAACTACCTTCTGCTACTTCTTCGAGTGAAACCTAATGGTTGGAAATGATTATATAAATTCAGTGAATCGATTTATTTTTAGGAATTACTATTTTATAAAGTTTCGGATATAATTATATCCGATATTATATAATAAAATTAAAAATGATTCAATACAAATGAAGATCTCAATAATAGTTTAGATATAAAAATTGATCCAATTTCAATTTGAACATAAAGATTAAAAAAAAAATACTTGATAGACATCAATTTGAACCAAAATCAAAGAAACGAAACTGAAAAAGAAGCAAATCAAAAGAGAATAATAACCGATTGAAAGACTTCCTACTCCATATTGTCTGATGGATGACCAAAAGACCCAAGCCAAAGTGATGGTGATGAAATTGATGAGTGAAATGATTGTCATCAATTTTCCATAAACTGTATCAGTGAATAATTTTAATCCCAATGTTCCTTAAAATGAAAATGAAGAAATTATTTTACGGTGAATTAGAAAAAGAAAAGTAAAAAAAAAAAAAAAAATAATAAATTTAAAGTATTTACTCACAAAAGTTGACAATAAAGCCATCACACAACTTAAAAGTGAAACGATAATAAATAATGCAGCAATTGATCCAGCAGCATATAATTTTTTCACAGATGTGCACACTTGATTGGTTGTAGCACAAGTGGCTTTGATCAATGTAGGATAATATTCATATTTGGTTGCAGTTTTGCCTTTGAATAATCCAAATGTTCCATATATCCAGTTTGTTCCAAGAGATGTAAAGAGAAATGCAAAAACAATTATATAGAATATAAATGATCCCAAAGAATACTTATTCATTTATATTATGATTTCCAAAAATTCTAATATTGATATTTTGATGAGAAATATAATGCAAAATAGCCAAATTTTTTTACCCAATTTTATTTATATAAAATTAAAAAGGGGAAATTCCAAAAAGACAAAATTGTCATATTGATAAAAAGCAACATCCATATTTCTATAAGATTTGATAGAATATCATTGTTTAAATTTATTTTTGTTGTAAAAAGAGATTAAACATTATTCTCTTTCACGATGGAAAAAGATACAAACAAAAAATGCTCATTCAAGGGAATAATGTATCTTCAAACAAAAAAGAGAAAAATTAAATTGTCTGTGGATAATTTTTCCAATAATGCAGATCTCTATTTCATATCACATGCTCATGCTGATCATATGAAAGGGATAAACCAAAATTTCGATAAAGGATTGGTATTTGGGACACAAACAACTCTGGATATATTGACACATAAATATAATATCTCCCAAAAATTATTAAAACCAATACCATTGCATAATAGATTGACCATATCTATTGAAAACACATTCATTGAAAAGAATGAAAATATTATAAAATCGAATTTACAAGAAAATAATGATAATAATTTAAATTGTAACATAATCAAAGAAAGTGAAGAGATATTCTTGAATAATATCAACAAATTAGAAGATTACAAAGATTCATTCCAAGTCTACGCTTTGGATGCAGCACATTGCTCAGGCTCCTGCATGTTCATCTTCACAGGCTACAACAACAAAAAGAAAAAGAAGATAAATCTGCTCTACACGGGAGATTTCAGATATTCTGATCTAGATGTGGATCTCCAAGAAAAATACAATCAAATTTTATTCACTGAATCCTACGAAGAAACCTATTTGGATCTCACCTTTTGCTACAACGAATGGCGGAAGTTTCCAGAGAGATCTCTTTCACATTCTCTCTTGGATCAATCCATCAACAACCATCTCAAAGACAGCGCCGCCCAATCTTCCTCTCCCAAAACCAAGCACGTCATATTGGAAATAGGTGTTTTGGGTCCTGAAGACATTATAGTTTTTCTTTTTAAAACCTTTGATATCAAAATGTAAAGAAAATTTATATTTCTATTTTTATTTTTAATTTTAATTTTTATCAAATTCAATTTTTATATTTAAATTCTTTTTGTCTCAAAAAGTTTTTCAAATTTTTTTTAGATCAGTTCTTAAGGGGAGATATTCGGATTACACTTGCATACCAAACATGTTGAAACACTTGACCACAAACTGGAAAACTACGTTCATACACATCGTAGAGAAGGGAACCCTCAAATTGTTGACAAGCTCCGAGTTTGAGAGTTTCGTTGAAAACAACTTCCACGAAGAGGAGAAAAATGGCCATTTTGAAAACCTTTCTTTCAAGTTTGGTAACAAAAACTTTGCCATTTCTGATCGTGAAATTTTCTTTTCAAAGAAATATCGTTCTGAACCTGAAAATTTATTATTTATTGTTCCTTCATCTCAAGTATAATTTTTTTAAATAAATTTTTTTTTTTGAATAAATTGTTTTTAATTAAAGTGGTATGGGAAAAGCGAGATAGACAGGAGAGTTTCTTTGTGTGATGACACCAACATCATTAAAGACAATTTCGGAGTCACTCATGTTGGCTATTCGATGCACTCAAGTGTAGATGAGCTCAAAAGTTTTGTCTCTAATCTCAAATCAAAAAAATGGTTTCCCATCACTGACTACGATTCTCAGTGCTTCAATGAAATTAAAAAGTGTTCTAAAGCTCAATCTTTCGATGTTATTGATTCCAATTCTCCCTTCAAAACTTTTTTGAATCCAAATTCCAAAATGAATCTCAACGATGATGAGAATGAAAGTTTATCAAGAAACATTTGCGATGAAAAAAAAAAGAGGAAGAGGGAACTCCTTGAGAAATCTTTGTCTAATATAAGTGAGGATGATCTTTTGGAGTTTTTTTGATTAAATTATTTTTTTTTTAAAACTTTTTTTTTTAATTATTTGACACAATAAATTAATTTTTTTTTATTTTTTTATGTTAATCAAAGCGTTTGGTATTCTTTTTCATCATGTATTGAATAAAGAATTTTCTGGCCATGTCAACTGGGATAACATAAGTGGCCATAGAAATAACACAGACCCACTCATTGAAAGTCAGCGAGGTTGTTCCTGTTGCAAAAGAAAAAAAGATTAAAAGAAAACTAAAAACAAATTTATTTTTTTTTGAGGAAAAGAATTTTACTCAAAATATCACCAAAAATGTAAGAAAAAGAGATCTGAATACAAAAGATAGAAAAAGTGATGTACAAAAAGTTTTTGTTTTTGAGAATATTAGTAAAGAGATTGAGATCAACAGAACGAACGTTAAAAGAGTTCCATGTGGTGGAAAAGATAAAAAAAGCGAAAAAGGCAGTGTAAAAAACAATGTCTTTCAACTTGCCATCAACTTGACGAGAAAAAAGCTGGAAGATGGTGTCAGAAGTCAAGAAATAAAGACAAGCCAAAAAGATGGAGATTCCATTAACAAAAATGGAAGAAAACATGTTTTGGTTGATGATGTTTGAATTTCTTTCAATTGGTCTTTCTTTCATGTAAGATTCTAAAAAAAAAATTAAATAAAAATATTTTGTCTTTGTATTTTTATTTTTTGTTCACAATTTTTTTTTTATTTTTTATTTTATTTTTTTCTTATTTTTCTTTTTTTTTATTTTTAAAAAATAATTTTTATTTCATATCTTATTTTAAAAAAAAAAAATTTTATTTTTTATTTTTTAATTTATTCTTTTTTTTTATTTTTAAAAAATACTTTTTCATTATTTTTTATTTTCATTTATTTCTTATTTTTTATTTCAAATTTTTTATTTCATATCTTTTTTTAAAAAAAAAAATTTTTATTTTTATTTTTTATTTTTTATTTTTTTATTTGATTACCTAGTGCTGGCTCACCTCCGAACGCAAGAGCAGCAAGGGTGTCCATTACCAAGTTGACCCACAAGAGTTGGATGAGAGTGAGAGGAAAATCGAGTCCCAAGAATGGTCCCAAAAAGACAATCTTTTAAAAAATGGTATAAAAAAATAAAATAATAAAATAAAAAAATAAAAAATAGTAAAAAAATAGAAGATAATAAAAAAAATATAAAATAAAAAAAATGGTTATTTTACCCAAACAGTCTTGTGTTTCAAAGTTGCGGAAATACCATACTTGTTAGAATCATACTCACTTGCAAGAAGTCTTTGAAGCTCACGAGCACCCTCTGCTTCGAAAGAGAAGTT
>JAMYWO010000002.1:423625-443096 GCA_024220525.1 Cochliopodium minus | reverse complement strand
TGAATGAATTTTTCCTTTTAAAAATATCAAATCAGAAATATCCAAAAATATATTCGGTGAATTTTGATTTTATTTTTTCTTTGATTCAAATAATTAAAAAAAGTATAAAAAAAATTGTTATATCTTTTTTACAAGAAAAATGAATTCAGATAATAATCATAGTCTCGATGATGATTTGTTTTCCAAAAATGTGGATCACACAAATAACATTTATGAAGGAATCTCTTCGTTTGCTTCAAATTTTCATTTGATTGAGAATAAAAATAATTTGCCAAAAGAAATCAATCAATTATCATCAAACAATGAATACAAAGAATCTCCAAATAAGAAAAAAGCAGAAAAAGATCTCAAAGTGTAAAAAAAAAAAAAATATTTTTCAAGTTGATATTAAAATACACCCAATTTTAAAATTATATCAAGGTATAAAGTATGGATCAATTTTATTTTAGAAGAATACAATATAGTGATTAATGATATTGAAAAAGATTTGAAAGATGGGACAGTAATTGTCAAAATTGCAGAAAAATTTACTTCAAAAACAATCAAATACAATAAAAAACCCATCTCTATACATCAAATAAGAGAGAATTTTCAAATAGCAATAGATTTATTGAAAGAAAATAAATTTGAAAAAGAAGTGTCCGGTATTTCAAGCGAAAAATTTGAAAAAAATGAATATGGTGATACCAATTCCATTGATTTTGTTGCAGTATTGGGCTTTCTTTGGCAAATGATGTTGGCATATAGGAAAATGAATTTTCAAAACTTGGTAGAGACAAAATCAACAGAGGAGGAAAATAAGAAATCAAAAGAAGAAGTATATCTCGATCAATTGACCAAATATGCAGATATCAAAAAAGAAAAAGAAAAAAAGGAGCAAAATCCATTTGTTAGCATTCAACAAGAACTCCCAAAACAACAAGATTCTCTCGATTTAAACCTTTTTCAACCACCCACACCTCAATCGGAGCAACCTACCGATAAAAAACCTCTTTCACTTTTGGAACACCTACAATTTCTACAAGAAGAAGATGAAAAACTTCAAAAATCAGTGGATGATAAATTGGGAAACAAAAGCTCGCCAATCAATAATTTCTTCTCAGAAAATGAACAAAATAATTTTTCTCCAAACAACTCGGAGAACACCCTCTCTTTAGGAGATTTCTCTTCCAACATTCCCGTATCCAATCCTTTTGTTTCTTCCAATTCTTTGCCCATTCCCAACTTTGGAGAAAACAACAACACCAACAACAACACCAATGGATTGAATGAGGAGAAAGAAAAAGAGAAAAATACACACTTGAATCTTGATACCCTCTCCTCTCCCCTCTCTAATCTTCCTCTCAGCCCTGTTCCTTCCTCTAACCCTTTTGCTTTTCCCATTTCACAAAGCGAAGGTGAAGAAAATAACACTAATGGAAACGGAAACGTGGACAAGAATGTCAACAGAAATTTGTTAGATTCCCATTTTAATTCTCAGCCTCACTCGCACCCACGTCTCGAACCACCATCCCCTCTCACTTCTTCTCTCCCTTCTAATTTTTCTCTTCACTCTCCCACTTCTTCCCCCAATGAACCTCCTTTTCACATTTACAATCGGAACAGTCAAAACAATCTTGATGAGAACAATCACCAAAACTCTTCTCTTAACAACACTCCCATCAAAGAAACCAAAGGTGTTAAAGACAATAAAGAGATTAAAGAAGTTGAAGAAAGTAAAGACGACAAAGACATTAAAGAAGTTGAAGAAAATAAAGAGATTAAAGAGATTAAAGAAGTTAAGGAAGTTAAGAGTTTAAGTGGAAATAATTCTCCCCTTTCTTCTCCCATCACTCTTCATATTCCCAGCTTTCCTCAACCAAAGTTTACAGAGATCACTACCCAACCCTCAAACGTAAATAAAAAAGAGCTTTTTTCTTTGCATGATAACAACAACAATAACAACAATAACCCTTCTCTTTTAAATAATAGAAGTAGCAACAACAATGAAAACTTTAACAATAATAACAATAATAATAATATTTTTCAAAACACCAACAATATCATGAACAATAATATTAGTAACATGAACAATAATAATATTAACGATAATATTAGTAACATGAACAATAATATTAGTAACATGAACAATAGATCAAGTGATTCTCTCCCTCTTTCTTTCACTTCTCTCACTCCCTCCCCTCTTTTCAACACTTNGTGGATGAATGCATAAAAAGAATCAAACTCGCAAAAAAAGAAGAAAAACCACTCAGTTTGGGATACCTTGGTAACATTGTCACTTTGTGGGAAAGACTTGTTGATGAAGAAGCTCTCGTAGAGTTGGGATCTGATCAAACTTCTTTGCACAACCCTTTCAATGGAGGATACTATCCTGTTGGTCTTTCTTTTGAAAAAGCAAATGAGATGATGAAAGAAAACCCCTCCCTTTTTAAAGAATTGGTTCAAGAAAGTTTGAGAAGGCAAATCACTGCCATCAACAAACTCACTAAAGAGAAGGGATTAAAGTTTTGGGATTATGGTAACTCTTTTCTTCTTGAGTGTGGAAGAGCTAAAGGAGAAGTTTTCAATGAAAAGGGGGATCGTTTCAGATACCCTTCTTATGTAGAAGATATTATGGGAGACATCTTTTCTTTGGGATTTGGTCCTTTCAGATGGATTTGTACTTCCTGTGATCCAAAAGATCTTCGTTTGACCGACAAAATCGCAACAGAAGTAATCAAAGAATTATCTCTCAAAGCTTCCCTCAAATCAAAACAACAGTTCATGGACAATTTAAAGTGGATAGAAGAGGCAGAATCGAACAATCTGGTTGTTGGTTCTCAAGCAAGAATTTTGTACGCAGATTCTCAAGCAAGAATTTTAATTGCCAAAAGATTCAACGAAGCTATCTCCGACGGTTCTCTTAGTGCACCTGTCGTTCTTTCAAGAGATCACCACGATGTTTCTGGTACAGACAGTCCATACAGAGAAACCTCTAACATCAGAGATGGTTCCGAATTTACTTCCGATATGGCCGTTCAAAATTTTGTTGGTGATTCCTTTAGAGGTGCTACTTGGGTCGCTTTACACAATGGTGGTGGTACTGGTTGGGGAGAAGCAGTTAATGGTGGATTTGGTTTGGTTCTTGATGGTTCTGTAGAATCTTCCAAAAGAGCGGAGAGTATGTTGTTTTGGGATGTAAATAATGGTATTGCAAGAAGATCTTGGGCTGGCAATGATAATGCTATTGATTCCATCAAGCATGCCATGGAGACCAATCCTTCTTTGAAGGTTACTATCCCTGAAATTGCCGATGATGAATTGTTGCAATCTATCTTTAATTAAAACAAAAAATACATCAACANAAATAATAAATAATAAATAATAAATAATAAATAATAAATAATAAATAATAAATAATAAATAATAAATAAAAAATAAATAAATGATAAATAATAAATATAAAATAAATAATAAATAATAAATAAAAAATAAAAAATAAATAAATGATAAATGATAAATAATAAATAAAATAATGAAATAAGTAACATCTTTTGAATAGAAAATGACTGGAAAAGTTATTCATTGATGCTGATAGGATTTTTAATATTGTGGAATATGTCAAAAAGAGTTTCAGTGTACAGTTACTTTTTGACAATATTTTCGAGTTCATTCGTTTTGAGTTATTTTTTTTTGGTGGTTCTTTTGTTTTGGATTGTTTCTAAATTTTCTTCAAAAAAAATCGCTTTTGGTACTTTTTTCGTTTCTTACATTGCCGGCCTTCAACTTAATGTGGGAAAATACTTTGTTGGCTTAGTTGATTCTTATCCCCTTGCTTCTTTTTTGCTTCATAATTGGTTTTTCATTGGAATTTTTGTAAAAAAATTTTTGAATAACAAAACAAAACAAACAAAATAAAAAATAAAATAAAAATAAAAATAAAATAAAATAAAATAAAATAAAATAAAATAAAAAATAAAATAAAAATAAAAATAAAAATAAAATAAAATAAAATAAAATAAAATAAAATAAAATAAAATAAAATAAAAATAAAATAAAAATAAAGTAAAAAAAAAATTTAACAAAGGGTGGAATAGCAGGGATGATCTATTTTTGGAAAACATCACTAAATTCAAATGATGTTTCAAAATTATCTTTTTTTTTCAAATTTCTTTCTTTCTTTTTTCTCGTTCAAAGTTTTAGTTGCATCTTTCATTCTCTCTTCTTCTTTATTTTTTATTTGATTTTTTGTTGGGTTTTGAAAAATTACTTTAAAAACTTGTACTTTAAATTGAAGATTATTTATTGGGCTATTTTTGGTAAACCTAAGAAAGTAATGATTTCAAACAAAGAATACGAAGAACAAAGCAGGATAGAAACTCAAAAAGCTCTTGAATCTCTTAAAAATTACTACCTAAACAATCCTCAATACTTAAACCGCTTTAGTGAAGATGGAATAAATAGAATAAACACTTTCATTGAAGAAGGAAACACAAAATTAATTCTTAAAAATATGATGAAAAATAATTAAAAATAAATTTCAATTAAATTAAAACTTTTGGTTTCTCAATATTTTAATTGTTTAAAGCATATAAGGATAGAGAAGAGAGGAAGGAGGATTGAAAGTTTCTTTGATAGTCCTGACAGAACTCCATCTGTAAAGATTGATTTCAGAACCAGCTTTGTCATTTGTACCAGATGCCCTTGATCCACCAAAAGGTTGTTGACCAACCACTGCTCCTGTTGGTTTATCATTTATATAAAAGTTTCCAGAAGCATAAGACAATTTTTTTTCCATATGTTGGATTGCTTGACGATCTTTTTAAAAAATGAATAATTAATATTCAAATCTAATTATTTAAATTAAAATGTAAAAAAAAAAAACCTCTTGCAAAGATACTTCCAGTCAAACTGTAAGGAGAAGTGTTATTGACAAGATCCAAAGTTTGATCGATTTGAGAGTCAGGGTAAACATAGATGGTGAGGATGGGAGCAAAAATTTCATCAGTGAGAGATTTGGCTTGAGGGTTGGTGGTGTGAATGATGGTAGGTTCAACAAAAAAACCAACAGAATCATCACATTTTCCACCGTAAATGACAGAACAACAAGGTTGATCATGAGCATTTTGAATGTAAAATTTGCTTCTTTCAAAACTCTTTTTAGAAATGACAGCATTTACAAACACATCACTTTCTTCTGGATTTCCCATCTTTACTTTTTTCATTTCAGAGAGGAGAGATTCTTTGAGGGAGGGCCACAAACTTTCAGGAACATAAGCTCTGGAAAGAGCGGAACATTTTTGACCAGCGTATTCAAAAGCTCCTCTTATCATTGCGGTAGTCAATTCAGGAATGAGAGAAGAAGAAGAAGGATGCACAAACATGAAATCTTTTCCTCCTGTCTCTCCCACCACTCTCGGATAGTTTCTGTATTTCCCCATATTTTTTGCTACCAACTCGAACAACATGTTAAACACTTGTGTTGACCCTGTGTAATGTACTCCCGCCAATTCTCTTTCTCCCAACACCAATGGTGTTATTTCTGTTGGTCTGTTTGGAACAAAATTTATCACCTGTAGTTAATTTTTTAAATTAAAAAATGTAAATAAAAACATCTTTTTCAATCATAAATCACTTTTAATTCCACAATAAATAGTTTAAAAATATGATAAATTAAAATAATTAAAATAAAATAAAATAATTAGAAATAGGATTAATAAAGAAAAAAAAGAATACACCATCAGGGAGACCACTTTCTTTGAATAACTGCATCAATTCGTAACCAGAGAGGGCAGCAGATTCAGAGGGTTTCCAAAGAGTGGAATTACCCATCAAAACGGGAGCGAGGTTGAGATTGGCGGCAATAGCAGTAAAGTTAAAAGGAGTGATCGCATAAACAAAACCCTCCAAACCCCTGTACTCTAATCTATTCCAGATGCCTTTATCAGAGATGGGTTGTCTTTTAAAGATTTCATTTGCGAAAAAAGTATTGAAGCGGATGAAATCAATGAGTTCGCAGGCTGCGTCAATTTCTGCTTGAAAAAAGTTTTTTGATTGATTCACTACTGTTGCTGCACAGATTCTTGATCTCCATTTCTCTCCTGCTAATAATTCTGCCATTTTAAGGAAAATGGATGCTTTGTGTTCCCAACTCAAACTATCCCATTCCTTTCTCCCTTTTTTTGCTTCTTCCAAAGCCATTTTAATTTCTTTTTCTGTTGCATTGTGATAAACTCCCAATTTCTTTTTGTTATTATGAGGGCTTATTATATCATCTGTTATTCCTGTTCTTATTTCTTTGCCACCTATTCAAATAAATTTAAATAAAATTTTATCTTCTAATGAAGAAAAAGAATTGCTAAAATTACCTATAATTAGAGGGATATCATAATTTTCTGATTTTATTCTCTTTATTTCTCTTTCAATAGCCAATCTTTCAGATGAACCTTTAAGATATCCTTTAATTGGCTCATTAAATGGTTGATCTATTCTTGGTATTCCTAAAATTATGTAAATGCTGAAAAATTAAAAAATAAAGTCTTTTTTACCAACACCATAGAATCTTTTGAAATCTTTATTGATGAATTTTTTTATTTTAAAGTTTTTCATTCCAATTTGAATATCAATTTTTTTTTTCTATATCTCATGGTCCAAATATAATTGTATATGAATTGAATTTATTGAATTTTTTTTTATGAACAATTCTCAATTTGTAAAATTTCTTTGGACATTCAATCCCATTTGAAAATAATTGACATAATTTTGAGTTTTCTCTGTTTCTTGAGAACTGAAGTAGAAAATCTTTTCTTCTGTTGCTATGACAAAGCATTTATTCAATTCATTCTCTTCAAATGAATCAAAATAAAAGGGTTTGAATTGCAAATCAACAATTTTTTTGACATCTATTATCTTTTTGAATGATATCTTGGATTTTTGGTTATTTTCATTATTTACCTTTTGTTGAATAAATAGTGTTTATTTATGTTGAAATAAGGCTAAAAAATTATTTTATGAAATTTTACAATCGACAATTCCTTATTTACAAAATCAAATTCAAAATGAACATTAAGTTGAAGCAATCCGATATGATTGATAAAGGTATCTTCATTTTCCTTCAAAATGGGATAAATTTTATCCATGAATTCAATTTCCTTTTTTGAAATTGAATAGCATGCACCACATACTCTCTGTGGATTTTCATCATTTACATCATTCAAATTAATCCCATTTAATTCTATTGAGTACCAAAAAGGATTGAATTAAAGGGAAATTATAAAAATTATCTAACCTGTTGAATATTTTGAGCACTCTGCACAAAAGATTTTGCCACATGCTCTACAATGATGCTTTATTTTGAATATAAAATATGGAAGTGAAATGAAAAAAAGTGTTTACTTTTCTTATCCATAACCCAAATGGAGAATTACAACTTGAACATTCATTAAACAAATCATCACTGTCCCATTTCTTTTCCAATTTGGGTATATTTTCTATTGATAATGATATTCCCATGGTTTTTTTAGTATATCACAATTTTTTTTTTTTTAATATATGCATGATATGAAATCATGATAAATATTCCTTCCTGAAAGGATTTTTAAAGGATTTTGAGAAATAATTGAAGAAAAAATAAAAAAAGAAAAAATTATAAAAAAAAAATTGAAGAAAAATATCCTGAAAGATAAATGCCAAAGAAAACAAAATCACAACGTAAATATGAAACATCAAAACTCCCCAAGGAGTTGCAAAGGAGAAAAGATTTCAAGACCAAAACCCAAAATTGGAAAAAGAGTAATAATTTGAGAAAAATCTTTGAATAATTTTTTAATCTTATATTTTTCTAAAAAAGAAAATGATGATGAAATCATTAATGAATTAGATAAAAAGATTGGAGAACAAGAAAAAATTGCTGAATCAAAGAATCAATATAAAAAAGAATCGGAATTGAAAGGAAAAGATTTTGATAAATTTGTTGAAGATGGATATAACAAGATTATGAATGAAGAAGATTCAAATGAAGAAGATGATGATGAAGAAGAAGAAGAATTTAGTGATATTGACGATAATGAAGAAGAGGAGGAAAATGTGGATTTGGGAGATCAAATCCAAGGTTATAAATCGGAATTGAAAGATTTAGAAAAGACAGATCCTAAATTTTATGAATATCTCTTGAGAAAAGACAAAAATTTGTTATCTTTTGATACTGACGATCAATATTCCAAAACTGATAAAAACAAAATCACTCCACAAAAATTAAATATATGGATCAGCGAAGCAAAAGTAAATTATTATTTTCAACAATTTCAATATCCATTTTTCTCAATAAATTATCCATTTTTCATAAATTCTTTTTTTTTTTTTTGACTTTATTAGAAAGGATCAGTGAGAGCATTGAGGAATATAATAGTTTCATTCTATTTATCCACAGATTCTACAGGAATAGACGAAAAAGAAAAAGAGAAAAAGGAAAAGTTGCAAGAAAAAAGAAAATTTATGGTTGCTGATGAACTCACCTACAATCTTCTCATCTCTTATGTTTTCGAGGATGCACCCTCCATTCTTTTGAGTTACTTGGAAAACAGAGAAAAAGGAAAAAAACCTAAAAAAAGCAGCAAAAAAGAAAATAACGAAGAAGAGATGTCTGATGAAGAAGAGGAAGCAGGAGGGGAAGAAGAAGGAGGAGTAGGGGGAGGAAGAAAAAAGGTAAAGATCCTCACCAGTTACAAAAGATGGAAAGAAGTGAGCATGATCAGCAAGATAATGGTGAAAGGAATGTTGGAGATGATAAGTAGTGTGAAAGAAGAAGTGGGATTGAAATTCATTCTGCAAAATGTGGAAGAAAAGATTTGCCCCTTTTTCTCTGCTTTCAGAAAAGAAAGAAGCAAATTGCTTAAAAAAATGTTGGTGATTTGGTCTTCTCACGAAAGTGTTGAAAGCAGATTATTGTCTTTTTTGGTGATTCGTAAAATGTCACTCACCACCCCCTACCCTTTTCTTTCTCTTGCTCTCAAAGGTGTTTACTTGACTTTTATTCAAAACAGTTCATCTCTCAACTCCTCCACTGCTCCCTTTATTTCTGCCATGATAAACTGTATCGTTGAACTTTATAAAATTGATATTAATCTTTCTTACCAACACTCTTTCGTTTACATTCGTCAACTCTCCATCCATCTTCGTAACACGCTTCTTCATAATCCCAACAAATCTTCTCTTCAACGTTCTCTTTACAACTGGAAGTTTATTCATTCCATTCGTGTTTGGGTCCAACTTTTGTCTTCTCTTTCTCTTTCCACTTCTCCTTCTTCCCTTTCCCTCTCTCCCTCCACTCCCCCCACTCCTTCTTCCACCAACAAAAAAAACAAGAAAAAAGGAGGAAACAACACGAATGAAGAAGAAGAAGATTTTGTTAAAAACAATTCTTTAAAAACAAAAGGAAACAACAAAACTAGTGCAGTCAACACAAACAACAACATGCAATTGCTCATTTATCCATTAGTTCAGATCATTTGTGGAACAATAGAAATGAAGAGTGGGGGTACCTCTTATATTCCTCTTCATCTCACTCTCATTCAATATTTGAACAATTTGAGTTTAAACTGTGGTGTTTTCATTCCTGTTTCCACTTATTTACTCAACATCCTCGACAAATCTGTCTTCACCACTGCTTCCATTGATTACTTTAAAAAAAAGGCAAAGTCCGAAAAAGGAAAGAAACCAATCCCCATTCTCTCCAATGAAAATCTCTTTCTTACTCTCAAACTCAATGAGAACTACTATTTTAGCAGAATCAATCTCCAACTTATTTTCGATAACGTTGTTCACATTCTCCTCTCCAATTTGTCATACTGGAGTAAAACTGTTTCTTTTCCTGAATTATCTTTTCCTGTTCTCATTTCTCTCAAAAAGTTTTCCAAATCCTATAAATTCATCTCTTTCATCAAAGTCATTAAGAATCTTCTTAAAGGAATTGAAGATACCAATCAGTTTATCGAATCAAAAAGAAATTCTCTTCAACTCTCCCCAAAGAGTCTTTCCAATCCTTTCATTATCCCTGTTTCTACCAACACCCCTATCATCAAACTTCTCCAATCTTTCTCTCTCAGAAAAGCACAAGCCAAACCTCCCCAAGGAGCCAGCAAAGATCTCCCAATTGAAGAAGAATCTGAAGAGAAACCAAGCAACAAAAGAAAAGAATCTCAAAAAGAAAATTCTTCCAAAACCAAAAAACAAAAAATGGATGAAGAGGAAGAAGCCTATGATCCAAAATCTTTCGATAAGGGTAGCCTCAAATCTTTGATTGGAAAACTTGATAAATCTTTGCCTAAAAAACTCACCAATGATGGAGATAGTGAAGAAGATAAGGTTGATGATTTTGTTCTTTCTTCCGAAGATTAAAAAGATTATTTTATTCAAAACATTATTTAATTAAAAATTTTAACAAAAAAAATGATTTTTTAATTATTTTTGTAATTAAATTGTCCAGGATAAGGCTTAATATTGGAATAAGGAGGAGGATTTTGATATTGGTTTTGGTTATTGTTTTGGTTGGTTTGGTATTGGTTCATGTTTTGGTTATTGTTGGACATTTGATATTGATTAGGATTGGTATTGAAGTTTTGGTATTGGTGTCCTACGTTCTGGTATTGCTGTTGTTGATTATTGTTGTTAGGGTATTGTTGTTGTTGAAGATTCAAGTTTTGAAATTGTTGATTCAAATTTTGGTTGTACTGTTGTTGCACCATTTGTTGCTGTTGGAGCAATTGTTGCTGTTGAAGGAGTTGTTGTTGTTGAAGGAGTTGTTGTTGTTGAAGGTACAACTGTTGAGTATTCTTTTGATAAATTAAAAAAATTGAAAAAAAGATCATCTAAAAAGATTTTTTTTTTTTTTTTACATTATTATTTGAAGGAGGCTCAGGTTGGTTTTGATTGCCAACATTACCAATGAGCAAAATCAATTCTTGTTTTTCAGTTTGGCGAGCAAAAGCAAAATCCTCACATCTTCTTTTAAACTTGGTGATAACTTCTTGGATGTTTGTGTAAAACTCGATACCTTCTCTGAGATTGGCTTTGAGTTGAAGGTATTCTTGGTAGACTTGATCCAATCTTTGAAGGGCTTGCTCTCTGAGTTTGGTAGATTGATCATTAGATTTGGTTTGTTGCCAAATGCCATTGAGTTTTTTGGTGATTTCGAGTTGTTGTCTTTGATTTTCAATGTTTTCACGAATAGAAGATTGAATTTGTTCATATTTCTTTAATTGTTCCTCAAAAATAGATTCAGGAGCATTCTGAGATTCGAGGAGGACATTGGTGATGTTGTCATTGTTTGCTTTTTGCTTCAAGTTTTCTTGGAGTTGCATTCTAGAATGGAGGATGTTGTCAACTGCTTTCATACACTTTTGAAGTTCAGGGATGTAAGTTTGATTGGAATTTTGAGATTGAGGGGAAATTTGAGATTGAGGAAGCAAAGAAAGAACCTCTTGAATGCTCCCTCCCAATTTTCTAAGTTCTATTTGAATTCCCTTAAACTTGTTTTCAACAATGGAATCAGATTTGAGAGCGTGTTGAAGATTAGTTTGAAACTTGGCAGCTTCTTGACGATGAGCAACAGTAAGAGTGTGAGAAGGAGTCCTGTTCCATTTGGTGTTGTATCTGTTTCTCATTTCGTTGTCCTCACTTTCTTCTTTATCGAGAATTTCAATGATTTCTTGAATTATTTGAGAGTTTTGATTGGCCAAGCTCGCTTTAGCACCCATGTACTCTATTATCAATTTTTCTCCTCCCTCTTGTTGAATGACCCTCACTTTTTCTTGCAAAGAAGGAGGAAGACCTTCCTTGGGTTGTTCAAGAGCTTCTAAAGATCCAGGCAATCCCATCTTTTGTAGTTCTACTTTGAGTGTTTCGTTTGCTTGTTCGAAGAGTAACAACTCGTTGGCAACAAATTGTCTCTTTTTATCATTGTAAGCGGAAAGGTTTTCGTGAACTGCAAAAGGAACCAACTTGATGAAAGGATCATTGCTTGGATTCAACTTGGTGAGAGTGGGATCCACTTCAGTAGGACTCACCATTGATTTTTTGGGTAATTCAGGAAGAGTATCAGGGGTAGGTATCTTTTGAAAGTAAATGGTGTTGTTCTCTTTGGTAAGGGTGTTGAGATCAGTTTCAATATCTTTCAAAGACTTGTTATATTGATCTTGAAAATCATTGTTGACTTGTTTGATATCCTTGCTATGTTTGGTGAGAAGTTGATTTGCCAATTGGAGGCGAGAAATGGCTGTACCATGTTCTCCTTTCTCTGTATCTTCTTTGGAAGTATGAAAGCTAGCCATGGCAATGAGAAGATCTTTTTTGATGGTCAATTGCGTGATCCATTTGCTGGAAATCAAACCCTTGATATCAGTGGAGGATTTGGATAAGTCGATACAATTTTGATAATACTCAGAGGTGGCAGCAGCAAGCATCGAGACTACCTTTGGTTTCATGTTTCCTTTAATTGCTTTTGTATAGAAGCATTCTTGTGCTTGTCCCAACATTAAATTCAAGAGAAAATCGGAACAACCAATAGTAAGATCTTGGGTGTATGCTTTGTGTGTAGAAGTTTCCAATGTTTTTTTTAGGGTGTTGAATGCTCCAGCTGCATTTTTGAATAACAAATTAGCAGTCTTTAAACCTTCGTCACTCGATAAATTTTGTTTGCTTGCTTGTACAGAATAAATTGCTCCAATATTGAATAAAATTGATGATTTTTCATAATGAATATCATATTCACCTTTTCATTTAGTTTTAAATTGTTTTAATATAAATAAAATTTTAAGTAATTTGAAAAAAATACTCGCTTTCTTATTATTGAATGAATCGTACCAATCGAATTGAATACGCAACTAATTTTTATATTTGACAAAATAATTTATGTTCATGATAAATTTTGAATTTTTTTTTTTTTTACATATGTTTCTCCAATGGGGAATCTCATTTGCATTGAATTCAGAATTCCTAAATATCTTTTGAAATGTAAAATTATTTTTCTGAAGTATTTAAATTAACAAATTACTTTAAAAGTTTTTGAAGACTCTTATCTGTTGCATCTTTATTTTGTCTTATATCTTCCCTCATTTGTTGGACATCTTGCAAAATTCCTATTATTTTTCAATTGAAAATTTAAAAAAATTATTTAAATTATAAATTATAAAAGGGTGATTGCCATCGTGTTCTTCAACAGCAACCTTCCCAAAATTTGTATCAATAAATTTTTTGATTGGCCAAAGTAAATCAACTTTATTTGTCTTTTTTTGTGTTGGTGTAAGCATCTTTGTTTTAATCCTTTATTCTATATTTTTTTGTAAGATTAGATCATAAAATGTTGCAATTTAAATTACCTCTAATTTTTTTTTTTTTTTATTGTGTTCAAATATTTATTGATGAATTCGCTAAAAAAGAAAATTCTCAATCACTTTTTCTTATTCACTTAAAAACTCTCCACATTAATATCAAAACAGTGAAAAAAAAAACCTGATACATTCAGCTGATTTATGGACAAAAAAAGAATGAGAAAATATGACTTCTTATAAAAATAATTTTTTAATTTTCATCATTCTTATTGAGCTTTTCTTGCAATTTGAGCTCTTTAGCTTTTTTGATATTACGAATAGGTTCTTCAAGAATTTCTTTATCTTTTTTAATTCTGTCCAATGTTTCCAAAGCATTTTTTCTTCTTGGTTCTTTCATTCTATTCTTATAGAATTGTTTTTCTCTTGCAACTTTGATTTCATTGATTTTTTTGATTGCTTTTACTGTTTTTTGCCATAATTCTCTATCATATTTTGGTGGTCTATTTCTTTTTTTTTCGAATTCAAGTGTTGAATCCTAAGAAAATAAATAGAGGTCAAAAAAAATTAACTGAAGAAAAAATAAAAGATTGATCAATAGGATGATTATTTTCTTAAAAGGATGATTATTTTCGAAAAGAATTACATTTGTCATTTCCTTTCCT
The DNA here is from genome assembly GCA_024220525.1 of Cochliopodium minus. Taxonomy (NCBI): domain Eukaryota; phylum Discosea; order Himatismenida; family Cochliopodiidae; genus Cochliopodium; species Cochliopodium minus. Next base: position 429,130 of record JAMYWO010000002.1, on the reverse strand, counting down.
CTTGCTTTTCTAAATGCTTTTGTCCATGCTGTTTTTCTTGGGTTTCTTTTCATTTTAAAATTCTTATGGCATTTACTTTTACAAAATCTGAAAAATTTGTTATCATTTCTGACATATGACATCCCATGCCCAGGATAAACTTTTTAAAAAGAGGAATTTAAAATTGGAATTTTTTAGGAATTAATGATTTTTTTTGTGAAAAAGTTATTTTTACCAGGACCACCTTTTAAATGTAATTTGTTTAATTTTCTATAATTTTTAGGAATTAGTCATTTACCACAAAAGAAGCACTTTTCAATTCTCATTTTTTTTTATTTTCTCATTATATTATATTTTCAAAAATTCTCTATTAATTCTCATTCTTGATATCATATTAAAATTACCAAAATAGTTTAATCTTGTTTCTCTCTCTTTTCTTTCAATTGGTTCCATTTTTTGAAAACATTATTGAAAAAGATTAATTTGAAATTTCTTAGCATCATGTAATGATAATTATTATTTTGGAAATCTTTCTTTTTTTGAATTCATGATTTCAATATAGTATTTAGTTTCATACTTTTAAAGTTGTTTCAAGAAAAAAAGAAGAATTTATGAAAATAATATTTTAATAAGATATAATCTGATTTGTTTATCTTCCTCCAGATTTGAATTTTCCAACAGCTTTATTTTGATTGGTGGATGCATAAGTAGTTTTCTTTTTTGGATCTTCTTTTTTCTTCTTTTTAATATCTTCTACTGCAGTTTTGTTATCTTTAGTTGCAGTTTTTTTAACAGTAGGTCTGGTAACCCTTTTTGCTTTCAAAACTTCAAGAGATGCACCAACAATTGCTTTTTGAACTTTAACGGTCCTTCTAGTTTTTTTCTTTTTGCTTGCTTCTTCAACTCCCTTTTTGTTAATACGACGATAGATTCTGGTCCATCTAATTACACGTGGATTTTTTTTTTTAAGAAACAATGCAAAATTTTTAGGATTGATAAAAACAAAAGATCTCAAATCAGTTCTGACATAAGTGAAACCGTGGCCGGGAGCAATCTAATATGAAAGTATATTAGAAATATTAATTTATATTTTGGCCAATTAGAATTACCTTGAATCCTGAGAAAGAGCAAATAGTAGTTTTCATTATTTGGACTTTTTTTTTGAATATTTATGTTGTGTGAATATTTGAAGAAAGTATTTTTTTTAATTTTTGTTGTAATAATTTTATATTTTATTATATAACAATATTTCTTTAGTTATATTTTATTGGATTTTACCAAATACACACCTAAATTTTTTTTTATATTTATTGCAATATTTATTATAAATCTTTTTTTGATATAAAAAATAAATGGGATAGTATTTGAAACCAGGAACGAATAAAAATTATATTTGAAAAATAGATCACAAAAAAAAATCTGATTTTGAGAGAAATTTGGAAGATTTAAATTCACAAAAAACCTTTGTGATAAACATTCAAATACGAATTGAAGAAAATTTCATTTTAATGTTTTCATTCAATATTTATTTATAAACCAATTGATATGCTTTACGTTCAGAACATTGTTTGACATAATTAGTCAAAACATTATGACCTTGTAAAAGACCAACTTTATCAGCGTTATAGAGAATGAATGCCAAAATTACATCAGCAGCAGTAAAATGTTCTCCAATAATCCATTTAGTTTGCTTCAGTTGTTCTTCCAAAATAGGTGCAACTTTTTCATTCCATTTCTTTTTTTGTTCTTCAGCAATTTTTGGATCTCTCAAATTTGGTGGGAGAAAGAAAATATGGCTCAAATAAGTGATTATTGTGTCATCTACTGTGCTTGCAACAAAAAAAGTCCATTGATAGTATTTGGAACGCTCTTGTGTTTTGGGAGGTGGAAGGAGTGGTGATTTATATTTTTCAAGGAGATAATGAACTATCGCAAAACTTTCAAATAGTTTAACCTAAAATATTTGAATGGATTATGAATCAAAGAAATAATAAAAAATTTTGTGAATGATTTACTTCTCCATCTTGAAAGGCTGGTACTTTCTCTATAAATAATAATTTATTTTTGTCAAAAAATAAAATAAATTATAAAATATTTTCAAAATTTTAGATTTTACTTTGAGGATTGATTTTATGTAATTCCTCATTTTGGATGTGCTCTCCTTTTCCAAGATCCAAGTTTACGATTTCAACATCATCAATTTTATCTATTTCATGGAGCAAATGGACCACTCTGCAACTTCTTGCCAAACTATTATGGTATAATTTTGCCTTTTGCATCCCACTAATTTCAATTTTTTTTATTTTTTCAAATCAAAATTAACTTTAAAAACAAAAAAAAAAATTGATTTTTGTGTTTCAAATGAACAAAAACAAAAATGAGATTGTCATTTCTCCCAATATCCCAAAAAAGACATTAAAAATTAAAACGAAAATGGAATTGCATAAATCTTCGATTCATACACCTTTTAAATTGATCAACAATTATGAATGTGAGGGATGTGTATACGTTAATAGAACATTTTGGGATGATATAAAAGAGATAATCGAAAAAAATAACAACCATATTCCAGAATTGATAAAATCAACAACTTCGATTGATATAAACACCCCAATAGAAATACAAAGCATCAAGGATAAGATAATAGATATCTCATGTGGTAAAAATTTGATATGCTGTTTGAATTCTAGTGGTGAAGTTCTAATATGTATGAATAAGTATTCTGAAAGAGAGAAGAGCAAAGGTTTATTTTCTTTCAGAAAATTAAAATTGCATGAAAGTGTTTGTCAAATATGTTGTGGAGAAAATATAATCTACATCTTGTCTGGTAAATTTGAATTGAATCTTAAATTTAATTTTTTAATCAAACATTTATGCAAAGAGAGCAATAATATTTACGCTTGCAAAATTTTGAATAACCAAGATAATGATTTTAATGCGTTATTATTGGATATTCCATTAAATATTCAAGTGGATATGATTTGCAGTGGGAGTAATCATGCTGCATTTTTGACATCAAGCGGAGAAGTATTCACGTGCGGAGATAATACAAAAGGAGCTTGTGGAAGAGAAGAAGCAAAAGTTTTAACGAAATTTGGTAAAGTAGAATTTGAAAGAAAAATTGTTTTCATCAATTGTGGAGGAAATCATACAATGATGATAGGAGATCAAGGAGATGCATTCAGTTTTGGTTATGGAAGAGATGGTCAATTAGGTATTGAAGAATCTTTATTCACTCCTTCTTCCTCTCAATCTACTTTACCTTCCTCTTCAACCTTTTCTTCCTCTTTTTCTTTGTTTCGACCCACCCACCTTTCTTTTTTTGAGATTCAAAGTATTTCTGTAACTAAAATATCCTGTGGTTACTCTCACACTATTTTTCTTTCGGAAAGTGGGGAGTTGTATTCTTGTGGTAATTTTTTTTAAATAAATAAATAATTTAATTTAAATATCTTGAGTTTAAAATTTTTTATATTTTTTTTTATCAAAATTTACAAGGTTCAAATGAAAATGGACAATGTGGGTTGAAAGAAAAACAACCAATTTTAACTCCAAAACTCATTCCAAAATTCTGTAATTCAACACCTATCCAAATTAGCTGCGGCGAGCAAGATACATGTATATCAACCGACATAGGAGAAGTATACATATGGGGAGCGAATCATGGAAAAGAAGTGAAAACAAATCAGTTTTCTCCTAAAAAAATAGATTTTTTCACCAACAATCCTCTTTACATTTCCAAAATTTCCATGGGAAGATTCCACCAAGTCTTTTTGAGTGACAAACTTGTTTCCACTTCTTTGAAAGTTTTGGTGGATAGTTCCAAGGATGATTCTTCTTATTCTCCCTCTCACATTAAAAGTCTTTTACTTTTACTTCCTTCTTCTTTTCTTTCATTGCTCCATAAACGTTTAAATTTATACTGGAAACAGTGTATTGATCAACTTTTTAACAAATTTTATTTTTTTATTTTTTATTTTTTGGTTTAAAAAGGTTATCCCAATGCTGTACAACTGGAGTTCAATAAAAGTATAATAGAGTTTAGAATAAATAGCATAGCTGTCAAAAAATCCTCTCAAATTTTAACTGTATCAAATTTAAAAAATGAAGAAGTTACATGTTTCTTGGAGTTTCAAAATGACCCCCAGTCTACTTTTAAACTCTTTTTTGAACCTTCTGTATTTTATATACCCAAACTTGGAAAAGCAAACATAATGGTTTTTTTTTTGTTTATTTATTTATTTTTTCTCTTTTCAATTAAATGATTTTTATAAGGTGAGATTAGAAACTTTTGAGCCCATTCGTAAGAAAATTAGAAAAATAACAAAAAATAAATAAAAATTTTCAATTTTGTTAGTGGAGGAAAAGTCAGTGTTGATAGGAGTGAATTGCCAAACAAAAAAGAAGGGAAACGAAGTGACTAAATACGAAATATTGGCGAAAATAACAAGCGGGGACACAGAAAAACTAGTGAATGTGAAAAACATAGGAGACAAAAGCCACATACTGAGTGTATTAAAGAGTTACATACCACAATATGTAGTAAAGTATTTTAAAAAGCAAATGTCTCCTTTAAATAGTCCTGTCCTCAATAAAATTCTTGCTTCTATTCTTTTCATCGACATCAGTGGATTTACTTCTTTGAATGAGAGGCTTGGAAGTATTGGGAGGGAAGGACCCGAGAAGGTTTCTGTACATCTCAATAACTACTTTGGTTCTATCATAGATGTTGTTTATTCTCATGGTGGGGATATTTTCAAGTTTGCTGGCGACGCTCTCATTTGTGGTATTTTTTCTTTCTTTCTTTTTTTTTGAAAAAATTTCTTAATTAAAAATTCTTTTTTAGTGTTTTATGAGGAAAAAGATAATATTGAGATGATAGAAAAGTCAGAGGCAAGAAATATTTTGTCAGATCTAACTTTGAGAGCAGTTCAGTGTGGACTGGGTAATTTTTTTTTTAAAAGTTTTAATTTTTTGTTGATTTAAACTTTTTTGTTTTTGTAGAAATACAAACAAGTTTGGCGGAATACGATAGTGGGGAGGGTTTTGTGTTAACATTACACATAGGTGTATCATGTGGGCCAATGTATGCAATACATGTGGGTGGAGTAGATAATATGTGGGAGTTTATTTTAGCTGGAGATCCTTTTTTGCAATTAAAAACAGCTGGTAGAATTAAACCAAATCTTTATCATTTTAATCAACTAATTGTTTTTTTTTAGTGGATAATAGCGGCAAAGGGGAGGTGGTAATAAGCAAAATAGCATTTAAAGCAATTTCAGAGAGGGGAATTTACGAAAAAAGAGGAGAGGATTACTTAGTCAAATCTGTCAATGAAATTAAAAAGAAAGGCTTGGTTGAAGAATCCTTGACCGAAAAAAAAAATGAAAATGATACCACCCTTGGTAAGAATTGTTTTTATTTTTTAGATTTTTAAAGAATTATTTTTTAAAAAAAGATACTTCCACATCAAAAGTTCTGGAACCAATTCTCCGTTGTTACATACAAAAAGGGTTACTAGACAAG
>JAMYWO010000002.1:408259-423525 GCA_024220525.1 Cochliopodium minus | reverse complement strand
TTTCTTCTTCAAAAATCTCTTTCCCTAATGCAACAAATCATCTTTGATTTTGGTGGGTAAAAATAAAATTTATTTTTAATTTGATATCATAATTTTAAAATTCTCTTTTAGTATGATAAGACAGTTTTTGGTTGACGATAAGGGAACTGTTTTGATAGCAGCTTTCGGAATTCCATTTGGACATGAAGATGATCCATTGAGAGGAGTAAAATGTGCACTTCAAATCAACAAGTGTCTAACAGACATTAACATCGAAAATTCTATTGGTATCACTACGGGTACTGTTTTTTGTGGATGTGTTGGTTCTAACAAGCGTCAAGAATATGTAATTTTATTGATCAATTCTTTATAATTTTCATTTTAAATATTTTTAGGCAATGGTGGGGGATAGTGTAAATTTAAGTGCAAGATTGATGGGAGGTAGGTTCTTTTTTTTTTCTTGATAAATTCAATAAAAAAATTTTACTTTATTTAGTTGCTTATAAACAGAAAATAAACATAGTATGCGATGAAGAAACAACTAACTCTTGTGTCAAATACAAAGACATTCAATTTAAGGGCTTAGAAAAAGTGTTTGTAAAAGGGAAACAAGAAGCAATAATCATTTTTATGTAAAAAAATTTTTTTTATTCCTTTATTTGGTAGTAAATTTTTTTTAAATTTGTTTAGGCCCTTTTATGTAAACTCTAGCATATACAGAGGATCTAGAATAAGAGCTAGCACATTAGAAGAAAATCAGAATCTGAATCAAATCATTGGAAGAAACAATTTCAAAGAGTACACTAAAAATACACTCAAAATTTTCAAAAAAAAATCATCTACCATATTGTTGGTACTTGAGGGGAATGCGGGAATGGGTAATTATTAATTTTTTTCAAAATTTTTTTTTTTTAATTCCATTTTAAATAGGAAAAACAACTCTAGTGAAATATCTCGTCAAAAATTCGGGAGTAAGAAATCATTATTTGTCAGAAGCTGATCCAAATGATCATTCCAATGTCAATTCTTTTTTTAAAAAAAATTTGTTTAATAAATTAAATTTTTATTCTTTTTTTAATTCTAATAGTATGGAGTTTGGATACCAATTTTATTGAAGATATTGGGAATTTCAGAAAAAAACGAGGACATAAAAGAAAGTGTTAGAGAAGCAATGAAAAAGATGTTAACAGATTGCCCCCATTATGAGCACATAGGAGTGTTTGTCAATGAAGTGTTTGGGAAGAACAAAAATGAAGAAGAAAGCAACATCAGTGAAAAACTTAAAAAAAGTTACGTCTCTTCAATTATGGTTTCTCTTTTCAAATTGTTTGTCAAAAAGAGTTTATTTTTGCTGATACTTGAAGACATTCACTATTTTAATGACTCCTCTCTGGATTTATTGTTTCAAGTAATAAGCGAGGTGAGTCCCATGCTTGTTGTAGTTACCACAAGATCTCTTCTTTCTAAAAATAAAAAGATTGCAAAGAAACACAAAAAAATAATAGACAAAGTGGAAGAAATGAAATTTCCTTCCCAATATCTTTTCTTGGATGCTTTCCTCTTTCAAGAAACTCTTTTACTAATTCAATCTTTTTTTAATGCAAATATTAAATCTATCCCCCTTCATTTTCAACATTATATTTACAACAAATCGAAAGGAAATCCCAAATTTATCAAAGAACTTTTACATTTTTTCAAGTTTTCTTCTTTTCTTTCTGTCCAAAACAACATCCTTTCTCTAAATTCTCCTCATCTTTATTCCATTGATCTCCCTCAAACTCTCCAGGGTTAGAAATTTTTTTTCTCTTCTCACTTTTAAAAATTTATAATTTTTTTTTCATTAGGAATAGTAACAAATAAAATGGACGAATTAGATTCAACACAACAGATGGTCTTAAAAGTATCAAGTGTTATAGGAATAGAATTTTCTTTAGAAATGCTCAAAACTATTTTTCCAATCAAAGAAGTTGTGCCTCACATGAGCATACATGCTGTTACTTTATGTAAAAATGAATTTTTTGCTGTCACGAAGAAAGAAATGATTTTTCAGTTTAAAAATGAGATAATGCAAGAGGTGTGCTATTCAAGATTACTTTTGGAACAAAGAAAAGAATTTCATCAACTCATTTTATCTGAAATAATGTCCTTTGTTAATCCAAATCCTCTTTTATTGGAGAACGATAACTCCGTCAAAGATGCTAAAATAGCTTATCACACTCTTTCCATTTTATTTTGTATTGTTAAAGGATCAAACTTTAAGCAAAATTACAAAGATCCAGCTTCCCTCATTGAAAATCTCTTACCTATGATCGAGGAAACTGAAAACAAACTATCTCTCCTCCAAAAAAACAACAATTATGAAAACTATACTTTAAATTGGTACTTGAATAGAAGCAGAGCTTTTCAATTATTAGAAATAATGGAAGAAATTGAAGAATATCCCAAAAAAGATTCGCATCAAAAATCTCTTCGTATCCTGCTCCTAAAATCATCCAAATCTCTTCTACCTCCCTCCTCTCCTTCACTTTCAAACTCTCAAAATAAAAAATGGGTCCAACCCCAACTCCCATCCTCTCCTCGCCTCCTCTCTAAAAAAACTCGTAAATCTACCACCTCACTCTCTCCCAGCCTTCTACCTTCTATCTTATCCAAATCTCCTTCCCCTAATACTTCTCCAACTATCCCAACTAAAGACAAGAATAACGAAAGCACATCGAATGGTACAAAGGAAAAAGAAACAAAGGATATAAAACTAAATCTATCAAGTAGAATCTCCTCTATGGTAACAAAATCACCCACTCCATCTCCTAAATCACCTACAATCACTCGAAATTCAACCGTTGTATCACCTTCTTCTCCCCTTAAAAATGCTAAACCCTCGTATACCACGCTTTCTTCAAAAAGTGTTGGAATTGGTCTGTTAAGTAACAGCCCAACCAAAGTGAACAACACAATTTCATCAACCACCGAAAAAGAAAAAAACCAATTTCATCTCAACCTCAACCTCAATAACCTTATTCACAAATCTTCAAGCGAAACAAACAATAAAAATGTAGTCGATAAAATAATGAACAAAGAAGACAACCAAAAGAACAACATGAAAAATAATATAGTTATGGGTAGCAGTGGAATAAATGTCAGTTCTGGAATATTGGGAAAAGGGAGCAGTGGGATTAACACTGATACCATTAACTCTTCTCCTGGAGGATTTAACTATACTTCCATTCAATTTCCTCATTTTAGTGACAAATCAAATTGGGTTTCACAAATTCCTCCTAATCATTCGAACTATCAGCAACTAAAAGAAATTTCTCTTTCTCTTTCCACTTTGTACAATGATTGTGTAAATATTTCGAATAATCTCCAACAATTTTCTCAAAAGATTCCTAGCTTCTTGAATGCCATTGAAAAAATTCGAGATAAAAATGAAGTTATCCAAAACAAATCCAACCTACATCTTCAAAAACTTGAAAGCATCATTCTTTCTATTCAACAAATTTTGCAAGTAGAAGCTCAAAAATGTTTGGTTGTTCTAGAAAAGCTAAAGTCAGTTTCTTTACAAGCCATCTCACTTGATAAAGAATTGAACTTGAGTTTGGGTAATCTTTTGAGTAATGTAAAACATGCTAAAGTTGTAAAAAAAGTATTTGATTTCATCAACACCGCAACAATATTGTTGAAAAAAGACTGTACATTGCTTTTAGAATTAATTCATGTGAATTAAAATTTAGTTTTTTAAAATAATTTTGTTATTCCTGATCTCTTCTTGTGAATGTCTTCTTTTCAGGAAATAGTTGAGGAAAAGAAAAAAGAAAAAAAATTAAAAATGATCAATAATACAAATTCCTTTGACTCTGAATTAAAATTTTTTGAAATTGATACTTTGCCTGAACCATTTCCTTTGAATGAAAACATCCCTCATGCACCCGAAAGAATTAATAATTTGGACAAAGATGAAAAAAAGGTAAAATAGAAAATTATATGTAAAGTATATAAGGGTTAATTTATATGTTCAGTTGGCTGTTAAAAATGTTTTGAGATATTTGCCCAAAAAATATCATACTTTATTGGCACAAGAGTTTGCAAAAGAACTGGAGGTATATGGACATATTTATGCGTATAGATTCAGACCTAAATACCAAATGAAAGCAAGAAAGATATCAGATTATCCTTCAAAATGCAAACAGGGTAAAAAGATTGAATTTTGAAAGCAATATCTTAGATATTTATTGTATTTTAAAAAGTATTACGAATAATAAGATGAAATAATTCGAATCATAGATTAAATAATACGAATTATATATGATTAAATAATAATTATTTTTGCTTAGCTGCGGCAATAATGTTGATGATTCAAAATAATTTGGATTACAAAATTGCTCAATTTCCTGAAGAATTGGTCACATATGGAGGAAATGGGAGTGTTTTCCAAAATTGGATACAATATCAGTTAACAATGAAATATCTCTCCGAAATGACTGATGAACAAACATTGGTGATGTATAGTGGACATCCATTGGGTTTATTTCCATCACATAAGGATTCTCCAAGAGTGGTGGTAACAAACGGAATGGTAATACCAAACTATTCTTCTCAATTAGATTATCAAAAAATGTACGGTAAAAATGTATCTCAATATGGTCAAATGACTGCTGGTAAATGAAAAAAAAAACAATTAATTTAATTGAATTAATTTAAATTTAAATTGATTTAAAATACAATTTTAAATTACAATTATAATTTAAAATTATTTACTTTTAAAAAGGGTCTTATTGCTATATTGGTCCTCAAGGAATAGTTCATGGTACAACTATCACTGTTACGAATGCCGCAAGAAAGTACTTGAATAAGGATTCATTAAAAGGTGTTGTCTTTTTGACATCAGGTCTTGGAGGAATGAGGTAAATTTTTTAAAAAAATTTTAGCTTTAAATAAGTTAATTTAATTAAATTAATTTAATCAAATAAAAAATTTAATTAATGAAAAAAAATAATTATTCACTGATATCTTTATTTTTTAAAGTGGGGCCCAAGCAAAAGCAGCAGTGATTTGTGGGGCAATAGGGGTTATAGCTGAAGTGAACCCAAATGCATTGAAAAAGAGAATGGAACAAGGATGGGTGATGGAGATGGTGGATGATGTGGATGAATGCATAAAAAGAATCAAACTCGCAAAAAAAGAAGAAAAACCACTCAGTTTGGGATACCTTGGTAACATNGGCTTCTTCTTTGACCACAATGGACTTGTCAACAACATTGATGAAATACTCCAAAAAGTGCTAAAAAAACTCAAAATGTTGAGAAACCTCTTTCCAAATTTCATAACAAGAGTCAATATTTGGAAAGGGTATGCAATCTCATCTCTTCTCTACCAATTTTCAAAAGGAAAAATAATTTGCATAATTATGCGAATCACCATTTAAAAATTTTTTCAAAAATAAATTCAAATAATTTTCACATTTTATTAACTTTTGTTCGAACAAAATAAAAGATTCTTCCAATTTGAATAATAAGAAAGGAAAGGAGATCAATTTCGTAACATGGTTCCAAAATTTTCACCCATATCATGAAAAGATTTGTAAGTATAACCAATGAAAGGAAGATCTTCCGCAGTTAAAGTTTTTTTCCAGGTAGGATCAACAACAACATGATCTTCTTCATCTTCTTCATCCTCAAAAACGTCAAAATAAGGAGTGTCTATCGGTGATTTAAGAACAGGAATGAATGGTGCTTTTTGTTTTCTTAATTTTTCCCAATCTACTCCTTTAAAAAATGGATGTTTTTTAAACTCTTCTGTTCCTATTTTTTAATCCAAGATAAATTAAAAAAATTTGCAAAAAGAAATAAAAATTGGGGGATTACCATTGGAGCCCAATCTATTTTTAGAATCGCAAATTAATCTTAAAATTAAATCTTTAGCTTCTGTACTGATTTCACAGTCATCAGGAAATTGAAGAGATTCTTTCCAATTCATTATTTTTCTCCATGTCTCTGTTTGTGTTTCTGCACAAAAAGGAGGATATCCCACCAACATTTCAAACATGATGCATCCTACTGACCACCAATCTGCTTCTTGTCCATACCCTGATTGTTCGAATACTTCTGGTGCTATTTTTTTTTAATCAGTTTTTTTTAACAAAAAATAAAAATAATATTATAAAATAATAATAATAATAATAATAATAATAATAATAATTATTACAAATTAAAAAAAAATAGAAAAGAATAAATAAAAATTAATAAAAAATAAAAAAGTTTTTAAAATATTTCAAATAAAAAAAATAAAAAGAGATTGGGTTGGAGAGAGAAAAAAAAGAGGGAGAGTACCAATATAATCAGGAGTACCAACAGTGGAGTAAGCAAAAATTTTACGAGTTTTTTTCCATGTTTCAATTTGTTGAGCACGAGATTTAGGAACGATATCAGAAGGTTTCAAATCTTTATTTTCATCTTTTATTATTTTCCATAATTGTGATATTCTGTTTGATGTAAACCCTGTGCACAATCCAAAATCTGTCAATTTAATGTGTCCATTTATGTCCAGTAAAAGATTGTCTGGTTTTATGTCTCTATTTTTTTTTTATTTTTTCATTTTAGTAATGTAAATTTTGATAGAAATATAAATTAAAAAAAGATAAGTATGTATTATTAAAAATAAAATAAAATAAAAAATAAATAATATAAAAGATATGTAAATAAAATAAAATAAAATAAAATAAAATAAAATAAAATAAAAAAAAAAATAAAGATAAATAAAAGATATGTAATTAAAATAAAATTAAAAAAAATTGAAAAAAAAAAAAGGTTGAAAGGAGGAGGAGAAGAAAGGAAAAATAAGGTAGAAAAGAGTAGTACCTGTGAATATAACCAATTTTGTGAATGGAATCGATAGCAGAAATGGTTTCAGCAATGTAGTGACGGGTGGTGTCTTCAGAAAAAGTGTCTTCTTTGATCAACCAAGTCATCATGTCACCACCAGGAGCATATTCAATAATCAAGTAAAGAGAATCTTTGTCTTGAAAAGAATAATAAAGTTTGGTTATCCAAGGGTTTTCGTTGTAAAGTTTATTGCTATCCACCAGTACTGCCAACTCTGCTCTCACATGTTCCACCTGATCTTTTTTCAACATTTCTGATTTATTCAATCTTTTCATTGCATACAATTTTTCTGTTCCTCTCATTCTCACTAATGATACCTAATCCCATTTTTACAAACAAAAAAAATGATTGAAAGCAATTTTTATTTGATATGATAGATGATAATTTTACTTTGTATATCGCAAATACTTAATTATACTTTTATTTTTTCAGTATAAAGAAAATAGTAAAGTATAAAAAGATAAACTATAAAATAGAAAATAAATAAAGAAAATAGTACTATTTTCTTGGTATAAAAAGTGTTGAAATTAAATTTACCTCCCCAAAAGCTCCTTTACCAATTGTCCTAATCTTTTCAAAACTTCTTGATGTCATTCTTAATCTCCTCATTCTAATGAATGAAGTTTCCTGAGAATCTAGTTTCTTTCTCCAAATTTCTGCTTGTTCTGGTTGAAATCCTTTTTTGGCAATCTTCAATTCTAGCGTCTGCCTCCTATTTTGAGTTAATGAAGGAAATATAATAATTTTTTAAAAAATGTTTTTTTTTTGGAAAATTATTAATTTGCCTTTGAGATCTTTCTGAAAGTGATTTAAATAAATTTTGATAAAATTGCTCTATAGCTGCACTTGATACTGCTGCCTTTGCCAATGTTGCTCTCGAAAAGTTTTCTTCTTCTTCTTCCTCATCCTCTTCCTCATCCTCTCCATCTATTTCTTCATTCTCATTTCCTTTTTCTTCTATTTCAAATTCTTCTTGATTATGATCTTCTTCTTTCATTTTTTTTTTTTATTTGGAAAAAAAGGGCAAAATGAACTTTAATTTTTTTTCAGTTCATAAGGCTAATTTTTATTTATTTAAAATGGATTGAACTCGCAAATGAGTTATTATAGTTGAGATATTTTGTTTGAAAGGGGTCTTGTGGATTTTTTTTTTTTTTGATTTGAAGAAAAATTCAAATTATCAAAATTTTTCAATAAAGAGAGATAATGATCCAAATTATTTTTCTTTGCATGGAACGAGAAGACCTTGTAAGTGACAGAGTTGATTGTAGTTCCACATTTGTTCATTTCTTTTAAAACATTAAAAGCATTATCAATATCTTTATTCAAACAAAAAGTTTGAAGGATAGAAGTAGAAAAAATGGTATCTTTCAAAGGAAGAAAAATATTTTTCAAACTTTTCCCTTTTTTTTCACCTTTTATTTTGGAGAGTTTGTTGTGGGTGTTTACATTGCAGTGTTCTTCATAGTTGTCGATGTGGAGAGAAAAAAGAGTGTTTGCAAGGGAGAAAGCTTTTGAAGAGAAATAAGAGTCTTGTGAAGAAGAAAAAGTAGACAAAATGATGCTGTATGTTAATTTATTTGGAGTTAAAAAAGTCTTTTCTTTGCTGTTTTTTTCTAAAAGTTGATACACTCCCCACATCTTTTCCAAAATTTCTCTTTTTTCCTCTACTTTTTCTTCTTTTTCTACTTTTTCTACTTTTTCTTCTTTTTCCTCTTTATCTTCTTTATCTTCTTTATCTTCTTTATCTTCTTTCTTTGCTTTCTCTTCTTTTTCCTCTTTACCTTCTTTACTTTCAAAGTGGGGAGGAGAGGAAGGAGGAGAAGAAAGAGATTCAAAGAGAGATTTGAGGGAAAGGAGGAGGTAGTTATAAAAGTTCAAGTGAAGGGGAAGAAGAGAAGGAGAAAGGTTTTCATCAATTAAAAAAGAAGAAGATTGTAAAGGGAAACCATTAAAAGAAAGAATTTTGCAATATTCTTCAACAATAGAAGGAGAAAGATGAGGTTTTAAATATTCAAAATACTTTTCACTTTCTTCTTTTTCTCCCATTATCCCTTTTATGTAAAACATCGTTTCTATCACTTCTATTTTCTTCCTTTCTTCTTCTTCTCCTATTCTTTCTTTAATAGCTCCTTCTTCTATTCCTTCTTCTCCTTCTTCTTCTTCTATTCCTTCTTCTTCTTTAATAGCTTTTTCTATTCCTTCTTTGGTAGCTCCTTCTTCTATTCCTTCTTCTTTATTAGCTCCTTCTTCTATTCTTCCTTCTATTTTCTTCCTTTCTTCTTCTATTCCTTCATCTCCTTCTTCTTCTTCTTTATGAATAAAGTTTGTATTTTCCTTTTTTATTTGTTTTTCAACATTTTTTAGAAGAACTTTGTTTGGGTTTGATTGAGGAGGGGAGGGGAGGAGAGAGAAGAAGGGATGAGAAGAAAAACAAAGAAAAAGAGAAGAGAGAAAAGGAAGGGGAGAGTGTGGAGAATGGGAAGAGTGAGAGAGGATGTGAGAAGAAAAGTTACGATAAAAAGAAAGGGGAGGAAATTGATTTTCATTTTTCATTTCTTCCAATAAAATTAAAATTTCTTTGAATTTATTTTCTCTTAAAAGAGCATCCAGAATAGTTTTTCTTATAATTCTCGGATATTCTTCTTTTTTTAATTTATTGATAATTTTAAGTTTTGAATTGAGTCTTTCCAACATGGTAAAATCTCTTTTATTAGCTGCCATTCTTATAAATTTCCTCAAATTGTTATTATTAACCTCATCCAAATTAATACTTTTCTCTATTTGTTGATATAAAAATTCAAGTTCTTCCTTCTTTTCTTTATCTTCTTCTTTCCCTTTAACTTTTTCATTAGTGGTTGGTTTTTCTGCCTCTTTGATTGATTCGTGTATCAATTTCTCAATTTCTTCCAGTTTTAATTTTAATTCAATTTTGTCTTCATTCTTATCTTCTAATGTTTCTTTCAATTCAGGTATCAATTCATTGTTATTTAAATTATTGGTTTCTTCATTTGTTGAAATTGTATTATTTATGATATCAGATTTATCAGAAGATAAATGCAAGTAATTTTCGAGAGAATTGGAGTGGGGATTAATATTTAAACCCAATTTTTTGAGTTCATTCTTTCTTTGTTTCTTTTTATCTTTAAATAATCTATCCTTTAAAATCCTTTTTTCAATCCTTATTCTTTCTGGGGTTTTAATTTTTCCTTTGTTCGAAGGAATTGTTGAAAAAAAGATTTGATTTGGGAAATTAAAAAACTTTTTTGTTGATTTTTGTTGTTTATTTTTTAAGAAACTCTTCATTTTTTTTTATTTAAAATCTATTCACTTGTTGGGAGAAATTAAACTTTATTGAAATTAAATTCTTTCAAGTTTAAGATCAATAGAAATGACTTTTTATTTACATCCTACAGAGGCTTTGATAAAAAAAAAAAAAATGAAAGGAATAATTTTTTTATTTTTTATCCTTTTTTCTTTGAATAAAGCACAATCTGATCAGTGCTCCTTATCAATAGAAAAATTACCACTATATTATTTGAATTATATATGGACAACGATAAAGATAGATCCCAATTGCAAGATGGTTTGTTAATTTCAATATTAATTATAATTCAATTTTTCACAATTAAACTCAATTTTGATAGATTAGTGTAACTGAAGGCGAATTTGATGTATTAAATAGCAAAGATTGCAATAACATTTGGCTTTCTCCATTTGGATACAATTCCTTTAGATTATTGTCTTTGAATAATGGATTTTTTTTCAATTCAAATTTTAAAAATTTATTCACAAACAAATATATTGAAATCAATTTCAATACTTCTCAGTATTGTGACCAAAAACTGATTATCTATGGTAAAATAAATAATAAAAAAAATAATAAAATAATAAATAATAAATAATAAATAATAAATAATAAATAATAAATAATAAATAATAAATAATAAATAATAAATAANGAATAAATATATTTTGCAAAAAAATTGGTATACCATCACGAGGAAGAATAGAGATGGAATTATGATATAATAGGAGCTGATGGAGATCATTATATACAAATATATAGAAATTATTATTGATCTTCCTGGTGGTGTGAAAGGAATCAATTTTAAAGAAAAATTTTCAAGGCTGATTTGATTTTCAGTTGTTGTATTTATTGATATAGATTTTGATATATCAAAGGATATCTCATCTTCTTCACTGGTAAATAACGTGGCGGGCATGGATACATTATAATCAATCATGAAAGGCAAATTCTCTTGTCTATCTTCATCTGATTCAGATTCTAATTGCATAATCCAATTTCTTTCACAAAATCCTCTTTTTTTTTTTTCTTTATGATTGAATTAGAAACATCTGCATAATGCAAACTCACTTTTAGAAAATATGGATCCAAAAAAAGAAACAAGAAAAATGAAATTTTCATCAGATCTGTTAGTTTTAATTGTAATATCTATCTCAATTGTGAATGATCAATCCAATTCTTGCTCTAAAACAAAATTATTTAACAAACAAGAATCAAATTTCCGTAAGGAATAATTTTGAAAGATGGCATAAACAATTATATTATTTATAATATAAAAAATAAGATGATGAAATTGATTCTCATTTCCATTTTGATATCAATTGTATTATCTGCTCGTATAGAAATTGAACTTCCAACAGTTCATTTGAATCAGATTCAAACAATTATAACACACAACAGTTATAAATTTACCACCCCAAACAATCCAGTCTATAAAATCCCAATTTTGAAGTACTCTTTTCCTCCAATAGAAGACCAACTAAATGCTGGAGTAAGAGGATTAGAATTTGATTTTCAAGGAGATTTTGGTTTCAACACAAGTCTTGGAATAGATTATCCGGTGAAACATTATAAAGGTATCATAAGAACTATTCTTTCAAAATTTTTTTAAATTTCTTCCATTTTTAAATAAGTCTTTGATACCAACTCTCACTGTGCATCATTATTTTCATGTTTGAAAATTGTTAAAAGATGGTCTGATGATAATGCTAATCATCCTCCATTGTTTATTTACACAGGCAAATTTTTATTTTATTACCAACATATATTAATATAATTAATATAATTAAATCCCTTTTTTTTAAAATCAGAATTGAAAGGATTGAATAACCTCAACAAAGATCAATTCACAAATATAGAAACTGTTATAAAATCTATTTTTGGAGTTGATAAATTGATCACCCCAGATTCTATCAGAGGTAATTATGAGAGTGTTCATGAAGCTTTGATAAAGATGAGAGAAGCAGGATTAAATCCATGGCCAAAATTGGAAGATACAAACGGGAAAATATTGTTTGTAAACAGTGGATTTAATGGATCATACGTCGAAGGAGAATTCAAGAACTTAAAAGGAAGAATTTCTTTTCCATTTGCAAACGAAAGGTAAACATTCTTGGATCCAAAAAAAAAAATTTTAATTTTTTTTATTAGCGAAATTGATGATCCAGTTCAATATCCCAACACAGCAATTGTTTTTGTTGTCAAAGATGATCAAATAGGTAATAGAATAAAAAAAAATTTTTTTTTCTTCCTTATTTTTTTTGACAAATTAAAAACAAATAGATGTTCCGGGTACATTTGGAGTGAAAGTAAAGGAGGTAGTACAAAAAGGATATTTGGTGAGAGTAAGATCAGATCAAGAGTATTCAGATAATCCACCAACCATGGATGAAGCATACTACATTGTAGGATCTGTGCTCGACGAATTAGGAAACAATGATGGCATGATGGATATGGGAGAAGTACAAGCATTTGCAGATGCATGTCCAGAATGCAAAGTGACCGCACCACAATTGATGTATTTGGCTCAAGTTTGTAGTGCATCTTTCCCTGTTAATATTACAGACGTCGCTACAACTACCGCTGTTGTTAAATGTTTCTTGCTTACCATGAAAGAAGCTTTGAGTATTGTATTGATGCCCCCTCTCCCTTCTATCAGTGAAATGAGACTTAAAAGAGATGTTTCTTTGAGTAACGGAGCTCATTTTATCAGTACTGATTTTTTCTTCCCTTCTGGTGAGGGTTTTGTTGTTCGTGTTCCTCAAAGAACTCTTTCTTCTGGTTTTAGAAATGACCTTAGCACTTATGCTTGCAACCCTGTTACTCGTTCTCAGTGTCGTGATGGAGCTCCTCAAACTGTCATCAATATTTCTGGTTGCAAAAATGGAAAGTATCAAGTTATTTCTACTCTTTAATTCAAAATAAAAAATTTAAAAAAATCCTATTTTTTTCTTCCAAAAATTTTTTAAAAGAAGAAATCTCGTTGTAAGATCCTTTGATTTCAATACAATCAAAAAAAAAATTGAATTAAAACAGATTTAATCTATCAAATTTGATGGAGATTTGTAAAAAAAAGACTATTAACTAGTTTATGGATTGACTTGAAAAAGATTTAGTGTTCCAACATTCTAAAGGAATTTTTCAAATTAGGAAAGAGTCAGAAAAGAGTTAAAATGAAGAAAACCTTACGAGGTGGTGTTTGAAAATCTTATTTTTTTTTTTTTCAAAAAAACTTGAGTTCCAATTTTGTTTTTTATTAAAAAAAAAATTTAACCATTAGATGAAGGGTTCCCAGGGTGAAAAGTTGTAAAAACCTTTTAAAATAATTTTGTATATAATTTATAAAATAAATGAAACATATTTTACAATGTCATCAATGAAACCTCCTCTCTTATCTACTATCTCAAGACGAAGTGGAGTATTACTAGAAGCGCAAAGTGTCAGTGTACTTTCTAATAAAAAATTATTATACATTAATCATTTTCTGAGATCTTTTATTTCTTTATTGTTACCTTTGTTATCTTCGACCCATTTTTGGCCTGTTCTACCTCCTTCTGTGCAAAATCCTTTTTCTTCAGAGTCTTTCAACCAATCGAAATAAGGAAACTTTTTTCATTTTATAAAGAAAATAATTTTAAAAGTAATTGAAAATAAACCCAAGGTTCATCGAATGATTGTTTCTCACATTTTTGATCATAAAATACGTATTGTGTTTGGTTTGAAGCAAATTGAAAGATTGAATATCTTTTTTTTTGTTTATTGTAAATTTGTTTATTGTGAATTTTTGTATTTTATTTTACCTTGTATTATTTTGGGTGTTCTCAATTCTTCTTTGCTTTCCACTGTACCATTCATAGACCAAATCTACCCTTGATTGTTTATCTCCATGAAATATCCTTGTTGTGTTCAACTTGGCAGTAAAATTTTCATTGATATCTTTATGTAATACATTGGAAGTTTTATTTAATAATATGGTGCTTAAAAGCCATATTTTATCGATATTTTGATTATATTCTCAGAGATGCATATTATGTTTTCAATATAAAATTTAAAAGGAAAGAAATTATACCTGGATAGGAGAATGAAATGGAAATCACCAATAATATAAAGAAAATTATTTTCATTTTTTTAATTTTCAAATAAATAAAATTGAAGAGGAATTCTTTTTTAAATAAACTCATAATTATGTCTTCTCCTTTTGAATGCCTTCCAAGAGTGATATTTTCATATCTTTTATCATTCCTTTCCTATAAAGAATGTGCAAAATTGGATAGAATAAGCAAATCTCTCAAAAATTACATCAAAACAAAGCAGATTTGGAAAGATATCTCATTTAACAATGGAATATCGGTGCATGGAGTGGAGAATGTGGAAGATTGGAAATTATTTTTCTTTTCAAATTACAAAATTTTTTCATTCGATCATAGCTGGATAAATAAAAGAGAATTGGTCATAAATAAAGATAATAGAAATGTGATCTACCTCCAAAATCATATTCATACAGTGATCCCTTTAAAGCAAAATATCAATCTAGTTTCGAGAGTGGATCTCAAAATAATCAAATGGGAAATAGGGATATGGATTGGTCTTTTCAACATCAAAACAGCATCCAATAATGTTTGGTTGGGAGGAGATAAAGGAACAATTGGTAAAATAAAAAAATCAAATTTAATAAAACCAATCAATTGAATTGTTTAAAGGATGGGGAAATTGTACTCAACAATCCAACAACGAAATTTATTACGAATACAGTAAAAAAAAAATTTTTATTCTGATCAATTTTAATTAATTTGTCTTCCAGATTCAAATAAGACACCTTCAAAAACAAAAAAAAACTTGGGGTTCTTTAAAGAAGGAGACATTGTTTCTTTATACTTTGACAAAAGGGACAATACATTACATTACTTTCTCAATTACAAATTTCCTCCTCTCTCAAAAAACTATGAAGATTGTGGGATTGAAATCAAAGAAACATTTTGTGACTCGTTTGATGATCTTTTTTTTGCAATTTCTTTGTATTTTAATAAAACTAACATCGAAATCATTGATTCACGAGAACCTCTCCCAATTCCGAACTAAAAAACTCTTCTCTCGGAGATTAA
>JAMYWO010000002.1:320994-408159 GCA_024220525.1 Cochliopodium minus | reverse complement strand
AAAAAACTTTTCTCTATATTTGGTTTGATCTTTAAAAGAATAATAAAATGATCAAATTGAATTTAATTAACAGCCAAAATTTTTTCTGAAACGTTTCAAAAAAAATTTTAATAAAAAAAAGTTCAATAGCTTTCCCCTTACTTTTCTTTCTTGGGAAGAGATTGAATTTGAGTTTCGAACAGGTGGATTAGTTCGAGCTCCTTCTCTTTCATCTGATCCAAAAGTTCAGACTCGATCCCAACAATATACTTTTCTAATTGAGACATCTCCTTCTTGATATCATCCAAATCTGTGCTTTGACGGAGGTCAAGCTCCTTTAAATAAAGATCCGATTCTTTTTTTTGATGCTCGGAGATTTCATCCTTTTTTTTGAAAAGCTGCTCGGAAGAGATCTCCTCTATCTCGTCGAAGGGAATAAGATCAAGGAGCAATTTGTTTGAATCAGTGGTGCTGTTTTGGACATCGTATATCTTTTGGATGAGCTCTTTGTTTTTAGTGTCTTTAAGAAGAATTCCGATTATTTTTTTGTGATCTTGTTCCTAATAAAAAAATAAAAGATAAATTTAAAAATATTAAAAAAAATTGTTTTAAAAATTTTTAAAAGAAATAAAAAATCCAAGATAAGAAATTACAAGCGATTCTAATTGTTGTTGTTGTCTCTCTTGAAGTCTTTGTCTATCTGCTTGTTGACTATTTAAATCTTGGAATTGTCCCAAGTTTTGCTTTTGCATTTGTTCCATTGTTTTGAATTGACCTTCTTGAATGGACTAATTAAAAAAATGAAAAATAAAAAATAAAAAATAAATAAAAAAATAAATAAAAATAAATTAAAATGATTCAAGATTACCTTTTCGGTTTTGTGAGTTTCACCGATCAGTTCCCTTTCGAGTTTGAATGCACCAAAGGCTTCCAAAAACAAACGTACTTTGCCTTGTTGTAACTCATTCATTTTTTCAGCTTTGAAGTTTTGTTCATCTTTCATCTAATAAAAAAATAAAAAAAATAAAAAAATAAAAAAATAAAAAAATAAAAAAAAGTGAAAAAAATAAAAAATAAAAAAATAAAAAAATAAAAAAAAGTGAAAAAAAAAAAAAATAAATAATGAAAAAATAATAAAAAAATGATAAAACAATAATTTTAAAAAATAAAAAATAAAATAAAAAAAATGATGTTAAAATAATAATAAAAAAACAATAAAATGATAAAAATTTTTGATTTTGACCTTTAAGACTTCATTAGATTTATGAAGTTTGTTGGCTTCTTTCTTTTGATACTCCAAATGACGATCACGTTGATCAGAGTGGTCTTCCATGAGAAGTTTGTCCTGTTCTTGATGAAGTTTCCTCAACTTTTCTTGGAATTCCAACTCTTCTTTTTGTTGGGTCTTCTCGAAAAGTTTTCTTTCATTGTCCATCACCCTCTTTTCTTCTTTACGTGATAACTGAGTAAAAAAAAGAAATTTTAATAACAAAAATAAAAATAAAAATAAAAATAAAAATAAAAATAAAAATAAAAATAAAAACTTTAAAAAATATTAATTGAGATAAAAGACTAAAATAGAATTAAAAAAAAATGAATAAAATTAAAAAATATCTTAAAAATTTTAAAATGAAATTTAAATTTTAACATTTTATCAAAATGATGTGAAAATTTATTAAAACGATAAAAAAAAAATGAAAAATAAAAATAAAATGGATAATTTAAAAATGAAATCTAAAATTTAATATTTTTTAAAAGGATCAAAGAAAAAAAAAAAGAAACAATAAAAAACAATAAAAAACAAAAAAAGCATGGAAATAATGTTAAAAATTAAAAAAAAAAAAAAGGAGAATGTCTTTACCTTTTTGTTGGCAATTTCTTTTTTTTTGTCACGCTCAAAAATTTTGGCTTCCTCCTTCTGCTTCTGCTTGAACTTACGAGATTCATTCTTGACATCCTTTTGCTGCTCCTTTGCTTGTTGCTCTTTCTCATAATCCCTCGTTCTCCTTTTTTGGTCGACTTCCAATTCTTGGAGTTGCTGCAAGTGTTTAAAGGCGAGTTCTCTCACCAAGTTGTTGTTTTCAAAGAGAATTTCTTGTTTGGAGTACAAAGTCACCAGGTCCAAGTGGTTTTGAAGTTGTTGTGAGTGGATCATCACAAAAGTCATGTTCCTTTGAATTGGCTATATTTTTTGAAATAAAAAAATAAGTTGAAAAAATATAATTTTAAAAATATAATTTAAAAAATATAATTTAAGAAAAATAAGTTTTAAAAAAATAATTTAAAAAAAATGATGAAATTATGGAGAATCTTCTCGATTTTTTAAAAAAATTCTAAATATTCGATTAAAAAATAAAAAAAAAATTGAAAGAATTTTGAAGAATCAGATGTATTCATAAATAATTCAACAACACAAATAATATTTTAAAAAATGAAATGAAATGAAATGAAATGAAGTGAAACGAAAAAAAAAAAAAAGGAAGATGTTTTTTTTTTCTTTACAAGTTTGGTCATGTACTTCTCGTTTTGCTGTTGCAACTGTTGGAGGTTGACGAGCATGGTGTAATCCCTGTCTAACATCTGGTTGACCTCAGTGCTGAACTCGAGCTGCTTGTCCATGTAGATTTGCTGGTGCTTCTTCTGGAGAAGGGAGACCTGCTTGGCGTCCCTCTTCTTCTCCTTCTTCTGGTTCTTTTGCTGGCTTTTAAAGGAGCGCTCACAATTCTTTTGGTTGACGCTGTGTTTCTTCTTAACTTCCGCTTGATGTTCACGGACAGTTGTTTGTAGATTTTTGGTGTTTGCTTTTTGGATCTCCTGCAAGTTTTTGACAAAGGTGTTCATGCGGGTGACCAGGTGTTCCTTGTCGGTTTTTTCTTGGCGGATCTTGTTCTCGAGGTTCTTTTTGTTGTTGTTGTCGATTCTGGTGACTTTCTGCTGATAAGCTTTCTCGGACTCCCTCATTTCGTTCTTCTGTGTACGCTCCAAGTTGCTGCGTTCTTTCTCTTCTAGACTCTTTCTCTTCTTCTCTTCTTTGAATTGTTGTTTGAGAAGTTGGGCGTCCCTCACCTTTTGAAGCTCATCGCCTATGTTGTTTTTACGCAAACTGACGGGACGGTTCTTCTTGAGGGCTTCACGCAGAGTGTTTTTGAGGATTTGTTTGTCTTCTTCATCGATTATTTTGAGTTTTTCAATGTCGTGTTCAGTGTTGAGTTTGTTTTTTATTTTTCTGGACTCCAAGGTGCCTATTTTGGGACGATTGGTGGGCTCTTGTTTCTTCACTGTTTCGTTTGTGGTTTTTGCTTTTGCATTGTTCTCGGAAGAACCGTTGGAGGTTTTATTGGAATGAAGAGAACCATTGCCAGAGTTATTATCATTATTACCATTACCATTATTGATTTCTCCTTTTACATTATTACTACTAATGTGATTATTATTATTAGTATTATTTTTGTTATTATTTTTGTTATTATTGAAATTATCAACACTGACATTCTTCACTAAGTTGTGTTTTACATCTTGTTTCTCACTTAAGCTTAAAGAATCATCGTTGTGTAAAGTATTGGTGTTGCTGAGTTCCGTGGTGAGGACGGTTTCTCCAGACTCATC
This sequence comes from Cochliopodium minus, assembly GCA_024220525.1. NCBI lineage: Eukaryota > Discosea > Himatismenida > Cochliopodiidae > Cochliopodium > Cochliopodium minus. Next base: position 404,574 of record JAMYWO010000002.1, on the reverse strand, counting down.
CACAATCACCACTTCTCCCATTTCGTAGTTGTACTCCTCACTGCTATCCTCTGACAATATGTCCAACTCTTCCAATCTCATTTGGTACTCTGATATCAAATCCACCAACACTCCCATTGGTTTACAATTGTTCACAAATGGATGCTATAAAAAAAAAAAAGATGGAAAAATAATTATTATTTTTTAAAAAATAAAAATTCTCAATAATATTTTCTTTTTTAATTTAAATTTTGTAAAAAAAAAAAAAAAAAAAAAAAAAAATTTCACCTTCAATAATTGTTCAGATGATAATCTATCGTCAGGCTCCTTTTGTAAGCATTTATTTAAAAAATCTTTGAATTCAGATGACCACTTTTCCTCTTCAGCAAGTTTTGGAGGATCTTTTTTGGGAATTTGTCTCAAAGCTACCATAGGTTGCAAATCTCCAAGTGGAACTTTATTTTCTGCTAACTCTATCAAAGTGACACCCAAACTCCCTTTTTAAAAATAAAAGGAATATTATTTTAATCTTTGAAATGTTTTTTTTTTTACAAACATCGGCTTTTGCATCGTAGGGAGATGGAATTGTTCTATTATCAATGACCTCTATGAAAAAAAAAAAAAAGAAATAAACAAGGAAATTTCAAAAAATATCAAAATAAATGAAAATGAACTGGTTATTATTAAATTAAACAATATAATTTTTTAACCTGGAGCCATCCAATAAGGACTCCCAATGAATGTCAATCTCTTGAGATTTTCTTCACTGATTACAGATACACCAAAATCAACCAATTTTACTTCACCAGAGCTCTTCATCAAGATATTTGCTGCTTTGATATCTCTGTGTATTATATTATTTTTGTGAAGATAATTCAATCCCAACAAAGATTCCCTTGCTATCAAGGCTATTTGATTTTCTGTCAATCCGTTTTTCCTCACTGGATAATATTTATTAGAAAAAAAAAAACTAAAATTTATTTTCAGCAAAAATAAACTTTTGTTGAAGAATATCCTTTTCTATTGAAAAGATTTTAACAATTTATGAAATATTACATTCGATGATTTTATCTAATGATCCCCCATCACAAAGTTCCATAGCAATCTTTTTAAAAGAAAGTCAAAATTGAAATAATTTGATTTGATATAAGATATATTTTGTTTACAAATAATTCTTCTTCCTTTTTCCAACTCCCAACATATTTTACAATATTTTTATGACTACATATTTTCAATAACGCTATTTCTACTTTCAAATCATCAAATGTTTCATCTTCTTCCAAAGCAATGATTTTGAGGGCACATACAGTACCATCTTCTTTATAAATTGCCTATTTATTAACCATTTGGATCAATAAAAAAATCAATTTAAACAAAGGAAAATTCTTTTGACATCTAACCTTGAAACTAAAATAAAATGAATTAATATATAAGGTATAAAGATTATATCATATAATTACACATGACCATAACTTCCTTGTGCTATTTCCTCAATCAATTCGAATAAATCTTCTGGATCTCCTTCATCAACCAATGATTCCAAAGGTGGCCCTCTAGGACCATTATTTTTGAACAAATTGTTATCCATCTTATTTTTTTTTGTTTTTAAAAACTATATAACGTCTAATGAAAAAAATCAATGTCTTGAAACTACAATTGGAATTTGGATTTTATCTTTTTCAGGTTAAAAATGTAAGGATCAAATTTGGACAAAAATTTTGCATTTTGAAGCTCATCAACAAAAATAAAAATATGAAAAAAAATTAATAAAAATAAAAATAAAAAAAAAAATTTTTTATAAATCCTCATAGGTATGATTTGAGAAAATTTAAAAAATATTTATTTATAATTTCAAATGATATTAGCAAATGTCAGATACTAAAGTTGAAGAAAAACGTAAAGAAAATGCTTTTTTATGTTATATTAAATTTAATCATTATAAACTCAAATCTTCTATATCCTACAAAAATAGAAAAAGATTTCTTTACAATTAAAAAATGGAATGCTGTAGCTCTTTGGACTTTTGGTGATGGTCAAGCAGTTAAATGTGCTATTTGCAGATCTTTGCTCGCTGATATTTGTGTTCCATGTCAAACTGAAGATAATGTTGATCCAAATGGTAAATTTTATTTTATAAACTCATTTTATATACCATATGCAAAATTTAAATATGATGAGTCCATATTATCCATTTATCTCATATTTAATCATGTTTAATTCAGAATGTACTATTGCATGGGGAGGATGTGGTCACGTATTTCATTTTCATTGTATCTCAAAGTGGCTTCAAAGACAAGATAATTGCCCTATTTGTAATCAAAATTGGGAATTCGAAAGGTTTGATTCTTTCAATCTTATTAGAAAATGAATTAAATTATTTTAACCCCTTTACACCAAAAATATAGATATGGAAAATAAGAATCCAAGAGAAACTCATGAATCTTGAATTTGAAATATATATAGCCTTATTAAAAATATTTTAAACATAATTCTTTTTTTTAATAAACTAAATCAATTAGATATTTCAATATTCAACTAATATGATGAATCCTTCAAATCACACTCCCTCCAAATTTCATTTTATCAAATTGGTGAACCTTTTAACTTTTTGAAGTAAAATATTAATTTACAAAGAAACATCTAAAAGAGAGTTTTTTCTGATACCTAATTCTGTATTCAGATTTTCTTCCCTTTTCCATCTTTCAAAAATCTCTTCAAATTCATTCAAATTTTTTTCATAATTAATTGAATCAACCAAATCCTTTTTGGAGATTAGTTCCATTTTGTACATCTTTGATAAATCAGTTGAAAATTCTATGCAAACCGAAATATCCAGGAATGATCCTTTTTGGGTTATATTTATATCTTCGGGAATGATATCATTTTGATTGGAAAGATAATAATTGTTTATCTTTTGTTTGATCTTCTCGCATCTATTTGTTATATTCTCAAATGTTCCTCTAATAAAAGTTTTTTATGACATAATGATGATTAAATATTATTAATGATTTACATTGATGATCTTAATATTGTGATCAGTTTTTCTATTTTTTCGATATTTGATACAATCAGTTTCTCCTTTGAATTAAGGAAAAAATTTAATACTCCCATCCCTTCTTCATCATTATCTTCCTCTTTTTCAAAATCTCTTTGGGATATTCTAAATAAATATTGAACATTATCTATTTGATTAATAATTGTGGCAAAATAAGGGAAAGTGGATTGTTGCATTGCATCCCAAGCAATAGTTTGACCTTCTAATTCTTCCTTAATGTTTGAAAAATAAATGAATGTATTGGTGAAAATGAAAAGAGTTGTTTTAATTAGTTTTTAAACCATCAAATTCTTTATATTTTGAGATGGCAAATCCATTTTTTTTTTTATTTTTTGATGACAAATTAATTTTCTTCGATAGGAGTTGAAGTTTGGTTTTCCTCATTACCACCCCCAAAAGAACCAAAAGAAATCGAGTTATCCTCAGTAAAGTTCCCAAAGTTCACATTATCAATTTGAACTGAGCTACGAGGAGAAGTAGGAGGAGTGTAAACTGGCTCAAACATCTTGTTGGATTTTGGTTGATTGTCAATGTTCTCTAAAAACAAATAATAAATTTATTTTTTGAATTTTTTCTGATTTTCTTTTTACCTTCGGTGGATTCATCATCTTCTCCTATTCCCTTTTTTTCGGGAACTTGCAAGTTCTTGAGATGTTCAGGAATACTTCCTAGTGGACGACATTCTATGACTGGATGTTCGGCATAGTAATCGTATCTGTTACGTTTGAACATGGAAGGATTATATTTTTCTCCTTTTTTTTTTAAAGCAATAATAAAAAAGAAAAAAATAAAATATTCAAACAATAAAAAAAAAGAGTTTTCAATAAAATTTTCAAAAAAATTACCAGCTTGCTTTTGATTTCTTTGCAAGGAAAAGTAAATAGAAAAGATGATTTGGTGGAGTTTTTGTTTTCTGTCCGAACTTTTCAAAGAAGTTTCCAAAGCGTTCAAATCGTGGCGGGGATATTTCAAATGGAGGAGGGTATTGTTTTTGTCAAAAGAATCTTGGAGTGCAAGGTATCCATTTAATCCCACTGTGTTTTTGTCTACATTTAGGTACAACAATGTTTTATTTGTTCTGAGTGACAATGCCAAATCGATGATTCCTTACAAAAAAAAAAATAATAATTTAATCAAAAAGAATTAAAAAATAATTTAATGAATTTTTTTAAAAATAAATAGACATGTCCAAATATTAATTTGTTAGCGGATATAAAGTTTTTACTAACAAAATTTAAACTGTTGTAATATTTTTGGACATCCCTAAAAAATAAAAATTAGTACCCGAGTCAAAAAGATGCATGGAAGAAACGTCCAAGTGGGTAATGATGGAGTTTGTGGAGACATACCCAAGAAATTTTGAAACGTTGTTGAATTTACCCTAAAAAAAATTAATTTTAATTTTTTTTAAACGTATTCAATTTTTAATATTTTTTAACTTTTTAGTGTTAAATTATTTTTTATTATAATCATAAGAAATTCAAAAAATTCATAAGAAAAATAAATTATTTTTCTTTATTTTTTTTTTTTACCTTTAAACAAAAATGCTTCAAAAAGATACTGTTGTTGAAGTAGTTGCTGATGGACTCTTCGATAGGGAGGGAGTTCTTGTACAAATGTTCGCGATCACCAATGGTGAGTTTGTGAATGGAGTAGTTGTTAGACAAAAAGTTTTGGATGATGTGGTTCAAGTCCTCTGATTTAAAGTTGTTATCACTCAAATCCAATTCATAGAATGACACATTATTGAAAATGCTTTTCAACTTTAATATGAATGAAAATTAAATAAAAATTAATAAAAAAATTAAAAGTTTTAAAAAAATGAATCTAAAATATTTTCGGAATATTCAGAAAATTTAAAAATAAAGAGAAAATTTTAATAAAAAATTGAGAAAATAAAACATAAAAATTAGTAAGAAAGATCAATAAATTAATTTAAAATGTTAATTAAAAAAGATAATTTGATACTTTTAATCTCTTTGATAAATAATGTATCGAATGTTGAGATACAAAAACTCCAAAAAAATATAAAAGATTAAAAAAATTTGAACGAAAAAAAGATGTTTTTTTTTACTTTGTTCTTGAAAGTCTCGACAGGTTTTTTGCTGTTACCGATTTTGTTCTTGGATAAGTCAACAGACATCTCAGAAATTTTTTCATTGGAAGCAATGTTCTGGATGATCAAAGAAGCGATATCACCAGTGACGTTACAACGAGAAAGGTTCAAAGTTTTCAATTTGTTGGATCTTTTAATGAAATCCAAAAGTTGAGGTAATCCCGCTTTCTCATTAAAATTATTCCCCGCCAAGTTCAAAAACTCCAAGCTGTTCAACTCGAAACTTCCCAATATTTGATCTAGTGACACGTTGCACCCTTCTAGTGACAATTTTTTGAGTGGTGTTGTTTGGTGGATTTTGGAGATCCATTGTCCGAATGCCATTGATCCTTTTTTTTTTTGAAATTTTTTTAAAAAAATTTGAGAGGGGAAAAGAAATCAAAAATGTTTTGAATTTATGTTTCGAATAAAAAACTTTTTAATGCATGAAAGTAAGAAGTGGATCAAAAATTTTTTTTTTTTAAAAAAAAGAGTTTCAACAATAATCATAAAATTTTGATTAAAAGAAATTATTTTTAAAATCAAATAATCTAATATCCAAAAATTTTTGTTTTTTTTTTTTTTTATCAAAAAAAGAAAAGGGAAAAAAAAAAATTTACCAGTCAAACCAAAAGAAGCTTTGTCAAGAATCAACTCCTCAATAGTGACGGACATGGAATAGTTTCTCTGAAAAGAAGTGAACAACTCTACGACAGATTTGGCAGACAACATACAGTTGGAAAGATTCAAAATGTTGAGAGAATGAGTGTACTTGTCAAACATGTCAATAAAATGGAAAAAGTCACTGTATGAGATGTTGTTGTAGGATACATCTAATATACATACGTCGTTGTCTGGGTTTGATGCTATTGCTCTTGCCAAGTCTCCTATTTTTGATGAGTTTCCAAGTTTCGATGCAACTAACTTTTTTTGTTTTTGAAATTAAAAATAAAATTATTGAAATAATTGAAAAAAAATATTTCAATAAATAATGTAAAAAAAAAAAAACTGGAAAAAAAAAATGTGAAAAAAAATAATGGTATAACATCAAAACAGTTAATATGAAGTAAAAATTAAATTTAAAAAGAAGCAGGATTACTTTTGTAATTTTTATATTGTGACGAAAGACTAATGCTAAGGAAGGAAATACATCTCTTCTGGGAACATCATAAAGAACCAAAGAATCGAAGAAATTGTTATTCTCCAAACTGGTGAAGACAGCAGGCAAAAAAATTTCAGAATTTCCATTTTCTATTCCCGACAGCAAAGAAAGATCTGCTTCGAATGTTTGGCTTTTCTCTTGGTCCAGTACCCATTGTATGAATGCTGAACTTACTGGTGCACCATAGTAGTGACTTTTTGCGAGATATGTTTCTATCAAGTTGCTGCATGGTCCTTTTTTTTTTTAAAAAATTAATTTTCATTTTGATTTTATAAATTTTATTTGAGAATCAAAAAAAAATTAATTTTATTCTTGCCTATTTCTATATTTGTCTTTGTATCGAATTGTTTCCATCTTTCTTGATCTATCTCCAACTTTGGAATCAATTTTTCATCAAAATTGACAGATATTTTGAGAATGCAGTCTTAATTAATTTTAGCAAAAATTATTATTTATTTAAGAGGATTTCAATTTATAAAATTAATATTTTTTTTCTACCTTTCACTCTTTTAATATAATCAAGACTCATTGAAGATGCCAGAGCAAATGCACTCCCATCTTCAAAATATAATTCGACCAATTCGGAAGTTTTATTTCTAATCTCTATCAATGAGTATAAGTGTCTATGCAGAAGATGATTAGTATTAAATTGATGATCCAAAAAAGTTAATTCTACCTATCTTGATCAAATCCCTAAATATATATGAAAGTAAATTTAAATTTTAAATTAAAAATTGAATAAAGGAAGATTTCAAAAATCCTTTCTCATTTGGTACCAATTTTTTCTTGAATGTTGATAATTTGAACAGATATATTTTGTGTTTTCCAAGTACTACCACTCTTTTTTCTCCTTTCTTTTTAAACATTTTTTCTTGGACCTTCCCTTGTGGCTCGTGATACATGAACCATTGTTCTTTTAAATTTAGATTTATAAAAATTGTATTCAAATATTTAGAGACTTACGATTGATTATTTCTTCTTTATATTGTTGTCCGACAGATTTTATGTGTTCATTTATCACATCTATTCAATAATTTGAGTTTATATAAAAAATCACAAACTTAATTTTATTACTCTTTTCATCTTCTGATAATTCTTTATTATGGAGTGACATTCTCAAATTTTTTTTTTTTTTTTTCACATTAAATATGTATTTTGAATAATTTTATCTTGATATTTGAACATTTTCAAAATGTATTCTTGTATGTTGGAAAAAAAAAGAAAAGATATGTGAAGATTGTTCTTTACACTTATAATTCTTGTTGCAATTAAAATTGATATTTGTCAAGGTTTGATTTTTATGATCAAAAAATGTCATTTTGGTTGATAAATTAAAATTTCTTTTTCAATTTTTTTTTATCATTCTTTGTTTTTTCATTTATTTTAAAATTTGAAATAATTCTTTGAAATAAAAATCAAATATTATAGCAGTGAATTATCAAATAGAATTTTATATTTTATAAAAAAATTTGAGGCATCATTTCAAATGCAGGTAATTCTTTTTGAATATATAATATTTTATTCTCAATTAAATTAGGAATACCATTCCAAAAAGAGTATATACAATAAAAAACAAAATATAAATCCAATTTATCAATCATATGATAAAAAGAATTTACCTCCAAAGAAATCATTTTCATCAACAACCATTCCTTCAAAATCCCCAATAATAAAGAAAGATATAACCCCAAATAATCAGAATCAGATAACCAAAAATCCTTCAAATGATTATATTCATAATGATTCATTGGATCTATTGTTGCAAGATATGAGTATTCCAGATTATCAAAACAGCTTGGATAATAAAATAGAAGAAACAGCAGTGGATATAAAAGAAAATTTGCCCAATCAAAATGAAATTCACAGGAATAATTCTTCACCAAAGAATAATACAAATAACAAGAATAATAATCATCTTACCAAACCAAATTCTTCTCCTCAAAGAAATTTACCAATCAATTCAAAATCTACAAATCCCAATCCAAATTCAAGGCCAAATTCTCCTCTAAGAAGCAATGAACAAATCAATAGTGGCAGCAGTGGAAATGAAAAAGAGAATTTGATGAGATCTCCTCAAAGAAACAATAATATTGATAACACTAATGATTTAACTGATATAGATCCTCCAATCAAATTAGATGATAAAAACAATAAGATTCTAATAAATAATAATAATAATAATAATAATAATATTATCAACAAAAATTTGAACAAAAATCCCATCAACAATCCATTTTCGAAAGGAAATTCTGTCAATCAAAAAATAAACAAACCAATAAAACAAAATAATCCAAATTCAAATCTCAGCAAAGGAGCAATAAAAAATAAGTTTGTAGTTAAAAAAAACATAACCAATTTTTTAAAAAGTGGAAACAATAACACCAACAACAGCAATGGCAACATTACACCCAAAAAAATGGTAAGCCCTTCAAACACTTTGTTGAAATATGCCAACCCTAATTCTCTCAAAAACAATAAAAATTTTAAACAAAATATCCCCATCAAAACAATCCCCACTTCTAAAAATCCTTTAACCAATATTGGTAAAAATATTAATAATAATACTCATAACAATAATAGTAAAATTAGCAATCTCATTGGTAGTAATAAAAATAATAATAATCAAAACAACAATAATAGTAGGAATAATTCTAATAACAACAGTCCCCAACATACAAGTAGCACAGAAAACAATTCTACTATTAACCACGTTGACAATAATCTCCTTCTTAGCAATCCTGAAAACAACATTAAGCTTGAGAAGAACAACCCTATCAATAATAACCACACAAATACCAATAACAATAATTTTAACAGCAGCCCTCTCAACACTAACAATAATTATGATAATACAATTATAAATGACAACAACACCAATAATGATAATGATCACACAGAAGCAGAAAATTGTGATCATACATCCTACCACGATGACACACATCAACTTCAGTCCAAATATAATGAAGATGATGAGAACTTTAATGAAAATATTCATAATGAAGGATATATTATCACTGATAATCAACACCATGATGATAATCATAACTTTGGTTTCAGTGAAATCATTCCTCTTAACAATAAGAATGTAGTTGACAACAACGAAATGCAAGTTGTTAACGATGATAATAACTTGCAAGTTGTTAACGATGATAATAACTTGCAAGTTGTTCATAACAATGATGACTTGGATGTTGTTCATAGTAACATTGATATTAGCAGCATTGATGGCTTGGATCTCAATGATATGATCAACAATGAGTACACCTCTAATTATACTGAAGCCAAAACCAATGTGAATCCCGAAAACTCGACCGAAATAAATCACATAACTGAAATCAACAATAACTCTGAAATCAACAATAATGAAAATAATCATCAAAACAAAAATGAAACAAATGTTAACAACGGTAACAACAATGATCGCAATGTTAGTAATAATCACCATTTTGAATCAACTAATGTTCATATCGAAACCAACAAAATGAACGTAGATACAGAAATAGTTAATATAGGAGAAGTTTTGGTGAATAGTAATGATGTTAACAATGAAGTAAATCATGCTTATCTTGTAGATGTGGGTAATAATGTAGATAATAATGTTGACAATAATGAAACCCAGCTCCCTATTTCTTTGGATGCAGATGTGTTAAACACTGTATACCAACAAAACATTGACGACAGTAATAACATGAATGTTGTTATTCAAAAGAACACTTCTCCTCTTCTCATTGATAACAATAACAACCTTAATGCACATAACAATCTTGTTCATATTGTAAAGGATTTGGGCATGGATATGGACACTTCTGAAAATGAAAATAATAACAAACATCTTAATGAAAACAATAATAATGTTAATATTAACAATGATATTCGTAAAATTAACAATAATAATCTTAATATTAACAATAATATTCTTAATATTAACAATAGACATAACAATTTTCATATTGAAAATAACAAAATTGAAAATGACAATATGGATCTTACTAGTGACACTCCTCTCCTTAATAATAAAGATCACACGGTTAGTAACAGTAATAAAAACAGCACCTCTCTTAGTAATACCACTTCTCCTAATACTTCACCTAATACTTCTCCTCTAAAGCATATGGCAACTTTAACCAAAAATTCTACCACTTCTGAAGTTAAAATGATTGAAAACAATATTAATCATACTCTTGATAGTGATGATGTTAATAAGAACAAAAATAACATTAACATTAACGAATCTCCTCTTTCTTCTACTTTTTCTTCTTCAAGTAAACAATCCCATCCCCTTTCAAAGAATAATACCACCTTTCCTTCTCTCAATAATAAACTCATTCATGTTAATAACAATAATAACTTTAATGTTAATCATAAGAATAATGTTAATTTTAAAAACAATAAAATGAGTGGTGGTAATGGGAATTCATTGAAACCAATCACACCTACAAAAAATATAGATAAAATCAATCTTCCTTCCTCTAAACACAACAGCAACATCAACAACAACTTTACTACCAAATCCTCCCCTCCCAAATTTATCCTCCACTCTCCAAACAAGAACATGAACCTCAATCTCAACCTCAACAATAATGCAAATAACAATAACATTAATAATAACAATAACATTAATAATAATAACATTAATAACAATAATAACAATAATAACATTAATAATAACATTAATAACATTAATAACAATAATAACATTAATAATAATAACAATAATAATAACAATAACAATAACATAAATGAAAATAATGTTGAAATGGAAAAATTGAGAGAAAGATTAATGAGGATGGAAAAAGAAAATAGGGAGTATCGAGATACCATTTCTAAACAAAATTCTTCAGAGGTGGAGAAGCAAATGAGCATGGAGAAGATGAGGGTTCAGTTGGAGTTTAACAACCAAGAGTTGTTGGAAAGGGATTCTATGCTCAAACAACTCCAACAGACAAACCGTGAGTTGAAGATTCTTTGTAACAAAAGAAAGAAGACCGAGTCATCCGATAAAAACAAAAGTGATAATATTAAAAATAACAAAGATAAAAACAAAAATGATAATAAAGATATTAATAACAAAGATAATATTAATAACAAAGATAATAATATTAATAATATTAAAACTGAGAACAGAAGCATTAAAAAAGATGACAAAAATATCAAAAATAAAGAGAAGGAAGGAAAAGATCCCAAAAAAAGAAAAATCTCTCCTTCTTCTTCTTCTTCTTTTTCTTCTTCTTCTACTTCTTCCAAACCTGTTTCCCCTAACCAATCCCTTTCTTCTCCTCTCTCCAAAAATAATAAAAACAAGAATAATGAAAATAATAATGTAAAAAATAACGTTAAAAATAATAATAATAATGATGATGTTAAAGAAAATAAAGATAATGTTAAAGAGTTTATGAGTGATAATAAGGAATTGGTTGAGAAAATATTAAAGTACAAAAGGAGATTGCGTGCTGTCAAAAAAGCTCTTAAAAAACCTTCACAGGACGAAAAGGAAATAGAGCTTGATCATAATCAACTCGCTTCCTCCATCACAAAAATGCTTCAACAAGTAAAAATTAATTTTTTTTATTTTACATTTTTAAGAGTTAATTTTTTTATTTTTTTTACTTTTTAATTTTACTTATTAATATTATTTTTTTTTTTTAGAGCTTTCATATTCAACAACAAAAGCAAAGTGAGACAGAAATTCAGAACATTGAAAAGCAGAAAGAAAAGTACACAAAACTGATTAATGAAGAGAAGAAGAAGAACCAAGTTCTCTTGCACAAGTCTGAGGAGCAAAAGAAGCTCATCGATTTCAATGATGAGAAGCTTAAACTCATCACCGAGGAAGTGAATGAGTTGAGAGAAAAGAATGAGTCACTCTCCCTCAAGATTGACGACGAAAAAGATGCTTATTACACTGTTAAAAAGGACTTGGAAGAAGAAAAGAAAAAGAATGAGAGCATCCTTCAGATGAATTCGAACAAAAACTTGGAGATCACTTCTTTGATCAATGAGAACAAGCATTTTAGGCTTAGCAATGAGAGTATGCAGAATTCTCTTTCTCAGTTGAAATCTTTTGTTCAGTCTCTTGATTCTGACATTTCTGTGGAGAGTAAGAAAGAGCTTTTGCTTCGTATTTCCCGCATTTTGTCCGACCTCGATTATGATGACAAGAGCTCAAATTTTAGCAGCCCTAGAAAATTTACTGAAAAGTCCAGTCAAGACTTTGAAAAATAACATCCCTTCAAATAATTGAATGTAATTAAAAAATAAACCTTTCAAATTTGAAATATTTGTTTTTTCATCAGTCGAGATAGATATTTATGTCCATATTTTTGTTATTCCATTCATTTTGAGTGCTAATTTGTTTTTTCAATTATTTGATATGAATTATTAAAAAAAAAATGCAAATTGAAACAAATTTTCCTGTTGACATTGAAATAGAAGATGTTAGAATGGCTATTAAAGAAGGAAATGACATCAGAGAATTCACATTTGATAAATTTATCGTTTTTTGTTACACAATCATCAAAGATGATACTTTCCCTGATCCTTCCGATGCAAAGGATGAAAAAACAAAATTATTGTATCAGTTAAGGAGAGAATGTAGAGGATTGATCTTTACCAAAGATGGAAAGATTTTGGCGAGAAGATTCCACAAATTTTTTAACATAAATGAAAACAAAGAAACTAAAGTAGAAAATATTCAATTTAATGAAAACAGCAAATATGATATCCTACAAAAATTAGATGGAAGCATGATCTCTCCATTTATCATAGGTATTTAAATTTTCATTTTTGATATAAAAAATTATTCATCAATCAAAGATGAAAAAATAATTTGGGCATCAAAAAAGGGATATTCCCCCGTGGAAAAGATGGTAGAAAAGTATATTGAAGAATTGGAGAAAAACACAGAAAATGAAATGAAATATTCCCTCTTCGTCAAAGAAATGTTTGATCAAAACAATTCAATCATGTTTGAATGGTGTTCTCCAAGATCTCCGATTATACTTCAATACAAAAAAGTAAATTTTTCAAAAAAAAATAAAAAAAAAACAACTTTAATGTTTGCAGGATAATTTATGCGTAGTTGCGATAAGAAACATGAAAACAGGACTGTATTTGTCTTTTGAGGATACCTCCATTCTTTGCAAAAAATATAAAGTGCCTCTTGTAGAACCTTTTCAACTTGAATTGGAAACAAAGCCTAAATCCTTTTCCCACCTGGTTGATATCATTAAAACTCAAAAAGGGATTGAAGGTAAAAAAAAAATAACAAAAAAAAATTGAAATAAAATATTTAAAAATAAAATTTTAAAGTAAAATTAATTGAGAACTCTAAACAAAAAAATATTTAAAAGTAAATGTTTTTTTTTTTTTTGAAAAACAAAATAAATTTTTTAGGATGTGTTCTTAGATTTTCTGATGGAAGAATGTACAAAATCAAAACAAGTTGGTACCATGAGCTTAACAAAGGCCTTCACACTCTTACAAAGTCGAAACAGGACAATGAAAAGTTTGTTTGGTCCATCATTTTGGATGAAAAATTTGATGACATGAAAAGCTTTGTTTCTGAAAGAGAAAGGGAACGTTTGGAATCTTTTGCCAATGACTTTATAAATCATTTGAAAAAAACTGCTTCAGAAATGCACGATGTTGTATCCAAATTTCTTGAAAGTAAAATTTTTAAAATTTTTTTGAATAATTTTCATATTTTTAATATTTTTAATATTTTTAATTCTCATTTTTAAAGAAAACAAAGAAACTACTGACAAAAAAATCTTATCAAAGAGTTTCTCTCAGTATTTGAATTCAATAAATGCACCACATCACCACTCTCTTTATTTCAAAGTATTTAACAGTTTTGATGATAAAAACGTGAATTCATTTGACATCATTGTGGATTATATTTCTTCCAATCTCAATAAAAAAATTTCAGATCCTATCAGAAATTTAGCTGGAGGAATAAAATTTTCAGATTACAAATTAAAAGAAAAGGAAGGGGCTCCCAAATCTTTTTCTGAATGGCATTAAAAATTAATAAAAATAAATTAGATTCGATAAGAAAAGATTTTAATGTTTCCATTCTTTTTAGAATCTACAACGTTTTCCAGATTTACATCTACCACAATTTGCAGAATCATGATGCTTCTCAGGATCACTTTTTTCTAAGTTTGGGTTCTCTGAACGTACAAGTGGAGAAAGATTGGGATATACCTCTTTTCCACATTTTTGACAATTTTGGTAACAATCTCTGTAGGATGAAGCAGATTTCCACTGTCTTCCGCAGCGATTATTGTCACAAATATATTCTCCAAAATATCTCACATCATTAAATTTTCTTTCCAAATGATCATTAAAATATTTGAGAAATTTCCTCGATGATTTGCTAACGTTGCAAGAGAATATATCTTTTTTATTTTCACAAATTCTTATTTTGTTAGTATTTTCAATGTATATTTTTGTATTCATTGTTATAATGTGGTATTGAAATTTTTCTTTTTGTGGTGTTGAAATGTTTGTGAAAAAGAAATAGTTTTCACAAAATATAATATAGTATTTCTTGTTATCATTGTGGAGGATTGTTTTCAAAATAATTGTTCCTACTTCATCCCTTTTTATAAATCTTAATATTTCTTTGTCAATGTATTTATATTCTGAAAAAATTTCCGAGTTCCCATCATCATAAGTTTTAATTACTTCATTATCCTTGTTTTTTTGATTTTTGGATTTATAATGGGTATTGTTGGAAATCTTTTCCTCTTGATTTCTATCTGTCTCATTTCTATTTCCTTGATAAATTTTTACAATTGCATAAGTAACAATTATAGATCCTATCCCAATAATTAATTTTTTCATTATCAATCCAATTTTTTTTATTGAATTAATATAATTTTATTTAGTCATTTTTTGTCTTTGGAATTGCGAATCTTTTAAAAATTGGTAATGCTTTATCCTCCCAGTTTGTTGCCCAGTTACTAACTTTGATGTTGGATCTCAACTTATCCAATTTTTTTGTATCTTTAGGGAAATCCAGCAATAATTTCTTTTAAAAATAATTAATTAATTAATTAATAAATTAATAATTTTAATCTTTAAAATAAAAAAAAATACCAAAATTTGGGTTGCTAATTCGTGAGAAGTATTGAAAACCATTCCGTTGATTTTATGTTTGACAAGTTCACTGAGACAGCTAAAATTGTAAGCACAAACAGGCAAACTACAACCAAA
This sequence comes from Cochliopodium minus, assembly GCA_024220525.1. Classification (NCBI taxonomy): domain Eukaryota; phylum Discosea; order Himatismenida; family Cochliopodiidae; genus Cochliopodium; species Cochliopodium minus. Next base: position 389,064 of record JAMYWO010000002.1, on the reverse strand, counting down.
CATGTCCACCACTTTCATTGGCAAATCCAACCCTGATGATGAAATATGCAAAGAAACTCCCAAGTCTGATGATCCCAACAACAAAGAGTAATTTGAATGTGAAAGAAACATTGTATGTATTGACACTTTTAAAAATATTAAATTTTAAAAAAATTAATATTTTTAATTTAAAATAATTAAATGAAGCAGATAATATTGAATAAAATAATTTAATATAAAATAATTAAATGAAGTAATATTAAATAGTTTAATTTAAAATAATTAAATGAAGAAGGTAATATTAAATAAATAGTTTAATGTGGTAAATACCTTTATGAAAAGTGGAGGAATTAATCAATTTCTCGTACATTTGTTTTTCGGGTCCCTTTCCAGTGATACAGAAAACGATCTTGGGGTACTCTGGCTTATCACGTATAATGTTATCTATTTCTTTTATTGAGTTCAAAAAAATGGAAAAATCTTCATCTTTTGTCCAACTGGTTGAACTGACTGAAATAAAAATTAAAAATTAAAAATTAAAAAATTAAAAAATAAAAAAAAAAAATTAAAGATTAAAAAATAAAAAATAAAAAATTGTTTTACTAACAATGGCAGGCCTATCATCCTTGAGAACAATTTCAGATGTAGGTTTTTTATTATTTTCATTATTATCGGAGGGGATTTCTTTTTCAATGGTGAGCAGTGTTTCTTTTTCTGAAAACTTTTCCTTAAAAATGGATCCTATTTCTTTAAACAACTTTTTTTGTTTTTTTTTTAAAAAATTAATTAATTTAAAAATTAAAATAAAAAAAAAAAAATTTAACATGAAATCGAAAAAATTAAATGTTTTAATAAATATTTATTAAATGGTAAATAAATCTATCATTTAAAATTACCAAATGTTTTTCTTGAGTTGTTGTTCTGTGAAAAAAATTTGGAGGCTGATCGTACAACACAACTACTCCCTTTATATTAAATTGTTCGTCCAAAAACTCTCTCATTGCTTTAGAAAATAAAATAAATGAAACAAAAAATAAATAAAACAAAAAATAAATAAAACAAATAAAAAAATAAAAAATAAAAAAATAAAAAATAAAAAAATAAAAAAAATAAAAAATAAAAAAATAAAAAATTAACTAAATGAATAAATAAATTAAGTAAGAATAAAGTACCATCAGTGACACAGAAATGAGCATCACCAAATCTTCCAAAAAATTTTTCGTACCACCTGGACAAAAAAACAAAGGGATGCCTTTTTCCTGTGGATAGAGATAATATGGTGTATCCAAAATTATGCCAATCTATTATCAGTTTCGATCCTCTTAACTTACATGTCAGCCAAGCCACAAATATAGTTGGAATAGAAGGTGGGTTCTTTTAAAATAAGAGATTAATTAATGAAAAGAATAATTAAGATTAATTAAAAGAATAAGAAATTGATGAAAAAGAATAAAATTAATTAAAAAAGAATAAAATTTTTATTTTAAATTTACTCACCTGTATCAATATAATTTTTGGTCTCTTTATGCTCCACAACAAACAATAGAATAATTGTGCTAAAAGAAATAAGATTTTAAAAGGAGCATATAATAAAATCAAAATTCTGGGCAAATTATTGGAGAAGGGATGTATGGGATGGATTTTGATGTGAGGGTTGCTTGTTATTTCGTCTCTGCAATCTGATTCTTTATATCCAATGAAATCAACATTATATCCAGAGGTTGCCAATGATAAACAATGATATTGCATTCGGGGACTCTGTGCTATATTCCCCAAAACAATAACTGCAACATTCTCTCTCCTATTTTTTTTTTCGCTTGAATTAAATAAAAATTACTCATTTTTTATTTGGGATTACTCATTTTTTTCTTTCATTTTTTTTTTTTATTTTTCCAAGATGATGTCATCATCATGAAATAGAAATTATTCTGCAAAGATATACAAAATGAATTTTAATCATTCAAAATTATCCCTTTCTATTATTAGTCATCTCATTATCTTTTCCCTGTTTCTCCATATTGGGAGATTGATCTTGATTGAAATTCGATTTTTCTTTGGGATTGAGAACCACAGAAGGAAAAGCAATGATATCTTCAGAAGCAAGTTTAAAATCTTGGGATTTTCCATTCAATTTTTCTTCGGATTGGCTCATCTTTTTCTCCAATTTGATTTGAAAAGGAGAACCAGATTCTTCAGAAGTATCCCCATCCATATCACTTTGGGAAAAACTATCATCATTTTCGCAACGAGAAGAAAAAGAAGAAGACTGCTTCTCTTTTACTTTTTCTGTTTTTGGCACTTTTGTTTCATTGTGATTCTGTTTAATAATCTCTTCTTTAATCAAGAAAGAGGGTTGAATGTCAGATGGTAAACTTAAGTGAGAGGAATAGTCTTGATTGATATCTTCTATATTACAATTCTTTAAATTATTGTTGCCAACATTATTATTATTATTAGTATTACTAATATTATTAATATTATTATTATTTTTTTCTTTATTTGCACTGTTGGAAGTTTTGTCACAATGATTATTGTTTTGATTACTACAAAAAGAAGAATAATGTTCTTTTGAGCCACAATTATCACAAAAACGATTGGGTAAAGGAAAGTTGGATTGAACTTTTGGTATGTTGTTTCCACACAAGAAAGGAAGTTTGATGAAACCAAGATCTTGTGAATTATTAATTCTTTCCAAACACTTGTACAATGCAAATTGTGAAGAAAAGGATCTTAATCTGAAAATTGAATTTGAGGCAATTCTATCTGAAAGTATCTTGATAAGAAGAGAACATATCGTTGAACTTTTTACCTTCGAATCTTCTTTTTTTTAAAAAAAAAAAAAATCAGTCATAAAATGAAAGAAATTTTAAAAATTGAAAAAAAAAGAAAGAAAGAAAAAGGGATTTACCAGAACAAATAGGAGAAATGATTTTATTTGCACGATTGCAAAATTCAATGATTTCATTCTCCCCCAAAGCTTTATTTTGAATCCAAAAAAAATATCTTCTGTTATTCGACTTGTTGTGAAAGAAAATGATGTTCCTGTTCTCTTTTTCTTCATCTATATCATCATCGTTACCATCATCATTATTTTCATTATTATTATTATTTTCATTATTTTTATTATCATTATTATTTTCTTTAATTTCATTATCATTATTATTACTACTATTACCATTGTTAAGATTTTCATTGTTATTATCACTACAGAAACTACCATTCCCCTTCGTATCTTCATTAATGATGGTATCATTGATGATGTTAGTATTCATAATTGAAGTACTGGTGTTGGAAAGGAAGGTGTTTCTAGAGTTATTTACAAAAGAGTAATCTTTATCATCAAGAACTACCTCCTCAATAAAATCGAGTTTAGAATCATCATCGAGTAGAGTATCATCGTGAAGCAGGTTAGAGAGGAGAGGTTCTTGAAGAGAGGAAGGAGTAGGGAAGAGAGAGGGAGAAGGAGAGGGGGAAGAGAGGATACGTTGATTGGAAAGGGATAGAGGATGGAGAGAGAAATCGGAAGTCAAGCAAAACTGATCTTCTACATTACCTGTTTCAGAATCAATCCAAAAAAGATGGAGCCTAGAATCTTCTGTATTAGCCAAACAAAGTTTTCCCTGTCTCTTGTCAGCGAAATATAATCTTTTCTTTTTTGTTCCTTTGTTATTGTTGGTATCATACATGTAATGCATCTTTCCACTTTCTATTTCCAACTGAATCGAGATATTAAAGTTTGTTTTCTTCTGTTTACTTCCGTTGTTTCCCCTTTTTCCATTCCCTGTTGTAGAAGAAGGAGTAGAGGAGGATAATCCAGAAGAAGTTCTCATTTTACAACAATGGCATTGATCTTTGGTGATGGGGAAAAGGGAAAGTACTTTGGGTTGTTTAGAAATGTTAATCCAATTTCGAGAATTGAATACTTGATCCAATTTATCAATCCCCACTTGTGATACTATCAATCTTATCTCATTTGTTATTTTTACAGTAAAACTATGCTTATTCCCAGTGATCGGATCAATAACATCTATTTTCACGTATTCTGCAGACATATTGCTTTGAATATCTCTCAATCCTGATTTCATTATATGTGGAACATTTTTTTGTTCATTTTTATAGATAATCTCCTCTTCATCTTTCTCCTCTTCTTTTTCTTGTTTTTTATTTCTATGTGTTTGTTCCCTATAATGTTATTGAGGGATGAAAAAATAATAAATCAACAAAAAAAATTACCATAGAATAATAGGAGGGATATTAAATTCTGTCACCAACATTGATCCAAGACAACGGGATAGATTATTGAAAGGAGGGATTTTTTGGATAGAACTTTTTGAAGAATTTATATATATTTAAATATATGCTTTTATGAAAATAAACATAGATTCATACCATTTATATAACATTGGGGATAGGGTTTTGAATATTTTTGCGTTTTCTTTATATTCACCGAAACAAAAGATATCCAAAATTATTTTGTTTTTTTTGAGTTCATTGCATATAATTGGCATTCTCTCCAATTGTGAATCTAATATAGGGGAACCCAAAAACAAAATAATCCTTATTTTTGATTTATTATTTTTAAGTATTTTCCTTTGTGTGATTAGATTAAACTTTTTGAAAGAAATCGATTATTTTATTGATAGGAATTAACATTTTAGGAATATTTACGTTTGATAATTCGAGTGATGAAATCAAATCGCAATATTCTCCATTTATTTTGCAAGATTTAGCCGATTCTATTATTTGAGTTGGATTATTCGAAAATCCTTTATCCAAAATTTCGGATCTTTAAAATATATTTAAGGTTAAAGAAGGAATTTAAATTGTATAATACCTTTCAGCCATTTTAATTAGACCAACTATTACATTTGATCTTTCCATCTTACAAACCGAGAAACAAAGAGATTCAATCGTCTCGATCTGGGCTTCAAATCTTGATATGTTTTGACATTGTTTTGATAAATAATCTTCATTTCTCATATACTCTGTATTATCGATACATATAATTAGAAATTGATTCATAGGAGATATAAATTATAACGGGTTGATATATGTTCTTTTGAAAGAGCTATCTGATTTTTTTTTTTTTCATCTCAAAGAAAAGTTTCTCTATATTTTAATTTGGGTATAAAAATATTTATCATCTTAAATTTGCTTATTGCATAACAATGAAAAAGAGATGAGATCAAAAAAACTTTGTTATTGAAGAGAACAGAAAAAAATATTTATAAAAAAAAAAATTTATAAAAAAAATTTCATTTCGCACATTTCAAAAATGCAAGAACCAGAAATACCATCAGATTCCAATTCAACTAATAAAGGAAAAAAGACATTTTTCGAGAATATGAAGCGTTTTTGTAATAAAAAAAAATACAAAATTTATATATAATTGAACTATATTTATAAAATTCAAACCCTCTTTTTTTATATATCAAAGACAAAAATAAGGGGAATAAGAAATTATTGGAAAAAATAACAATCAAAGCAAATGATTTTACATATCATGCAGTTGAAATTATTGGGAATGGTTCATTTGGAATAGTATTCAAAGCTACTGTTGATGGAACAAATAAAAATGTTGCAATTAAGAAAGTATTGCAGGACAGAAGATTCAAGGTATTTCATAAATAATATTTATATATTTTTATATTTTTTTTTTATACCTTTTTTTCTATTAAAATTAGAATAGAGAACTCCAAATTATGAAGACTCTTGATCACCGAAACATTATATCTTTGGAAAATAGTTTTTTTACCACTGGAGGATCTGACAAACATGTAAAATTCTTTAATCTCCTTTTATAAATCTCATATTGATCATTTCAAAAATTAGAATGATGATCTCTATCTCAATTTAGTAATGGAATATATACCTGAAACACTTTATCGTTTAATCAGATATTTTCATAAAAATAATCTTGAAATTCCACCAATCTACATTAAAGTCTATATGTATCAATTATTTCGTGGTTTGGCATATATTCATAGTATTGGAATTTGCCATAGGTTAAAAAAAAAAAAAAAAAGAAAAATTTTCAAATTCAATTTCAAATAATTTTTTTCTAACAGAGATATAAAGCCTCAAAATTTGTGAGATTCCTATTTATTTTCTTCAGTAAAACAATAATTAATAATTTTTCTTTCAGATTGATCGATCCCAAACATTCAATTGTCAAAATATGTGATTTTGGAAGTGCCAAAAATCTTGTTCCAGATAAACCTAGTGTTGCTTATATTTGTTCTCGTTATTATAGAGCTCCTGAATTAATTTTTGGTGCTACATTTTATACAAATGAAATTGATCTATGGTAATCAATCAAAAAAAGATTTTTTATTTTTTATGAACATTATTCCTCACAAACACTTCTTAGGTCAATGGGATGTGTGATGGCCGAATTATTCCTTGGAGAACCATTATTTCCTGGAGAAAGTGCAATAGATCAATTGGTTGAAATAATAAAGGTATTGGGCACACCAACAGAAGAACAAATTTATTCGATGAATGAAAATTACACCGAATTCAATTTCCCACAAATCAAACCAAATTCTTGGGAAAAAGTTTTGGAATCTACATCTATTTGTCCTCAAGCCATTGATCTTTTATCTAAAATTCTTGTTTACTCCCCTGTCGAAAGATATGATGCTTTTACAAGTTTGTCTCATCCTTATTTCGATGAATTACGTCAACCCGATTGTAAACTACCTGATCAACAGAATCTCCCTGAATTGTTTGATTTTAGTATCCAAGAAGTTAAATCTATGGGACCTCAACTTTCCAAAAAAATCATTCCGAATCATATCAAATTAGGATTTAAGGTTGATGATTGTTTTTAAAAAAAAGTTTCTTTATTTGTGTATTAACAAAAATTTTATATTTAACATAATTTGATTATAATAAAAACATTTTATTATAAATTTTTCTTTTGCATCAAATAAAGATCTTGTTCATAGGTCATAATTGCATCCTTTTTTTTGCATTGCATCTTTTCACTTTTGAGATGTAATTTTGCTATTTTTTTTTTTTTTCTAAAATGTTGAAAAATTATTATAAAAATTGAACCATCAAAAGGAAGGCCTAAATTTTCTATTTTATTTTTCATTCAAAACTTTTTTTATTTACAAATTTATAAATAAAATATAAAATAAAAAATCTAATTTTTAAAATTAAAATGAGCGAAAATCAAACCCCAATTCTTAGTGAAGAAAGAGTTAAGGATTTAACCACCCAATTCCAAAATCTTGATCCAGAAAAAAAGGGATTGACCAGTGTAAGAAAAAATAAAAAATTATATAAATTAACTATTCTCAATCTTTATTAGTCTTCCAATTTTGAAACATTGATAAAGGTACCTTTTTTTTCAATTTTGAAATAATATTTAATAAAGCGAAATTAGGGAGCAGGGTTCAATTTCAGCAATCCTAAAGTTGTAGAAAATCTCAAAACTTTTTATGTTTCATCAGATGAATTTTATTATGGGCAATTTTTGCAACTTATTTCATTCCTTACTGCTATAAAGGTGAATTTTTATTGTTTCATTAAGAAATTTAAAACATAAACATCTTTATAATAGGATAGCTTTGAAAATTTGGATACCAATAAATCTGGAAAAGTATCAAACTCAAAAATTCAAGAATTTTTGAAAGTTAATGGTTATGAATTTAATGAAGCTGTAGCAAAGGCTTGCTCAATTGTTGCTGATAGAGAGTTGACTGGATCATTCGATTTGACTGGTGCAGTGGGTGTGATTATCTACTTGCAGGTAACATTAAAAATTTTATGATAAATTTAATTATAAAAATAAAATTGGATTAATTATATAGTTTGTAATGGTACACTTTACCCAAGCTGATACAAGTGGAGATGGAAAATTACAATTTGATGAAATCAAAACAAAGTTTGATTATCTTGGTGTTCATGGTCTCACTGAAGAGAATGCAAAGAAATTCTTTGAGGAAGCTGATAGTGATAAATCTGGTGAAATTGATCCAGAAGAATTCGTCCAATTAGTAATTCGTATCAAATTCCCTGAAAAGTTTAAACAACTTTGCAACTAATTTTTTAATAGAATTTCCAAAAACAAAAAATGAATTTATACAATATTAATAAATTCAATTCCTTATTATTTTTTTTTTATTGTTCAACTATTTTTGTTCCAAATTTGACAATGATTTTTATCTTTCAATATTTGTATTACTGAGTGAAATAAAACTGAAAAAAAAATTTTTTTGGCATTTGGAAAAAGGATTTAATTGTAATTTTTAATTTTAAGGGTAATCTCTTTGAATCTGTCTCTATTTTGTTTGCAATGGGTATATTTCTTTTGGAGAATTACGAGTTTGTTTTCCAAATCTTTGATACCTAAATCAAACATTTTCTCGTAGGTGGAGTTCTCCATCTTTCTAAAGTGCTCCGAAAGATAAGTGCCCAATTTTTGAAAGATAGGTTCCTTGAAAAAAGAAAATTTTTAAAAAAAAAATTTATTGAGGAAGAAAAGGTGGGTACCAAAAAGAAAGCATTCAACTTATTTCTGATATACTTGACAAAGAAAAATCTGATACCACTGAAAAGTTTTGCTGAAATCTCACAAATGTACTTGTAAGAGTTTTGATCAATGTTTCTAAAAAAAGTTTGAATAGTTTTTGGAAAACAAAAATTAAATTTACCTTGTTCTGAGAAAAATGGGACTGTCTTTTTGTTCGTTAAGAAAGTTTTGTGGTTTCATCAAGTTTATCACTCTTTCCTTTGTTTGTTCTGGTGTGGAATTGACCAAAGAAGTCTTTTAATATAAAATAATTATTTTTGAAAAATTAAAAATTAAAATTTACTTCTTTGAAGGATTGAAGGCCAGTGAGTAAGTCCCAATCAACAATTTTGGTGAAAGTAGCAAAGTCTTCTATTAATTTTTTTTTACAGTTTTTCTCTATGGACTCTATGAAAGTGTAAAATGTGTTTTGGAGATCGCTAACAAAAAGATCATATGACGAAAGAATTGAGCAGTTCCCTTCATTGAATTGGTCGTCTCCTATGAAGCATAAAAAAATAGATAAAAATTACTCGTTTAGTTTTGATTTTATTAATTCAAAAAAAAAATATGGACTCACCAGATTTCATTACTTCAATGGAAATCGAAAAGAGTCTCTTCATGATGTAGGTAGTTCTTTGGCAAACAATTTCAATCAAAGGCAACAATACTTTTTTGGATTTGAACTGAACTATGTCTGATGCTGCAGAATCAAAAGAAGGCATGTTGTGTCCTTTGCTATTTCCTATGGAAGAAGCCACTTCATTTATAGAAGTTGGAGGAAATTCTCTTTGTAAAAAAAATTAAAAATAATTTAAAAATGAGAGAAATTAAAATTTTACATCGAGTGAGCAGCATATTCAAATTCGTTCAAGATTCTGTTGAATTGTGCACCACCATAGAGTTTGTGGTCGTTATTTTCAATGTCATAATTGATTTGGGAGTTTGGCCAAGGTTGAACATTTGACAAGTTTTTCTCTTCCTGTAAAGTTTGTCCATAGGTGTCCGGGCTCCCAATGATGGATCCTTCCAACAACTTTTCTGTTATGAGCAAAAAGTTTTGAACGAACAAGTTAACTTTTGACTTCAAGTTTTCTATTGTGTTTGTCTTTTTTTTAAAAAAAAAAGTTAATTTAAAAAAAAAAACTTCCATTTCAATCAACACGAAAGAGGTACCTTGAGTTCTTTTTTGATGTTATCGATCTCATTGGAAGTTTTTCTGACAAGAGTTTCCAAAGATTGAAGAGTTGGAATGATGCTTTTGTGGTAGTTTTCTGTGAGTAACTTTTCTAGAAAAGTTTTTAGTCGAAAAAACCCCAAGTTGTCCAAATGAACGCTCTCATCAAAGTTGACAGAAAGGAGACATCTAATTTTTTTTTTTTTCCAAAAAAAAAAATTTAAATCATACATACATTTAAAAAAAGTTACTTGTAGTCCTCTAAGTAACACTTTTTGATGTGTTCACTGAAAGATTCAGGAGAAAGTTCTCTTTTGACAGGCAAAGAAATGAAGAAAGGTTTTTTGCCAAGAGGTAAATTTTCTCCTGAAAGATACTTGTTTGCACTGTTCGCGTTGCGTAATTCTTTTACTCTATTGTCAAATTTGGTGTTTACCAAAATGGTCCTTTCAAAGTTTGGATCTACCCTTGAAACTATGTGTCTAGAGTTTGTATTAGCCCATTCCACTATTTTTAAATTTTATAAATTGAAGTATTTACATAAAAATAAGTTAATTTTACCAGTGGATTGTTCCAAACAAATAATTATTCTGTGAGAAGGTTTTATGATCTCCATCACCATTTCTTCAATTTCAGACTTCAACTTTTCGTCACCTCTTAATCTAAAACCTTAATTTTTACAAAAAATTTAATTTTTGAAAATATAGAAAAAAAAATTACCAGGTGTATCAAAAATGGTTAGATTTGCACAAGCATAATATTCAACTCTCAAAATAATAGGCTTTGGAGAAACACAATCAGTACTGAACCCTGCAACGTCATTTGTTCTCCTGTTCAACTCGTCACTTAGTTTGTGAACTGGGACAGGATCAATTTCAAAACAGTCCTCCATTCCGTTTGTTGATGAAGTCGAAGAAGACAATGAAAAACTTTTGAAAAGAAATTATGATAATATTGTGATAAATCGATAAATTAGTTATTATTTTGGATTTTATGATACGTATAATTTAGATTACCTTCCATTATTCTTTGGATTGGGCTCATTTGATTTACTTCCCACAGATTCCTCTTTTCTGAATCTACAGTATGGCTCCTTTTTCGATTGATCATTGATCATTTGAATGATGAGAGGTCTTCTTGTTCCAATCGAAGATTCCACAATGTTAAATTGAAAAGAGAGCAATGCTTCTATGAAAGATGACTTGCCGTCGGACTGCATCCCGACCACCACAAGCTCAGGTGATTCTATCTTCAAGTCAAAACTATAAAAAAAAATAATGTAAAAATTATATATATTATTCTCCCTCAATATTAATTTTATGTATATTTTTAAACAAAAAAAAAAAAGGAAAATTTATTTACTCGTTTGAAACACCTTGCAAATCATTGAATAATTGATATAATGTGGAATTTGCTTTGGATGTGTTCGTTTCTTGTATTTTCAATTTCTCTTCCTCCTCTGTGATTTTCCTTTTCACTTTCCTTTCAGTTTTTTCTTGCTCTGCCCTTCTTCTCTTCCTTTCTTCATATTTTTTTTTCTCTTCTTCATGTAATTTCTTTGCCAATGCTGCAACTTGTGAATATTGATCACCTCCATTCCCATTTATAGTTTTGAGTGCGCTATTTTGGGAACTTGGTGTTTCTTTTTATGAAATTAATGAAATTTTAATTGATTGAATTGTTTATAAAGCATTATCTTACCTTCTGTAAATTCTGTTTCATCATTATCGCTCAAATATTTCTTTGATAATTCATCATCATTAAGATTTTTTGCAAATTCAAGATCCATTGAAAGCTTGTCCATTGCAATTTGTTCTTTTATGTTGCTATCCATTCAAATTTTTTCGAAATTAGTGAAAAAGATTTTAATTTTTTTTTATTTATTAATGATATTTGTTGGAATACCTGCATATGAATATAAATTTAATTTTTACAGGAATTATTTGAATTATTTGATAAATTGATAAAATATAATAAAAAAAATCAACTATCCTTTCATATAATTATTTTCCATGATACCAAAATAATATTAATAATTCATATATTTTTTTGGGCTCGAAATCAATTTCTATATTTTTTTTTTTTAAATATATTTTCAAAACAAATTTATATAGAATAAATGAATTCAAAATGTTCTTTAATTCTCAATATCATTGTTGGAGAAAATTTATATTTGGTGTAATATATATAAAAAAAAATGAGTGATGAAAATTCTGAAATTGGAAAAATTGACAAAGATCTTAACAATAATGAAATGAATTGTGAAGAAATAGCTCAATATCTTTTAGATAATAAACTATATTTGACTGCATTGGAATTCTATCAAGAAAATATTGAAAAAGGAACCACAATCAAGTCATTATTAGAATTTTTCTATAAATTAGATACTCAACTTCCATTCTTGCAAATAAAAAAAGGTATTTTTTCTTTATGTATCTTTTTTATAACGACTTATTATATATTCAAAAGAGGATGACAAAAAAAAGCATAAATCTTCTTCAATGATGGAGAATGAATTACTTGAATTATTAAAAGAAAAAGATCAAAGAATTTCATTGACAGAATATGAATTGAAATTGGCACAAGAGAATATTGAAATATTGAATAAAGAATTGTCCACATTAACCTTTAAGAGCAATAATGAAAAAACACTAATTTCCAACCTCACAGAAGAAGAGGAAAAGCAAAGAACAATTGCTATAAATAATCTTGAAAAAGAACCAGTGAAACCACAAGAAGAAAAAGCTTTGAATTTCATTCTAAATCAATATTTGGCCCAAAATGGATACGAGATGGCATCTATTTATTTTTCTCAAGACATTTCTGATCAAAATCTTACTGATTGGTCCTCTGTTGGTCTCAAAAAAGTAAAGGAACCTCCTCCATTGGTTGCTTTATTTCGTTATTATCTCAATGTTGGTCCCAACAAGGAAAGATTCGAACAATCTTCTTACCAAAAGACAAAAGAACTCTTGAATGAATCTCAAAGAAAAATAGAATCTCTCCAATCTAAAAATCAGCTCTTAAAAACAAAAATAGGAAAATTGGAAAAACAAATTAAAAGACAAGAAGAGTTTAATACTAGTAATTACAAAAATTATCCTCCCTCTTCTTTCCCTTCTCAGCCCCATGATCCTTCTTCTTCATTACCTTCTCAGGAAAATTCTATTTCTCAAGATCCTCTTGAATCTCCTCTGCAAGAAAACTCTAATCCCTCTCTTGATCTTTCCCAAGTTGAACCTGAAAAGCAAATTAAAAAAAGAAGGCGTATTTTCCATCGTTTAAGAAAATATGATGATTTAGATCAAGATGACATCTCCAAAGATTCTGAGAGAGTACAAAAAGAGGTAAATGAATTGATCTCTTTCTTTATCTTTATCAATCTATATTTATCTCTATCTTTATCAATCTATCTTTATCTTTATCAATCTATATTTATCTCTATCTTTATATCAAACTATATTTATCTTATTTTGAAATTTATTTATTATTTTTTTTTAAAAAAAGATAGAGTATCTGGGAGACTTGGATAAAAATGATCACAAGAGTGTTACTAAAATAGTAGCGGAATGTTTACCGTTTGTAACAGCAGGAGTTCTGTATCAAAAAAGAGAAGAATTGTTACCCGTTCTCATGGTCACTATACGTCATCATGAAGATCCCAAAGTTCGTAATAATCTCACCAAACTTTTGTTCACTCTCATCAAAAACCCCAATGCTGTTCAACGTAAAATGATTATGGAGGGTTGTACTTCTTTGGCTTCTATCATCGGTCTCTCCCCCTTTTTACCTTTTTTTTAATTTATTTATTAATAATTTCTTTTTTTATTAATTGTTATCATTGTTATTATTATTATTATAATTATTATTACTGTTATTATTATTATTATTATTATTATCATTATTATTATTATATTTATTATTACTGTTATTATTATTATTATTTATATTGTTATTATTATTATTATTATATTTATTATTACTGTTATTATTATTAATTTTATTATTATTGTTGTTATTATTACTTTTATTATCATTGTTATAATTTTTATTATTTTTAATTAAAAGTTTAATTTTAATTAAATAAAAAAAGGATTGGACAAAACAAATGAAGAGTTGTTGCCTCACTGTTGGGAAAATATTGAAGATGAGAAAGTAGGTAGAAGAATTTTGGTTGCAGACAGTTGTTCTGCTTTAGCTCCTTTTGTCAGACCTGAACTGAGGTTTCCACTCTCTTTTTTATATTTTTATTATTTATAATTTATTGTATCTTAATCTTTATTTCTTTCCGTTTAATTCTTATTTATATTTGCTTACTATATATTAATTTGTTTATATTTTATTTATATTGTATAACTTATTATATTTTATTATTATTTTTATCATTAATGTCATTCAAGTTTCATTATATTATTTTTATTTTTCATTATTCATTGTTTATTTATTATTTATTATTTATTATTTATTATTTATTATTTATTATTTATTATTTATTATTTATTATTTATTTATTATTTTTTATTTTTCAATATATATTTTTTTTCTTACGAGAGATGAGCCTATAACACTTTGCCTTTTCGGAGACTTCGTCGTTGGAAAGCAAGGAAGCACATCTTTCGAACCAAACAACAGAAGTTTCCTCCAAATTTACTTCCTCGTTTTGGAAAAGGGAGAGGGAAATGTTCCACATCTTTTGGTATAACTTTATTCTTTCTTTTTCTTCTAACTTGTGAAGGGAGGATCTGTGGTCCGATATCGTTTGTTGTAAAAGTAAAAACACTTCTTTTTGGTAGGTAGATTGGTTATCTAACATCAATGATAATCTCGAAACTCTGAACAATGAATACCTTTCAAAAAATAAAAATATTAAAATAATCAAAATAATTAATAGAAATTTTTTTATTTAAAATATTAAAAATAATCAAAAATATTTTTTTACAGTTAAAAAAATTATTAATAAATATAAAAATTTTGGTTTGAGTAAGTATAAACCATTTTTCTTTGAACTTTTCTTCGGAGATGGCGAGTCCTTTGATAGCCAAGTTAAAAAAGTCCTTTTCCTTGGCAAAGCTGCAAATTTTGTAGGAAGAATCTGCAGTGATATCAGGGTAGGAGAGGGCAGAGAAGAAGAAGTCTTCTTTTTCGGGTTTGTCGCTCAACAAAAAAATCTTTGCCAACAAAATGACTCCCAATTCGCACAAACAAACTTGATTGGCCAAGTTGACGGATGCAATGGCTTTGTCAAAGTCGTTTTCCTTCAGAAAGCATTCAGCAAGAAGTCTCAAAAGCTTGGAGTGATTCTCGCTGGATTTTTCTTTCAATTTCTCGTTTTGCTTGCAAATGTCGAAAAAGTAAAGAGAAATCTCTATCCATTTCTTTGTGTTTGCAACATCGTTCTTCTTGTAGTAGTCTATAACTACGTTGTAACAGCTGTTCGACAAGTAAAGAGCCTTTAAAAATTAAAAAAGAGAATCATTATTAAGGAAAGTTTCAATTAAAAGTATAATTAATTAATGGGTAAGTAAATATCAAGAGTTTAAATATCAAGAAATGTTTCAGAAATAATTAAACGAAAAAATCGTTAAAGATTACTTTCGAAGGAATGAGAGAAACCAACTCCTTTATCTTTTCTATGTTCTCTATGGACTCTCCATCTCTTCCGTTCTTCCTATGGAGCTGAGAAATGTTCAACAAGATGCTTCTATAAAAAATTAATGAAGAAAAAAAGGTTTTGTAAGTTTAAAAAAAAAATTTCATTAGTTTTTACATTTCAATCTCATCTATTTTTTCTATTTCTGTTTGAGAGAGGTTTGTTATCTTGTTTTTAAGAGACTTGCAAAACTCCAGTCCCTTTTGGAGAGCTGTCAATGCGAGTTGATCGTTCAACACTTGCAACCTCATTCCAGTTCTCAAGCAAAACAATGCTATATTGATGTAGATGTCTGTTTCTACGTCTTCCCTCCTCGTGGTTATGATTGTCAAGATATCTGTCGCAAGATATCTATCTGTTTGAAAAAATAAGGTGAGATTAATACGATGAAATTGGAAATAAAGGATTATATAAAATTATATTTTCTTTACATAAAAATTTTATATTATTTTTTATTTTCACTTGTTTTATTTTTTGTATATTTTACATTGTATTTCCAATTGTAGATTTTTGTAATCATCTTGATTTAGATGTTCATCTTGGCTCATCGATACTGCTATCTCCCACAATCTGAATGCAAAGATTCTAAGCTCCAAAACATCCTCCAAAACGAGCATCTCTGGCATTATGTTCTTCACATATTTTGATCTGATATCTTTCAACACTTCTATTGAGACTTTGTTTTTTTCTTTGTACAGATTAAGGATGTTCTGTAAGGATGCTTGTAAAAAAGAATATCAACGTTAATTTGATTTTAAATCTTGCAAAAAAAGAAAGTACTTTTAAGATTTGACAATATGTTGCTTTCGTTAATCATTTCAAATTTTTTTTATTTTTTTTTTTTAATTTTATTTCTTCAAAATATTTCAAATATTTTCTTCTTTTTTCAATTTGCGAGTCATTTTTCCTTGAGAACATAGAGAATCATATTAGTTTGTTCTTTTCCCTCCATATTGCATACATTATAAACACTTAAAAAAAAAAAAATGAATGAATCAAAAAGTATGGAGGTTATTATATAGAGGAAATCAAACAGATATATCCTATCAAAACCAATCCTATAACAGATTTTCCTAAAAAACAGTTTATCTCCATAATTTTTATTCTCCTACAAAATATTATTTTAAGAATGATTGGATGATGATTGAAATGATTCCTATATTCTTTTTATTCTTGGGATTATTTCAATCAAGTTATTATATGCTTCTAAAAGAAGTTCCTACTTTCAAATTCAATTTTTTTTTTTTTATATCAATGATCCATCACTTGAATCTAACCTTGAAATAAATGAAATTGTAAAAGAATCTTTGGATTAACTCTTTTTGAGCTTTTGCAAAGAAACATTTTCTAAATATAATTCTCAGTTAAAATATATAAAAAAAAAATGGAACTTACCAATGAGAATTTTGAAGATCATTTCAAAAAGATCAAAGAAATCATTGAGGAATGTGATTTTGTATCATTTGATTTAGAAATGACAGGATTATTCATCTCTAACAGAGAAAAACCATCACCAGTAGATACCACAGAACAAATCTATCAGTAAAATAAAACTTTTAAATCCCTTAAATAAACTTATTTAAAAACATATTAAAGTAAAATAAAGGAATGTGCACAGAAATTTTTAGTGAATCAATTTGGATTGTGTTTTTGGAAATATAACAAAGGTAAATATTGTTTATTAATCTTTATATTCGTATCTCACAAGACCCATATTTTACAGAGTAACATTTTTTTTTTTCAAAAGCAATTTTTATTGTAATAATAACATTAATACAATTATAGAAAGGATTATTATGAATGTTTTCCATACAATGCAAATATCTTTCCTTCATTCCAGATGAGATATCTATCAGATTCCTCCTCCATAAAGTTTTTGAGAAAAAATGGATTCGATTTCAACAAAATGATAGATGATGGTTAGTATAAACAAAAATTATAAGATCTTGGATCAAAAAACTCCTTTTAATATTTGTTCTAAAGGATAATATGAAACATGATTATCCACAAATTAAATATAAAGAATATTATCAACAGATTATCGAATGAATCAAATAAATATCAATCTTTAACATGTTATTCTTCAATCAATGCAATATATAATATAAATCACTTTATTATTGAATATAAATTTATGAAAAAAAAATTACGAACCGTTGTTCAATTTTGAAGGATTATATCTGAATAAATTCTCATGAATCCAATTTTTCTGAATTTTTTTAATGTAGGAATTTCATACTGCACCATAGAACAACAAAAGAAAATGGAGGAGTTTGTAGAAAAAAAAACGGTCTACGAAAGATCAATTCCAAAAGAAGAGAAAGACCGCCTCTTCTACGAAGAAACCCTCAACAAAATTACAGAATGGCTCAACAATCCAAACAGCGAACAATTTACATTAGAAGATCGTAATGCATACAAAAGAAAACTCATTTATCAAGCTTTGGAGAGCTTCGGAGACAGGATTTACTTGCTTACTGGGAGGACTGAGAGGAACAAGATCAGTTTTATCAAGGTTTCGTCTCAGGAGCATCTCAATGAGTTGAAGGGGGATCAATTAATGGAACAAAGGAAAAAGATCGAGGATAAGATTGGTAAAAAAAAAAATCTCAAAAAACCATACTTTGTTTAAGGAAGAATTTCGTTTAAAAAATTCTAGTTAATAGTTTTTTTTTTTGTAGTTTACGTTTTTTGATTTTTTAAATATTTTTTGTTTTTATTTTGCTTATTAATTTTTGAATGTTTATTTTTGTATTTTTTGTTTTGTTTTTGTTTTTTTTTTGATATTCTTTCAAACTTTCATTCATTTTAAAAATAAAAAAAAAAAAGACTGATCAATTATTTTAAATTGATTTTTTTAATTTTTTTTTTGATCAATTTTTTTTTATAAAAAGGGTTCAGAAAAATTTTGGACGAAATAACAAAAAACAAAAAGCCAGTAATAGGACACAATATGCTCCATGATGCAGTAAGAACGGTGCAACAGTTTCTCCAAAAGCTTCCGGAATCCTCCTACAAATTCAAACAAATTTTCAAACAGTTTTTCACTTCTTGTTATGACACCAAGTACATCATGAGTCGTGAAGATTTCGATACTCCTACTGATCTTGGCCAATCTTATAACTTTTCTAAAAATTTTGAAAATCCTGTTATTTGTAACTTCTTTTTTTTTTCAATCTTTATTTTTTTGAAAATTTATTTTTATTTTTTATTTTATTTTCAATTTTTTTTTTATTTTCTTATTTATTTTTTATTTTCTTATTTATTTTTTAATAAACATTTTTGAATCTTTATTTTTTATTTTTATTTTCAATTATTTTTTATTTTATTTTTATTTTTTATTTTTATTTTTTATTTTTATTCAAAAGTTATTTTTGATTCGATCATTTTTTTTTGTTCTAGGCCTTCACGAAGGTTTATCACTCACCGAACAAGCGCATAATGCAGGTTATGACGCCTACATGGTAAAAAAATAAAACTTTCAAAAAAAAAATAAAATGTTAAAAAAAATAGAAAATAAATTAAAATTAAAAATCAAAAAAAATATTGAATAAAATAAAATAATTTTTATTTATTTTTTTTCAGACAGGATACGTTTTTGTAAAAGTTGCAAATGAAATTATTTCAAGGACCGACAAAGACTATGACAAAAGCAAGATTGTTAGCCATCCTGCCCTCTCCAAATACTTCAACAAAATCAACATCAACAATGGGTCCTTTGATCTCGAATCCCAATTTGATGATTGTAACAAAAACACATTTTTTTATTTTTAACATTTTTTATTTATTTATTATCTTCTACAATTCTCAACATTTTTATTTCATTCATTTTTTTTTAATTTATTTTTTCATTTTTTTATTTTTATTTTATTATTCCATGTTTAATTTTATTTTTAAATGATACAATTAAATTTTTTTTAGTGAACATTGATCAAAATGTTATTTTCGTTTATGGATACGATATCTCATTGACAATGTTGGAAATAACAGAGTACTTCCACGGATTCAACGGTGTGCAAATCTACAAGAATGACGACCGCTCCTCCTTCGTCACCATAGAAGACACCCCCGCCCTAGAAGTGATCAAAGTAATTCAAAATAGAGACGTCCCCTTCAAACTCGAAGATTATAACACTCATTTAAAAAATGTTTTTTTAAACGAAAGAAACGATGAGAACAATAACAGTTTTAATAGTAGTTTTAACAATAACAATAATATTAATTCCTCTAAGAAAAGAATTCAAATCACTTATGTCGCTTCTCCTGTTCCTAAGAAGATTAGATCAAAGAGGTCTCTTGTGGAGGAGAGGGAGGAGATCGTGTTTGAAGAGGTTCTTGAGGAGGTTGGTATTAACAATGAGTCGGAGTTGGAGGAGGGAGAGATTCCTCAAAGGATTAATGAATCTCCCAGCATGTGTCACATTTTTTAAATATCTTTATTTTTATTAAATTACTTGTTGTTTGAAAAAACTATTTTCTTACAAGAAAAGTTTTTATGTTTTAAAGTTTAAGAGTATTTGGCAATTAATTTGAGCCAATTTCTTTTCACTAAGTTCATGTTTTTGACCATGATAGTATCTTTGTCTATGTGAAGAAGAAGAAAAGCAAATCCCACCTGTTCTGAACGGGTAAGTTATTATTTTATTGATAACCCTTTTTTTATTTCAAAGATAGCAAGTTGGTTGGTCGAGGCAGTGAACATCAGTAACAAACTTGCATGTTGTTGCGAACATATTTTTTATTCTAATTTGATCATTGTCTTGTTAAGATTTATTAGACCCTTATAGCTGAATGGATGGTTTATATATTCTATCTTTGAATCATAATCGATATCAAATTCCCTCCCATCGAGCTTCAACAAAAGGAGTGGCGGATCTTTTAATCCCTCCCTGAAATATCTGAATTGCCCGTCAAAACCCTTTCTGGCGAAATGGATAGGTGGCAATTCGATAATGGTATGAGCATACCTATCTATCTCCATCAAAAGATTGGTGTCATATCGATCAGGTTTTGGATATATCAAAAAAATGATTCTTCCCTTCTTACATTCAATAAGGCATCTTTGAAAGAAATGATAAGGACCATTCTCACCATTTCTATCCTTTGAGAATGGGGGATTCACATAAAGGATTTGTGCTTGTTGATCACATTTCTTAGCTTGTATATCCCAATCATCTTTGAGGGCATCGAAATGATTGTTGGGATCCCATTCTTCCAGGTAGATGCAGGGATCAAAGGCTTTTTCTATATCAACAATCAGATTGAAATGAGAATTTATGAATGAATATAAATAAGGAGGTGTTTTATAGCTCTGATTTTTATCCCACAAACATTTTGATTTCTCTATATTCATTTTTTTTATTTATTTTTTTTTATAATTTAATAATATTAATTTAAATTATAATTTAATAAAATATATATGTTCAAGGATAAAAATTTGTAGGTTTGTCAATATTCTCAGTGGTATGAGGTCTAGTTCTAAAACGGCGGAAAAAGGCAAAGTTTTTGCTTTCCTTATCTGAAACAAATCTGTCTTTGTACAAAGGAAAAGTGTTCTTTCCCTCCAAATAATGGTTGAGATGGTGGAAAACTGCAGTTTTGAGGGAAGGATCATAAGCCATTTCTTCTTCTACAATGTTTCTCAACTCGAGAATCTCTTCTACTTGGGAGGAATCTTCCAATGTCAATTCCACTTCCACTTTCTCTGTGCTTACGTTAGCAAAAGAAGATGGGAAGATCTCTTCCAAAAAGAAAGGTTTTCTTAAAAGAATAATAAAAATAAATTAAAAATAAATTTATAAAATAAAAAACCTGTTTTGGTGCCATTTTAAGTAATCAGGAGCAGGATAAATGCTGAGAAGACTATCATTCATATCAGAAAGGACCCTTTTCTTTTCATTTTCGGAGAGGAAGTACAAGTAATTAGGATCATTTGCAAACTGATCGTACTTGTCATAAACACGAGGAGTAGACAAGAAATACTCGACAGGAAATTGATCAAAAGGGACATCACAAACGACAGGAGAAGGTCCATTCTCATCCAATCTTTTGATGTAATGGCGGGACTTCTTCCAAGTGAGGGGATCATTGTCTTCAACAGGGCGGAATAAAGAGTTTTTGGTGAGATATTGGATGTTTTCTGTCATAAACTCTTTAGTAGGAGGAACCCATTTTTGTTTGGAGAAAACAGGGATTTGGTCGAAAGAAACAAGTGGCAATTGATCTACTTCCAAAACCTCATTTTCCAAATATTCGTATTTTTCATTGTCTAAGGAATGTTGGATGTATTCGAATGTTTGTTTTTGTTGGTTTTGGAGGTCAATGTTGTTGAGGTAGAAAGCAACATCGTTATCGCTCAAGTCGGAATCAAAAAGATTTTCCAGATCATTGTCCGAAAGGTTGGAAAGAGCTTTTGGTGATTTAAAGTGATCTAACAACAAAGAACAACGTCTTATCTGAAAAGTAGTGCGATCATTCTCATCCAAAAAAGAAAGGTTTTTTTTGGAGAAAAAAGAGTTTATTTCATTCATCCTCTTTGTTGGGAATCTAAGAACAGGATTGATCAAATGAGAAAAGTAGTAAGAACGATCGGTGTTATCTTGGATCACTCTGGTAGTGCCATGGGCTTGCAAGGTACCAGTAGTGAAACGAGTAGGAGAAGCACCAAATCCCCAATCAAAAAGGCCGTGTTTGTTATCAAAGAAATTTTGGTAACGTTTTCCCTTTGGAATTTCAATTAGAGGGTTAGTCTTGAATTCAAGCCAATCGTAAAAGTTGAAGAAACAATCATCTTCAATAGGAGCAAAGTAAGTGGTAGTATCTGAAAAGTCTATGAAGATGCTGGTTGGTCTTAAAGCAAGAAAATCAAAGTTTCTTTGATCTTTCCATTTCTCGAAAGTAACCGTAGCAAAAGCAGTTCTTTCGTATCCATGAAGTGGCATGTACAAGTAAAAAATCTCTCCTTTTTGGGTGTCAACTGAAGACAAAAGAACCTCTTCGGGGTTGAAGAAAACTTCGTTTCCCATGTTGTGCATAAAAACGCTATCTTTACTGATGTAATCTGCCATGAAATTGGAGAACTTGCTTATCCAAGTAGAGATGTATCTTTGTTCAAAATATAAGCCCTCTTCTTCTCTACGGTTGTTGTTTTGAATGTAATTTTTGTATTGAAACAAAAATGGCACAGTGAAAAGAAATAAGATGATGTAACCAATATAAGAACCGATCAGAGTGTAATAAATTCTGTACAAAATTCCATCTTTGTTGATTTGAAAGTTGAATATAGGTACACCCAATCTATTCTTTCTTCTTGCGAGTTTAGCATCTTTAAGTTCATCTCCCAGTTGACGCTTGTTTTCAAAGAGTTCCTGTGAAGTTGAGACCGTAGTTTGCGACAACCTATATTGCAATGTTACGTTGTCCAATTCTGCTTTGATATTAATTGGATCCCTGGTTACTCTGGGTTCATGTTCATCATAAAAAGCAGGTTTCACATCTAAATACAACTCATTTTCTGAAAGAAGTTGATCGATAGCTTTTTCTTGGTTGTACCAAGATCTCTTCTCGATAGGATCCTCCATAAATTTTATAAAGTCAGAGTACATGTTCCCAAAAAGAGACAAAGTCTTTTCTTTGAGGTAATCAGAATAGTAGCTGAAATCTTCTAATCTTTTTCTCGATCTGATTGATGATTTCACCAAGCTGGTAAGTGTATTTCTCACTACAGATCCCAGTGGAATGACGATATCTTCGTATCTTTTTTCCATGTGATACATTTCGCTCCAAAGTTTTTTCTCTTCTTCTGTTTTTGCATTATCCAAAAGAACCCATACATTATCTCTCCATGATGGATCGTTGTTTTGAACATCCATCATGGTGGAAAGGAATAAATACCATAATTGTTTTCTTTCTTCAGCTTCTCTCGTCCATTTCAATGCTTCTTCTGCAGTTTCAACCTATCATGTAAATAAGTAAATCATAAAGGAAATATTAAAGATAGGTTTGTAATTTGCATATTGTGATAATTGTAATGATAATGTTTCAAAAAATATATTTCCTTAATTTTAAAAGATGATATATATTTTTGATGGATTATTTACGTATGGTGGGAATCCTAATCTCTTGAGATCATCCCTTGTTACTTTTCCTAATTTTGATAATTTATCCAACAAAACCTCCACCATGTTGTTGATCTGAGAATCCCTCTGCAAATACTTTATAAGCAATTGATAATCGAAATGTACCTTCATCTTCTTGTCCCTCTCCTCCTTCTCGAATCCATCCAACTTTTTCTCCAATTCTTCTTCCAATTTCTTGATTTTTTCAGTCTCCAAGGATTTCCTTTCTTCCATCTTTTTATCCTCTATCAATTTATTGAATTCTTCTCTTCTTTTGATCTCTTTTTCTTTTTTCTCTTTCAATTTTCTGTCATATTCTGTATTGAGATCTTCTTCAGGTAGATTCTCATCTGTTGAATATTGTCTATATATTCTTGCATTTCCCATCATATTGTTGCTATATTTGAACACATCTTTATTTCCTATCTTCAGATCATAAATTCCTCTCTTCTTTGAGATATTTTTCAATCCACTAAAGGTATTGAAGAAATTATTGGAGAGTTTTGATGTTATTTTACTCTTTAAAAATTTCTTCATTTTTTAACAAATGGATATATTTCTATGAAGAGATCAATTTTTTTTATTTTAATTCTTCAAAGAAAAATTCAAAAAGAGAAAGAAAAAATAAATGAATAGACAAGCTGGAAGGGCAAATATTCTGTTAATGGATTTGATTTTAACTTGTTTTTTTTTTTTAAAGAAATTAATTTCTTTTTTTGAAAAAGAATGTTTTCAAGATTGGCTTTAAAGAGATAAAAAAGAAGAAGCAAAAAAAGTTAAAACCATGAAAATAGCTCTTTTGAGAAATTAATTGAAAATGAAGAGCTATAAGAAAAAATGATCACAACAAGTCAAATCATCCTTGTTGAAAACACTTCTAATGAAAATTTGGTGTGATGGGAGACGGAAATGGATTGAATGTTCTTGGGAAATTACTCATGCGGCTAAGAAACTATTTTGAAGTTTTACAATTAAATAAACATGACAATTACATTTTTTATTTTAATTTTCCATTAATTCTAAATTTAAATTCAAATTTTAATTTATTTTCTGTTTTAAATTAAAATTAAAAAAAATTTAAAATTTCTTTTCGAACCAAGCTTTATTTTGATCATAATAAAGAAATGATGACAAGAACCCACAACAATAAAAATACAATTGATCAAGAACAAGAAGAAAATTTTGAAGATATGTTAATGAAAATGAAAAGTGGAGAGAAAAAAAAATTGGGAGACAAAGATTTGTATTTGATCAAAGAAAATGAAATAATGTTTTTTAAAGAATTGATTGAAATAGATAAATTAGAGGAATTGTATTTTGATTGGCAATGGGAACAATATTTTCCCAATTTATTAGAATATCTCAGGAATACACAGACCCTCAAATCTCTGTCGATAATGATTCTCCAGAATATCAATAAGAAAGAATGGAATGGATTCTGTGACACGATGAAATCAAATTTGACGATTGAAAAATTAGAATTGATCTCTCATTTTGGAGATGATGAGGGAGAAGATTCAAAGGATAAAGCAATAAAACTTTTTAAAGAGATAGAAGGCAACAAGAAGATTAGAAAATTGATAATAACAGATTATAACGTTGATGAAAGATTTTCCATCGCTATTTCAAAGTTGCTTTCTTTGAATAGAAACATCAATTCATTTGCATATTTACTTGAGACAGAAGAAGAAGTGATCGATACGTTTGTGTTTGGACCAATTTGTGAGGAATTCAAAAAAAGCAAAAGTTTGACCTCCCTTTGTTTGAACTCACCTTACATTCAAAACTATTTGAAGAAAAATTACATTTCTGATATTTTAGATTCAAACAAGAATATCAAAAAACTTGAAATTTTTGTCAATCTTGAAAAAAAACAGATCTTTTCCATTTTAGAGTCCTTAGAAAAGCATGAAGGAATTACTTCTCTGTATTTACCTTGCAATCCTGGCACTATTCAAAACAATGAACTTAACAAATTTCTTTCTGTAACAAAATCTCTTCAAAAAATGTAATAATTTTTAATTTTTAATTTTTAATTTTTAATTTTTTTTTAGAACAATTCGCCATTACCCTCTCGGCCCAAAGTGTGATTTTTTTTCAGAAGGCCTTGAAAATAATGAATCCATCAGATACTTGTATTTGGGGAAAAATCGTTTTATAAATGAAGAAGAAACCTCCTTATTCCTTCCAAAACTTCTTGCTCATAAAAAATGGGAGATTCTTGATTTAGGAAATTATAGTCCTTGCTTTGAAGAGATTGAACAAATCTTTTTGTCTTTAAAAAAAAACAAATACCTCAAACATCTTCGTCTTGATTTAACTCTCAACGAAGAAAAAGTCAAGTCTTTAGATTATTTGAAATCAAATAACACTCTCCAAAGCCTCAGATTACTTCAAAGTTACGTTCCTTTATCAAAACTCTTTGGGATCTTAAGAGTAAATCACTCTCTTATTGAGATTAAATTCAAAGTACCAACTGATAATGATTTGAGTTATTTTTTGGAGATTAACAAAAGAATTTCTCAAAAACCATGTTGGAGTGTTGTGAAACATTCTCTATTTGAAGAAGAACTTAAACAAAAAATTGAATGTTTTCTTTTATGTTTTAACATTCATTTCCACCAACAAAAACACCTCAAAATTCCAAAACCATTGATTTACAACATATTTGAAAACTGTTCTGTGTCCTTCTTGATAGATTTAAAAAGAGCTTACAAAGTTGGAGAAGAAAACCAAGAACCTGAGAATACAAGAATGAGAAGAAAGAGAGTGAGAATAGAAAACAATTTTTATTAATAGAATTTCAAATAAATAAATCAATATTTTAAGATTGTTTAGAGTTATTCCATTTCAAAATTTATTTTCAAAAATAGAATAAAAAAAATTGAGTTTAGATTTTCAAAATGAGAGATGATGATTCTGATGGCAAAGAAGATATTAGCAATGATAAAAGTGATGATTCATCTGTGAACGATGAGGATGAATCTTGGCACGAAATAACAAGTGATAGTGGAGAAGAAAATGAAAATGCAGAGGATCTGGGCTTATCGAGTGTATCATTCATATTGGGTAAAAAAAACAATTAAAATATTTTAATAATATCAACTCATAATTGAAATGACCATCAACAAAATAACTTATTTCACAATAATATTACCCAATATTAATTCAATTTGAAGAATAAGGTTATTAAATAATCGCATATATGTCAGTATTTTTGAAATGTCGAGAATTTATACTCAAATTCATATTCCTTCATCTTGAATACCCAATTACTTATAATAAATATCTCTTCCAAAGAATTTCAAATTAACAAATCTTCAATAAAAAAAATACGACTCTTCTTTATATTTCTAACTAAAAATAATTCACATACAAAGATTATATAGTAAAAAAAAACTCAATCAAAAAGAAGGAGAAATCACTCCGACATAAAGAGATGTCACAATTTAAATTTTTATTGTTCCTCAATTAATATCCGGAAAACAAAGTTACAAAAATTTTGAGCTGGTTTATTAAAAATATCATATCAAAGACTCAAAACTACCATAAAAAATGTATCATTTGTATCAATCTTTAAAAAAAAAAATCACCAAAAATAATTTTTGATAATTCCAGTTATCATTTTCAAAATTGAATTGAATTATTAGTCTCACATTTTCCAAATAAAAAACTCATTTTAAAATATTTTTTTAAAATAGAAAGACCATTCGACGTATTAACACCTTCTGATATAATAAACAAACAACAAGAAGCTTTGATTAAAGTACACAGTGTTTTGTCCACCATCACTTTTTCCCAAGCGAGAACCCTTCTACAGAGCTTCCGTTGGGATGCCGACAAAGCATTAGAGGCCTACACATTGGATCCTGTTAATATATGCGAGAAAATCGGAATTTCTATTTCTTCTAATGAACTTTCTGGTGATTTTTCCATTCAAGAAAAAGAAGGTAAAAAATAATTATTAGTTAAATTATTTTTTGACATTAAAAATTATTTTCATTTTTTAATTTTTTACATTTTTAGTTGAACCCGAACTGATTGTAAATAATCGTGCAAGTTTCGAGTTGATGTTCGACACTCCTGTTTTAAGGGAAGAAGGAGACTGCCCGATTTGTTTCGACACTTCCACCCTCACTAGTTTGCCTTGTGGACACAAGTACTGCCTCAGTAAAAAAATAACCAATTATTTTTAAAATAAAATTATTTGAGAAATAATATCTTTTCTTTTAAAATTTTAAAAAATTAAATTTTAAAAAAATTTTTGTATTAAAATTTATTTTAGATGAAGTTTTCTTTACATTTTTCAATAATTATAAATTTTTCTTTTCATAATTTTCAGTTAATTTTTGTTTGAATTTTTAAACAATAATTTTTTTTTATTTTTTTTTTTGAAAAAAATAGCTTGTTGGGAAGATTATTTATCAAGAGAAGTTTCTGTCAAGAAAAACAAGATCATATGTCCAGGGAAGGGTTGCAACATGGTGATTGATGAAATCATCGTCCTGCAGCTTTTGGGAGATGAGGAAGAAGAGCAGAGATACAAAGACTCTCTCATCAAGTCTTTTGTAGACGATAATCCTTCCATCAGGTAAAAAAATTTTATGAATTAAATTAAAAAAAATAATGAAAATTAAAAAAGAATAATAAAAATAATAATAAAAATAATAATAAAAATAATAATAAAAAATAATAATAAAAAATAATTTAAAATTGACCAAAATTATTAAATAATCGAAAATAATGAAAAATTAAAATATATATATATATTGTAAATTAAAAAATAATGAAATAAAACATTGAAAAAAATTAATCAAAAATATTTTATTTTTGTAAATGAAAAAAAATTATCAAAAATAAAAATTTTAAAAAAGAAATAAAACACTAAATGTTTAAAAAAAAATACATAGGTGGTGTACTGGTAGAGGGTGCCACAATGCTATCATTTTGCATCAGATTAATGAAAACAGAAATGAGGCAGTGAGTTGCCTTTGTGGGAATGTTTTCTGTTTCAGATGTGTTGAAGAAGATCACAGACCTTGTTCTTGTAAAATGTGGAGGTAAAAAAAAATAAAAAAAAATAAAAAATTTTTGAACAAAAAATCAAAATATAAATGAAAAATAAACAAAATAATAAATAAATAAATGAAATAAAATAAAATAAAATAAAATCATTTATTTATTTTTTTTTTTTAAAAGAAAATGGAAGGAAAAACATGATGGAGGGGATGATTCTTTGAATGATCAACTGATTGCCACAATTACAAGAAAATGTACTAAATGTCAGACTAACATTCAAAAGAACGGAGGTTGTAATCACGTTAAATGTACTTTATGTGGCGTAAAACTTTTTTTTAAAAATAAATGAAAAATAAATTTGAAAAAAAAAAAATGAAAAATTATTTTTAGTATCACTTTTGTTGGTTATGTATGGGTAAATTTGGTAGTGGTCCAAAAGGTTTGTTTTTAATTTTTTAAATTATTATTTTTTTTAAACAATCACATTTTTTTTTAATAAAAAAGGTGGTCAAGATGGATACAACACTCACAAATGTAATAAACAATTTGAAGATGATGAGAACATATTACAAAAACAGGAAGAGTTGAAGAGATTTCAATTTTATTCAGAGAGATACAACAACCACAACAGATCTTTCCACTTTGAAAAAAAACTTTTTGACGCCTCTCCTCTAATCAGAATGCAACTCATGGAAAATTGTGGTTTGTCCGAACAGGCTTGTTCTTTTTACACAGATGCTATTTTGCAACTATTGAAAAATCGTCATCTTTTGAAATTGAGTTATGTTTTTGGATATTTTAGACCTCTTGATGCAAAATCTGTAAATAAGGATATCTTTGAAAATTTGCAATTAGATCTAGAGATGCACACTGAAAAACTTTCTCACTTGTTGGAAGACAATTCTTTGAAATCTGTTGGTGCTATCAAAGATGGGAGAAGAGAAATTGTTAATCAAACCAAAGTTGCTGGTAATGTACTCAGAGCCCTTTTGGATGCTGCCTCTGAATGGGAATATGATATTGAAGATCTTGAGAATGAAAAGGATTTGGTGAATGATAAATCCAACTCTTCTCAAAAAATCCCAAATACTAAAAAGAAGGCTGGATTTTTGGCAAAATTCTTTTCAAAAAGAAAAAATAAATAAAAAATAAATATAAAAAAAAAAGTTATTGTTTTGGCAAGATTTTTATCTAATGATTGTGATCCTTTTAATCTTATGAAATCTTACAATATGTGAAATAAATAAAAGAAAATTTTGTTTATTTTTAAAGATTTTATTCAAAATGGTTGAGATGGATTTAGACTCTTTCCTTGACCCATTCACTTGGAGTATATTCGGTTTCTGGCTTTTCGAGATATTTTTCAATTTTATCTTTTCCAACAATATGTCTGGTGAAGGAAATAAAGATATCGTGAGCAACACATGCAAAGATGTGGACATCACTTGGAATACCAGAGTAACCCAAAATTTTTTTACCATCAATGACATAAGTCAATTCGTGTTTATCTTGATCGATAATCAAACCAACATATTGAGATTTAGTAAATTTAGGAATGTTCTTGACTCCTTCGTGTTGGGTAACTCCAGGATGGGATCCTTGTGAGAATCTGGAATCATAACCAGCAATGAGGGATGGATCAGATCCTCCGATACATTCTTGATAAGGTACTCCAGATGAGGAGGAGATACCGAAGAAGAGGTATCCGTTTGCTACTTTATCAAGATATACTTCAACATAATGAACTCCTTCAGAGAAGGTGTCTTCAGAGAGGACACAATTCCAAGAAACATAAGATGGTCCTAAAAAAAAATAGATTTAATTAAGTTATTCATTAAAAATCTATTTAACTTGAATTTGAGGGAATAGGAAAAATTATAATTTAAATTTCTGTTTATTTATTTGATTTAATTTTTAAGCTGAAAAAATTTATTATAATAAATTTTTTTTATTTATTTTTATTTTACCAGTCATCATTGTTTGTCCATCAGGACTTAATTGGATATTAGTTCCCTTCTTTTCAGAAGACCATTTTACTTTTCCTCCCTTTCCTCCCTTTCCACTACCTCCAGTTGATCCAGATCCACCATCTTCAGAAGGTTCCATGATTTCTCTGATACCAGCCAAGACCATAGCAATAGCAACTGGGTTTTTCTGTTGAAATAAAAAAAATATATAAATTTTAAATATATGTTATATTTTGTTAAAAAGGGAGAAATAAATATGAAATTTTCAAAGTCTATTTATTTTTTAATGTTTTTTACCAAGTTGATAAATTTTTGAACAACTTCTCCAGCAAGAGTGAATTCTATATAATTTTTTTTTTTTTGTAAAGGTAAAAATTTTTTGTTTATGGAAAAATTTGATTCAAAATCAGTAAATACCTTTAACAATATCCTATTTATTTTGAGAATAAAAATTAATATTAAAACGAATCTTCCATAATATAACTAATTAGATTCTTTTTTTACCATTATGTTTTTATTTAAAAAATTGAAGGTAAATTTTTTTTTTTTATTTTTTTTTTTTAAATTTTTTTTTTGAATTTGGTGATGTGAGTTGGTTTGATATTTAAAAAAATTTGAAAGAAGCTTATAAACTCATTTTTTTAAATATTCTATTTCATCATTTCATAAGGTTGTTGAAGTTCAATTCTTTTGATTTGCATTCTTCAAATCTATTTAATCTTTCAATTCCAAATATTTTTAATCTTAAAAATGAAATTATAATAATTTAATTGAAGAATTCATTGGAAAGATGAGATGATAAATTGTATATTTGATTTCATTAAATCCAATAAAAAACATCTTGAGAGGATAATTCCGAAAATTAAATGATAAATGGAAATATTTGAAATTTTTGGAATACCAAATCTTCTTTTTCAATCAAATTAGATCATAAACAAATAATCACATATTTCAATCTTTCAGCTTTGATTTTTTTATTTTATAAATAAAATGAAAGAATCAGTTTACGACTGCAGAAAATGTAATTGCAATAAATTTAACCTCAACACAGACACAGATGATCTCTGTAGTTGTGATCATTTTGCTTTTGAACATAATAATAATCAAATAATTGAAGGGAAATTGAAAGAAAGATTTTCAGTGGTATATAAGTCAAAGACAAGTAGGTTGGGAAAATGGACAAAGTATGATAATCTGGAGAATTTAATAGACCATATTAACAATGATTTTCTAAATATAATCTCAGATATTTCTCAAATAACATGCTTTCATCAGGAAAGAGGGTTGATTGATGAAAAAGAAATTTTGATGACAATTGAAAAAGAATCTGAAAAATGCATAATTTTCATAAAAGTGCCACAAAGGGTACTATTTTCACAAATAATCTTCTGCTTTTAAATTATCCTAATAATAAAGGAAGGACAATTATATTTTTACTTATTGCATGATGGAATTTGTTATGATGTAGCATTGAATAAGGAATCTGATTATGATTCTCTCATTTATTCAATCAAGAAAGAATTGGGGATCAAATTTGAAGAGAAATCTTTCCATTTTTTCCACACTGAAAAGGGATTAATAAATAAAGAAGATATCTTGGATATAATGCATGAAGGAATAGAAAAATGTTTGATATACATTGAAAATGTAAAATTATTAAAAAATCTTTTTTAAAAAAAAATTATATTTATTTAATTTCAGGAAAACGTCAGGAAGAGAAAACTGGAAATCGAAGAGGAAAAGAAGGTATTTGTTGTTTTGTAAATATCTAAATTTTTTTATTTGTTTAATAAAGGAAATTAAATTAGAGCTAACTGAATTGAGCTTGAATTTGTACCTCCCTGTTGGAATCTCAAATTTTTATGATATAAGAAAAGAAAAAAGATTTTGTGCAGATAGAACTCAAATGCTAGAAGTAATAAATGAAACACCTTCATTTGTTTGCAATGGAATTTCTAGGTTTGGAAAATCAACTGCATGTTCAATGATTCAACTTTTTTTTGATAAAAACACTTCAAAAGATGAATTTTTGATAGGTTTCAAGGGACTAAAAGTATGGAAATCAGTTCAGCACTTGGGCAGTGAAGATCATCAAATTAAATCACTTGAATTGAAAGGTGCTAGAAATTTTTTTGTTCTTCCTTTGTGTTTTCAAGTAAGGAAGAATGAATTGATGAGCAATTTTTATGAAAAGTTCTCAAAAGAAATCTTTCTTCATTTGAATTCTTTTTGCAGAAAGTACAAGTTCCCAACAAATGAGCTTAGAGAGTTTGATTGTAAGTATTCATTTACCATAATCAGTGAATATATAGGAAGAAATAAATTAATGATAATTATTGATGAATTTGATCAAATTTTTAACACGACTTTCTTTGATGACCAAATCTATGAAGAAATCTCAAATAATACAAACTCCCTAATCACGACTTACACAAAAACTTGTGAAGTCTTGGTTGATTTCCTGAGCCATATTAAAGATATGAGAAAGAGTCATAGTATACATCTCGTATGTTTTGGTATTCAACCTCTCTTTTTGGGAGCCATATCAAAAGAAAATACAATCAAATCTGTTGCGCCAAAAAAAAAATTTGGATTGTTGGAAGAAGAATTGAGATTTGCAATCAAAAGTCTGCAAGCCATAGAGAAAAGCAAAGGAAAGGGTATTATTAGCACAAAAGTTGTTCAATCTAAAGTACAAAAACAATTAGAAGATAATTTGATAGATTTCTTGAAAAGATATTTCAATGGTTATAATTATTTTGGTGATAAAAAGACGTATTTCAATACGACACTGTCTTTGCAACTACTCTATGATTTTTACAATGACAAAGAAAAACGAAAAATAATAGTCATGTTGATGAATGAAGAAAACTTATCTGAAAGTGAAATAACCTTCTTTCTGAGAAAATTATCTGGTAGGCACACTGGTGTCTCCACTACAGTTCTTAAATTCTTGGTAAACTATGAACCCACCTGCATTGAACACCTTCTTCAACTAAAATTTGGACAAACAATAACTGTATCTAATTTTCAATTCAAGGAAATCTCATTTAGTGAAACTGAAAAAAACAGTGTTGAAGAAAAAAGTAAACTGGTACATTTAATTTTGTATCATGTTGGATACATAACTATCGAAGAAAAGTCGCTTGAATTTGTAAAAATAAAAATACCTAACCTCTACATAAAAAGCATGTTTAAATTTGATCTCCCCAAAGATTTCAGTTTATGCAATCTTTTCACTATCTTTCTTACTAGTCCCACACTCAACAGTTTCAAAAACCTCTTCTCTTCTTTCTTTACAAATTATTATACTGTAGCAACGAATAAAGACGGAGAAGATATAATATCCAATGCAATTCAAATTCTTTTTGGATTGTGTCAGTCTTTCTATAAAATAAACAATATTGAAAAAGAATGTATTTTTGAATACAAAATAAACAAAAATGTTTTCAACAGCCCTAGAATTGATCTCAAAATTACTACCCAAAAGAGAGTAATAGATATTGAGTTTAAGAGGATTCGTTCAAACGCAATCAAAGAGTTGGATTTATTGACTATTCACAAACTTAATCACAATGAACTCAAAAATTTGGAATATGGAAATACACCCTTCTTCAATGAAAATGGAAAAAATAGGGAAATGCTTCTTAAAATGACATATGATGACCATGGGAACGAAGTTCAAAATCCAGATAATTGTAAAACTATTGGGGAAGTTGAATTATCCGCACTAAACCAACTCAAGTTCTACAGAAGTGAATCAATCAAAAATTTGGAAAACATCGGAAAGTTTTATAGTGCTTTTTCTCTAATCCACTACCACAAAAACTCTATTATTGTTAATCAATTGGAAGAAGAATTTACAATCTCCAATAAATTTAATCTGATTTAGAAAGTGAATGAATTTTTGAAGATTAATTAAATAAAATTTTTTTTTTATTTTATAAATAAATTAACAATCAAATTGAAAAAAAAATGGAAACTGTGAAATCCATTTTACAAGATTACCAAAAAGGGCACCAACCGTGATACAATAAACAAAGTCTTTCGTTAGAAACAGCTTGATTGATGAGTTTTTCGACTTGTTGTTGGATGTCAAGAGTTCTATTTTCGTCAAAGTCTCTACCAGTAAGTTTTCTTTCGATTCGACCAACAACTTCGATAGCTCTGTTGTTTAAAACATTGTTTTTAGGGGAATTTCCATTCTCAATAGATTCTTGTTGTTTGTGACTAAATCCACCAGGAGAAGAGGAAGTAGAAAAAGGAGAAAAAGAGTTGGAAATTCCATAAATGGAATTGTTATTATTATTGTTGTTGTTTGAACTTTTTTTGTCTTTCTTAGGTTTGCTGTTGATAGAAGAACCTTTGGAATTTGTATCGTCGTTACTTGGATCATTATCATCGTTTGAAACCAATCTCCAATTGATAAGAGGATCATAAACAAATGCTTCTAAAACTGCCATCAAACTGTCTTGGTTTGTTCTTAACACACTCATCACTTTTTCGCAAGTAAATTGAAAAGTTCCTTTCACACCTGCAACTTCCATTGCATTCTCAAGCATTCTTGTAAGTCTAAAGTGGACTGTTTCTGGGAATTTCTTTCTTTTGATGGAAGTTTCAAAGCAATCCCCAAAATCAATGTGGACAATCTTTCCTGTATTTCTCTTTAAAATAAAATAAAAGTCGATTTTTTTCAAAATAATGAAAGAAATAAATTTTTTAAAGAAAAAAATAAAAATAATTACTTGAATCATTATGTTGTTAGGATGCCTGTCACCTAATCCCAAGATGTAACCAACCATTGACATGGTAGCAAGAGAACGAGTGAAAGTCTTTCTGCTTTCCAACCAGATTTCAGAGTTTCTCGAACGCAACCACATCACCTTGGACAACTCTTCACCGGGAGTATTCTTCACGAGGTAAAGAAACATTTCCAATTTTCTCATGTGAGAAAGTTTATGATAATCTTCCCATCCTCTTTCACATTTTCTTCCCAACACTCGAAACTCAATGTCCAACGGTATTTGCGATTTTTGACGGTACTCGGTAATGAGTTGATGAAGAGTGTCAGATGCAGGAACAAATCCTATTAATCCACTATCGGGAGAGAGAGGAATGACTGCGTATTTTTCTATGTTGAGATGATCTTTCGAAGTTTTTGGGGAACTTGCCAACAATGTGTTTATCAAGTCGAATAACTGCA
Organism: Cochliopodium minus; assembly: GCA_024220525.1. Taxonomy (NCBI): domain Eukaryota; phylum Discosea; order Himatismenida; family Cochliopodiidae; genus Cochliopodium; species Cochliopodium minus. The sequence continues at coordinate 353,431 of JAMYWO010000002.1, read as the reverse complement.
TCACTCTTTCATCTTGTCTGAGATCTTCGTGTCCTTTCAACACAAACGTGAACTTTTCAGAATCACTACTGTTCATCGTCAGTTTTCTTGGTCTTTGCTTTGTGCTGTATACTTTCAATACTTGTGAAAAAGAATAGATCTTTGTGATTTCTTTTTTTGGATGATATGTTCCTGAAAAAAAAAAAATTAAATTCAAAATCAAAAAAAAAGAAATTTCATTTTTTTTTTTTCTAACCAGGCACTGCGATATCTAATCCTCTCAAGTTTGAAAGTTTTGGGGAAATGTGAGACAGTTCAATCTTTTCTAATTTGGTCAATTTCTTTTTCAATTCATGATAAATGTTGGCATAGCTTTCCCATGCTTTGATAAAAGTAATAAAAAAAATATTGATGAATACGTGAGAAGTAAAAATGATCAATATTGATAAAATAATAATTTTTGTTTTGTTTTCAATAATATTTGAAAAGATAATATACCTGTTTTGATTTCTTTTGGATTTTTGGTGATTTTGTAGTTTTTACAACAATCCCATGCTTTTTGGATATCTTGTCCATAATCTTCCAAGAAAGCGATCTGATGTCTGGTTTCGTTGGATTTATCTTCCAACTCAAGATGAAGAGGCTCCAATCTCTTTAACATGGTAGGAATATCCTCGTGGGTATAATAACTCTCCGCTGCATCTTCCAAAGTCTCGTACCATCTTTCATGAAGAGAAATAGAGGTTTTGATCAATTCCCTCCCAACCATAGATGCTTGATCGATCAACTGATTATTTTTTTTCCTGATATCATCAAGAACAAATTGAGCGGCTTTCTTTCTTTTTTCTGAAAAAGATTTGGTGGCGACCATCAAAGAATAAATCAACGCTTGAGGATGTTCTGAACCTATTTTACAAAGAATAGATTGTACTAGGGAACGAATGGTGTTGTCGGGAGTATCGATTCTCGCTACAATTTGGGGGATGACTTGGATCCAGGTGTCGATAGGAATCAAATCAAACCCTTTGACCAATGCTTTCTCTACTCTTTCGTTGTTTCCATAGTTGAACCACAAGTTGAGCAATCTCAGTTTATCTCTGAACGCTTTGCTTCCTCCACACAAAGAAATCGATTTGAAAAAGGCATCCACTGCAGTTTCTACGAAAGGAATTACTTTGCTGTCATGATTGTTTGACTTTAAGTAGTATTGATTGACCTCTCTGTTCCTTGTTGCTTCAAAGTTTACCAAAGCCCACATATGCCATGTCTTGTAAGAATTTTCATTAAACTTTAATGCTAATTCACAAGTTTCAAATATGTTGGAGATCTCTTCAGGTCTCAAGATTCTTCTCCATTGAGTAATGTTCAGATACATTTTGGATAAGATCAATTCATGTTTGTTTGGTTCTTGTGGAACCAACAAAGAAAGCTTGTTGCAATATTTTGTTAAATGGTTGATAGGATGGATTGTTTTTTGAGATTCCCAAAGATACTTCATTGACAAGAAAACCACTTTCGGAGGATTTCTAGGATCTTCAGTTAGGCCGAGAAGATTCTTTTCACTTTCACTGATTTCTTTTCCTACAATATCAGATAGAATGTTTCTTGACAATTCAAATTCTCCGTTCTTGTTTGCAAAGCTACAAAATTTAGCCCATCCATCAATGTTCTCTATTGGAGAGAAGAGAATCGATCTAACTCCCAATATTTTGGAGAATGCATTTGATGATCTCTGGCATCCCAAAAGTCTTGAATTCCACATATCAATAAGATGTACTTTGTTTTCTTCAGTTGGATTCTTTTTGAAATCGATTATTTCTTCTAATTCTGAATACAATTGGAGGCGAATAGTTTCATCGTAAGCTCTGCTATAACTTTCCGCTATGAGAGCAGAAAAGGAGTTATCAGTTTTGAATCTTCCTTGATTGATCATGCTTTGTGCTATTTCGAAACGATTTTCAATCACATTCAAAACAGCATTAAAAAAGATGGAATCATCTGTATTACTTTCTAATTCTGGAATGAATGATTTGAATGATTTCCAATCTCTTGTGTGATATGCACCCAAAACTTTGAAAGAAGCGATAGATTGGGAAATCTTTTGAGATTCTTCCTTGGAAACAACTGTTTTGGTCAAATTGTTACACAAAGAGTTTAATTCTTCCCATTTCCCAAGTGATTTCAAGCATCTTAATTTTCCAGAAGATAATGGAAGGTTTAGAGGACTCACTTCCAATTTCTTATCGTAAATGGACAAAGCCTCTTCCCATCTTCCCAATTTCTCGAACCATGTTTCATCCATTTTCTCGTTTTTGATTTTTAAAAGACCATTAGCTGCATCCAAAAGTCCCAACTGACTGTACAAGCTGATCAAATGTTCAATGTCATTGGGAGAAGGTTTTTTGATAAACTGTTCTTCTTTATAACGAAGTGCTTTGGCATAAGCTTGAGATTTTTGAGCACATTCTCCGAGAATTTTTTTGGAAATAGGTAAACTTGAATCATCAAACTCCATAAACTCGCAAAGATCTAAAATGGTTTGGAGGAGATCAAGAGGAATAGAAGTAGATTGAATCGCATTGATGAGATTCTGTACAAGCTGCTCTTTTCCTGTTCCTTCTAATTCTCCCCAACAAGAAACAAACGAATGGTTGAACATAGTCATTGCAAGGAGAGGATACACTTGTGCTACGTTATGACAAGAACGAAGGGAAGGAGAAGGAGATTCTGCGAGTAAAGAAATACTAAAACTTCTGAGCCATTCTGTCCAATCACGAGAAGATACACATTGAGAAGTGTCCCATGATCTACTCAAATTTCTGATGTTTACTTGTTGTGTAGTTTTGACCAATGTTCCTGTGTTCATTTGTGAGATGATCAAAAGATTTTCGCTCGAAGGAGAAAGAAAACTGTTTTTTTCTTTTTCGAATTGCAAGATTAAGAGTTGTTGTTCTTGGATGGATCTTACATTCTTTATTCTCGAAACTAGATTTTGATAGTTATTTTTCAATTCATTCACATTGTCTTGGTTCAATAATCTTGTGGTTTCTACAGTTGTTTCACTTGATAAGACATCATCTATTACGCTTACAAAATTCAAGAATTCTGTTCCAAGAGATTTAAGTAGATTAGTCAACAATTTCATTGACGATTCAAACAGAGGAGATCTTTTTAGTGTTTTTACAAGAGAATGGATAATAGGACTGCTGTAAGCAGAAAGATCTAGATTTTCTGAAAGAATGGATACTGTTTCGATTGCAGTGTTTGCAAGTTTGTCTTCCACATCATTTAATGTTTTTAACAAACCACCATAGAAAACAAGATGAGTACATTTTTGGAGATTGTTTCCCAATGTTTGGAAAATGGTCAAAACTTTGATTTTGATGGTGATGGGAGATTTATCTGATTCAAGAAGATTGATCATCTTTGGAACAATGTTTTGGGTAAGTTCATCTGAAAATTCATCAACAAGAGCACCAGACAAATCAGAGACCAAATCTAAAGTTTGAGGCAAAGATTCGTTTATATCCCAAAACTTGTGAATCTTTTTGACGATTTTGGGAAGATAAGGTCTAATATATTGACGAGTATCCGTAGCTAACACACCTAATTGTTGGAAAATAAGACATCTTATTTTGGGTTGACAAATGTTTAAAACTTTTGTGAATAGAGGAACCACTTGTGATAAGTGTGGGATGTACTTTCGGATACCCAAAGACTTGAATATAGTCATTAATGCTTGGATGGTGTTTGTTTGTTGAAGAGGAGAGCTTGTTTCCAAAAGTAACTTTCTCAAGCAAAGCAAAGAGACTTTAGAGTAGATATCACTAACATGAAACCATGAATTAATCACTAAATCTCTAATACTGTCTTCTATTTGATCTGTACCATCGGTTTTTCCTATTTTGTTTTCTCTTTTTCTCAACTTTCTTCCATCAGGATCTATTGCTCCAATAACTCCCTAAAAATATTTTTTCAAATAAAATAAAATTTGATAAAAGTGAGATTTAAAAATAAATTACCCAAACACGTAAAACAGATAATCTGATTGAAGGATTATCTTCTTGTTTGATAATTTCTGTTAAAGTTTTAATCAAGTTTGGGTACTTTAAGAAAGGTTGTATCACAAAACCACTTCCCCTTATTAACTGAGACATTGCATAGAGAGCACTATCTTGTTTTGTGGAGGAAGATTGAAACTCTTGGAGGATGGAGATCACCTTAGGAAATAGAAAATCAATAAAAGTATTATTTCTTCCTCCATATTTCCCAAGTTCTCCAACAGATTTCAAACAAGAAGCAACCACTTTGTTTTGATTTTCTTCCAAGAGAGGAGAAAGAGAATTGATTCCTCTTTCTATGTATGGCTTGATCACAGAGCTGGGTGTAAATTTAACTAGGTTTGTGATGGAGTTACAACAGATCTCTTTTTTATCCGAGGTGTTTGCTATTTTCAACTCTTCCAAAAGATTCGAGAACAAAAGTCTTAATTTGGGAACAATCAAAGAAGGGTTGGTATTACAAAGTCTTCCAAGAAGCAAAACAACAATATCTCTTATTTCAAATTCACTATCATTCAATATAGGCAACAAAATGTTAAGGTTAGATTGTTGGCTTAAATAGAAATCGAATTTGGTATCGAGAAGTTCGAGAATGAGTTTTCTGAGGGAACTTTCGGGTTCGGAGCAACTAGCAATCAAAAGTTTTTGAATGACTTTTGAAATAGTAAGAGCAAACTGCCCACTAGTAGCCACTGTTTCATTTTGAACAAGGAGTTTAACACAAGTCAAAATTGCTTCCTTTCTTACTTCCCTAATATTAAAAATATAATTTTATAATTAAATACGTGTTTAAATGAATATATTCCAAATAAATATGTGAGATATAGACTGTGTTAATTTATCAGTCGTTAAATATTTATTAAAAAGATTTAACATTTTACCCTTTTTGTTCATCCATATATTCAACCAAAATATTGACAAAATCATTCAAAGAAACAGAAAATTTAAAGTCTCTTAATGTTTTGAGAGCCAAAATCTTGTATTTTTCTGCTTGTCCTTTTTGTAAGAGCTCTATCACTTTGTTGAAAAAAGTAGGCTTATTTTGTACAACATAGGAAGGTGTTCCAGGATTAGTGAAAGTTTTTCCAGAAAGAATGATAGAAACAACTTGTAAAATTCTTGTTTCGAATGCATCAAAACACTCAGGACACCATTGACTAATTTTGATTGCCGTATCTATCAGTGTTTGGGTAATTTCTGTATTGAATAAGGCGTCTATATTTTCTGCTTTGTTTTGTAAGAGAAGAGGAGACAACTCTTTCTTTACTGCGGAGGCTAGTTGACGCAAACATTGAAGACTTTCATCCAAAAATTCCACTTTTGTTTTGTTTTTTGCTTTCTTGGAAGCTGAAATGATGAAAGGCATAACAGAAGCAAAAATATTTTTCAAAAAAGGTAAAATTGCCTCTGGCTAAAAAAAAATTAATAAAAGAAATTAAAACAATATTCAAGAATAGTTATTATTATATTTTTTAGTACCAAAACAATAGCAAGATCACCAATAGAACCCAAAACTACTTCAGTTTCTTTTTGGGATTTCTTCAAAATATCTAACATGTGATTGATAACTTTGTCCAAAAACTTCTCCTTAAAAAGTTGTTCATCATAAGTAGCAAGCTGAGGAATGAGCTGCAAAATGGTCATGCTGATTCTCTTATCCTTAGAGTCTTTGAGGTTAATGACAGTAGAACAAACACTGGCAAACTTGTCCTGCATAAAGCTGTTGTCTTGTGGGTTTCTCAACAACTCAAAAAGAGCAAGAATAGAGCCATGTACAACTTGTGGAGTATTAGACTTTAAACCAGTCCTTACATCCTCAAAGATGTTTTTGTAATGTTGGCTCGCTTGTCCTCTTTCTCCTACCAACTTTAAACTTTCTCTCAGCACTTCTCTCGCTGCCTCGAAAATTTCCGGCTTGCTGTCTCTTAGTGTCGGCCACATTCCATCAAAGTAATCTTTGATGAATCTGTAGAAGAAGGTGGAGGCGTTGATCGATACTTCTCTCAAGATCAAGATCGCTGCCAATCTTCTGAATTCATAATTATCTCTCAACCATTCTATCGCCAATCCCAATTCGAACACTATACAATCAGTCACCAAAGTATTTTCAATTTTTGATAATTCTCCCAAACATTTCGACGATAATTTCAATACTGTTGGATCATTCCCTGATAGACATACTCTCAATACATTTGCCACTACTGGTGCTATTATTGAAGTGTTTTCTGTAGATATTACTTTAATCATTATCCCTGTTGCTTTTATTCCTTCTATCTTTGATACTATTGATGTTGATTTTATCAATTGATTTATATATGATCCCAATACACTTATTATCTGAGTCATTTTTTCTTCTCCTGATTCTTTCGAACATGATTTCAACTATATATTTTATATTTTCATATATACCCAATATGTTTAAGGAATAAATAAAAAAATTTATATTTTACATAATCTTCGAGTTCTATAAGAGAAGTATTCCTTATATTTTCATCTCTATCATAGAATGGAAAAAAAAAAAAAATTATATTTTTTCAATATGTTGTTTAATTTTTAAGGGAAAAGTTGTATACGCATTAATTTTTGAAAACCAATTATCTATTGGCCCAAATATGAATTTAATCACTTCTTCGGTGGAAATCATTTAATTCCAAACAATTTTTTTTTATTTAAAATCAAAAATTAAAATTTACTTTGCTTTTTTTAAAAAGTATCTTTCACAATTTGAAAGGTGAAAAACTTTTTTTTTTGGGTTCAAAGAAAGATTGTTATATGGGAACTTGAATATTAGACAAAGATATAATTATGAGTTTCCTCAAAAGCTGATCATTTTAATATCAAAACTTTAGATCTAAAATTTAAAAACATTCAAAATTTTTACATTTACAACGATAAAATCTTTTCAAAAATTCCTAGAATTTAAAATTTTTTGTATTTTATTCATTTTTTATTGAATAGAATAACTTTTTCAAAGAGTCACTCACTTTTTAAAACATATAACCATTTTCCAAATATTCTAACTTTTTTTTCTTTTGAAATAGTAGAGCCTTATTATTTCTATGTCTTCTTTTACTTGTTCTAAAATATGTCAAGGTTCAGAGATCCTTGATACTTGAATTTACGAAAATTTTTGGGATTTCTTTAAAAAAAAAAAAAAAATAGCTTTGAAATTTCATTATTAATGAGGAAAATCAAAAAATATTAAAAAATCACCACCTCTTTTTTGCAGTTTTCCTTAAATGATTCAAAAATAAATTCATTCAAAATAAAAAAGATACAAACATCAGATTTTAACCAAATATTTGTTTGTAAAGAAAAGAAAGATTTAAAAAAGAAATCTTCACTAAAAAGAAATTAAATAAATTTTTTATAATTTTAAATTGAATTAAATATAAAAAAAAAAAAAAAATTAAAAGCAAATTCAGTTGTTTATTTTATAAATTAGAAAATGAGCAATCATAGAGTAAGAAGAGATTGGCAAAGTCTGAAAACAGAGGAGAAAAACCATGTGATAGATGTGATCAAAAAAATGGGACTCAACAAAGAAAAATCTAGATACCAAGATATAGCAGGATACCATGGTATTCCAAAAGTAAACAATTTCATTTAAAAAAATAAAGAAAATATAAAAAAATATAAAATTTATAAACTAAAAATTTAAATTAAATATTCAATTTGAAAAGGGGTATTGCCATAGTGATTCTAACACATTCTTGGGTAAAATGAATATAAATTATAAATTTAATAATTAAAAATATTTTATTTATTTTTTACCCATGCAGCTTGGCATAGAATTTACATGATAGAATTCGAAAACAGAATGAGGGAAATTGATCCAAATATCACCTTACCTTACATCGATTGGGCAAACGATAAATCAACGACAAACAACGATATCCCACGTGAGTTCCACACCACAGATCTGAAGTCTGGACTGATTGAACCATTGAAAAAAAATTCAGCAAGAAATGCAAGACCTCCATTTGGATTGAGTAAAATGAAGTTTCCTATGAAAAATGAAAAAATGTTAACTTCTTTTTTAAAAAAGTTCAACTGAGAAAGGGATTAGACGACATTTTTAATAACATTGAGAATATTGATACAATGATCGACTTTTCCGATCAGTTAAACGGAGGACCACATGGGAGTTTTCATGGTAAGAATTAAGAATGAAAAAAAAAAAATTTAACACTTTTTTAAACCTATCTTGAATTAGTTTGGGTTGGTAAAAATAACTCCACAACGGATTATGCTGCTTACGATCCAGTGTTTTGGTTCCATCATTCAAACATTGACAGAATATGGACAGTATGGCAAAAGAGCCAGTTTGGATCAAAAGTGCTCCAAAACGACATCAAAAAGGGGCTTGATTATCTCAACCTTGATTTTTCCAAGAACGGGTTTAACTATACTTACAAAGAACTTCTTGACAATTCTGCTCTTCCAAACGGAGTTACTGTTTCTTATGAAAACGAAGTGTCTCCTTACAGAAAAGAAACAAGCATGCTCACTTTTGCCTCACATAGAAGCCTCGAAACAATTAAACCTCCAACTTCTTTTATCACTTTGGAAAACCTTGGACATACAGTCCACTCTTTTATTATTTCTATTAATGCTACGATTAAACAGAAAACTTATTTTGTTGGATCTGTAACAATCTTTGGTTATGGAGATTGCTGTACCAGCACCACTTGCAAGAAGCTTTACAAAGGTTCTCGCAAACTTTTTAACTCCAAAGCTCCTTCTTTTCAAATAGAAGCTTCTGAGATTGAAACCATCACTCTCCAAATCGATGATGAGGTTGATCAAAAGAGAATCACCATTTCTGAGCTCGAAAAAGCATTTTTGGCTGATGAAAAGAAACTTATTACCATTTCTCTCAAACAAGTTAACGGAGAAACTTTTTCATTTAAACACAGTCAAGATGGAGTTTTCATCAAAAACTAATTTTTATTTTTTTTTTAAAAGAAACAAAAAAAAAATGAAAAATGAATTAAACAACTTTTATAGAAAGTTTTTTTTTACCTTTATTAATTTGTTTAAATAATAAAGTATTAAATTAAAATAAAATTTTAATTAAATTAATAATTAAATATTTCAAAGTGTTTTGAAAAGATCTATGCTCTTTTCTCTAGATATTTCATTAAGGGAAAAATCTCCTTGAGGGGAAGTCTTGCACTCCTTTTATTTATTCATGAAAGAAAACATTAAAAAATGAGTTTTTTTTTCTTGTAATTAAAAAAAAAAAGTTTTACTTTGTTGATGACATTCTTCAACTTTCTTAAAACGTCGCTTTGGTTCAAAGTGATAGGACTATGAAGCGACATACTCAATTTAGAAGTGTTTAGAGAAGAATTCAAAGAATTGTTCAAAGATATGTTGAGAGGGGAGCCAGTGGACGAAGTGTCCAAAGAGTTGTCGGAGTTGCTGTTTTGTTTGATGGGGGTTCTCGGTTCTGTTGGTTGAGTAAACTCTTGTCCTGTGATAAACGGATGTCTCAACGCTTGGGCTGCCGAAAGTCTATCATCTGGGTTTTTACTTAACAACTTTTTAAAAATAATAATATTATTAATAACCAAAAAAAGAATCAAATTGTTTTATTTTATTTACTCCCTCCAAGAAATCCATAAGAGATTCACTGCAAGGAAGATAATCTGGTATGTTTAAGTTCCCATCAAACTTTTCAATTTGTTCCAAGACTTCTTGATCTATTAAAAAGATTGAATATGCTTTAAAGAATATTAAAACTATTTATAAAATAAAAATACCATCATCTGACTCACTGTAGAAAGGAGGGATTCCTAAAATAAATGTTTTATTTTGAAAGAATTCAAGATTTGATTTAAAAAATTTTATTACCAAAATTTAAAAAATAACAAATGCATCCTACTGCCCAAATGTCACTCTTGACAGTATATTTTTGTTGTAATAACTCTTTTTTATTTTGAAAAAATTTTGTTAAAAAAAAAAAGTTTAGAAAGGAAAATAAAAAGTTACCATTTGGAACATAAAGAACAGTTCTATTTTATAAAGAGTTAATTTAATTTTCAAGGAATTTTTTGGAAAATATTTACCCTGTAGATTTGAATTAAACGTTTATTCAAATGTAAATTCAAAAAAATTCTTACCACAAGCTAAAATACAAAAAAGTTTTGAAACTTTTAGAAACAAAATATTTAAAAAAATTTTACGAGTGGTGTTTATTGCATCAATTGACTCTATCTCTTTGGAAAACCCAAAATCAGCCAAATATAATTTATCATCTTCTTTAGACTTGAACAAGATGTTTTCTGGTTTTATGTCTCTGTGTATCACATTGTTGGTATGCAAATAATTTACTGCTCTGAGTAATTGTTTGATAAGTATGGACGACTCATTTTCTTCAAATATTTTTTTCCTCCTATTAAGTTTTTGTTTGATACAAAAAAAGTTTTTTAAATAATTTTTGTTGTCTTACATTATTCTATCGAACAAATCTTCCTCCATTTTTTTATATACAAGAACATGACATTGATCATCTATATATACACCTATTAATGGCAATATGTTTGGATGATAGCATCTTCCTATTCAAATATTCAAAAAGCAAAAAATTAAAAGATTTTATTTTCTATTCTGATTTGGAATATTAAGCATTACCCTGGATATTAATCTCGTTTTTCAATTTCTTCAATTGTGATTCTCTTATTTTTTCAGGAATTTCACAATGTACAATACCTTTAATATTGTATATAAGATATTATTCGTAGAATATAAGGTTATGATTCGTTAGAGAACATAAGGATCATATTTGGATTAACTCACCTTTCATGGCAAGTTTCCTTCCAGATTTTTTATCAGTTCCCTCCAATACAGTAGAAAATGCACCTTTGCCCAACATTTTATCGGACCATTCAACAAATTCAAGATCTATAATTTTGTCAAAAGAGATTAATATAAATAGTGTACTCTTATATAAAAAGGGAGGTATATTTTTTAATAATGCAAGATACCATCAAATTTCTGAAAAGAAGGAAGTGAAGAAATGATTTTGGAATGATTGGAAATAGGAACGATTTTTGGGCTGTGTTTATGGTTTTCTGAATCCATTTATAAATTGCGCTCAAATTTTTTTTTTATTTTAATTTTATTATACAATTATATCTTCCGTTAATTATTAGAAAGCATTTAAATAAAGAGGCCAAATTTGTTCCCAAAGATCCAAAAGAAACCGTGTAAAAATTTTGAACCAATTTAAAAAATCTTTGTTTTTAATAATGAGTAAATTTAGAGTTTTTGGTAAAGATTAATAACAAAGAAGAAACAAATAAAAGACCAGAAAAAATGAAGAAAATGTAATAGTAATGACCAGTGGATTCATAAAATAAGTTGGCGAAAATAGGAGAAATGACACCTTCAGAAAAAAAAACATTTAAAATAAAAAAATACAAATAAAAACAAGATTATTACCAGCCACCGAAGCTCCGATTTGTAGGTAAGAAAAATATTTCCCGAAATTTAAAAACCCATAAATTTGTCCAGTAATAATAGGAAATAAAACCAAATAAACACCAAAACCTAAAGTAGAAATAATTAAATAAAATATTTCGTTTTGATTATTTTGTTTTACCTGCACCAGAAAAAGCCATACAACCAGCAAATAAAATAAGAACTCCGTGTGAAGAAAATTCAAAAATTTCGATGATTCCCATTAATAGAAAATTAGCTGAAAAAAGAAACAAAGAAACAATTAATAAAGTAGTGGATTTCATAATTCTTTTTCTTTGGAGGAAATCAACAAAGATAGCAATCAAGGTGTTAAACCCTGCATTCAAAAAAGAATAAGCAACAAGTATATTGGCAGACCAATCATCCCAAGCAGGGTTTTTATTTAACATTGCCCATAAATTGGAAGCTTTGGTAACAATTAATACAGAGGAACCAACTCCTGCAAAAAAAGCAATAAATAACGGATAAAAATACCCATGTTTCAAAATATAGAGAGATTTTATGAATGAGACAGGTCTTTCTAATACTGAATTTTCTATCAAATCTTCTTCTTGTTTTTCGTTCACGTCCAACTTTTTGTTTAGATGAGGATAGTTAGATATTTTAAATTGTGACAAAGCGAATATTCCAAGTAAAAAACTAATAGAAATACATATAACCCATATTCTAATATCTCCTCTCCTAAAAAAAAAATCAAAAATAAATGATAATTAAAAAAAAATGATTTACCAACATTCATCTTCACATAAATTGTGATGGTTATAAAGTTGACTAATTTTAATGGTAAGAGCAAGTGACAAAGACATTCCTGCGGAGACCAATGCTACGCCAGGACCTGACCCAGTAGGACTCATCTTAATGGCGCAAGTAAGTGCGGATAAAAAACATCCTCCTGATCCTATGGAGATTAAAATGTATCCTATTATGCTTACCCACCAACTTTTTTCATTTAATATTGAGATTATCAAGTAGGGTATAACTACTATTATCAAACTCAATACTGATGTTGCTAATTCTCCAAATTTATCTATTGAAATGCTGTAAATATTTGATGTTATTAATTTCATTTATAAAAAAAATCTAAAATCTTGTTTTTACCCAACCAATACCTTGATAAGAAAGAATTTTAATTCACATAGGAAGTATTATTTTTTGAATATTCTTACTGTGAATTGCAATCCTATCAATGATAGTCCTCCCAATACAGATATCATTGTATTAGATAGATTCAATGAATTTTGAAATTGTTCAGAGATGAAATTAAATGCATATGTTGTCCCACTAACAAATTGGATGAAGATATTCGAATTTTAAAACTTAATGATCGCATAATTCTTGATTTTGTTACCAAAATAAACACATCAAAGATAATCCAACGATTATAAAAGCATCTAATAAAATGGATGATTTCTTATTTCCCAAGAATGGTTTCATTTCATCACCACCTTCTGATGAATTTATATCTACCTTCATTTCCAACCAACAAATAAACCAAAATCAATATTTTTTTTTTTTTTTTTTTTATCGCTCATTAGAAAATTCAAAAGAAAAAAGATAAAATTTGTTCAAAATTTTTGTGGAAAAGATTTTGAATCTTGGATATTGTATTAATACAATATGATCTTGAACTAACTAACATTGGAAAAAAGTATTATACGAATAAAGAAATTTATAAATTAAATTTATGAATAATTTAATCTAAATTTGAAAGATAACCTTGTTAGTTTGATTTGGTAAATTGTTGAAATGGATAAATGTTTAATTGGGAAAAAGGGAATGAATTTATGATTTAAATTTTTTTTAATATTTTTTTTTATTAGAGATTATACAGTTCAAACTCAAAATTAAACTCCAATTTTACAACTTTATGGATAATGTTTACTGAATTTTTAAATAATAGCAAATAATGAAGCTAATTTTTGAATGAAAAGTAAAATCATTTTTTTTTTTTGAATATAAATTTTCAAAAATAATAAAAAAATTTAAAAGAGAAATAACAGTTCAAAATTGAAACCAATCAATTCCTATTGTTTCCAAAATAGAAATTAAAAACAATAATCAAGTTACAAATCAATCAAAAAACTATTAAATAGAAATGGACAATCATAAAGTAGAACCAAAGAAAATAAAAAAGAAAATAAAAAAGAAATATTCAGAAAGAGAAGATGATATATTGGTAGACCTTTCAAAAAAAATTATATTTAAAATATAAAGAGTATAAAAATATTTTTTATGTATTTCCTTTTTAAAAATTATTTCTAATAAAGGATGATAAACCTAAACCACCAAACCAAAAAGCAAAGAGTCAAATTATATTTGTAAAAGATGAAGAAAGTGATGAAATAGAAGATGATTTGGATCCTATTAGGCTTCCATATGAATCACCAAAAGGAATCTATGAAATAATACAATCCAAAAAAATAACGATAAAAATATTGAAACAAATGAAACAATCTATGCTTGCAAATGATTTTTGGTTGCCCGAATTTGAATTATATGGGGGAATAAACGCACTTTTGAAATTATTGTAAATCAAAACAAAAAAAAATAATATAATATTGTTTTTTTAAAAAAATATCTTGTTTATAGACTATAATACCATTCTTAATATACTAATATTTATTTATATACAACATTAATCATTGAAACTTCAAAATGATTTGGCAAATTATCAATATTAGTCAAACCATATTTATTATAATCGATTCACATCAAAAAATTTCATTTATTCATTCAATTTCCTTCTCATTTTCTTTCTTAGAAGAAGTTCTAAAGTCCCATTTAATTTGCAGCCCAGCATATTAGATATTATTGAGGATATAGCTCATATCTATCCTCTCATGATCATGAATGCTCCTGGTTCCATCAAATTCATTTTGCATAACTTTCATTGTGAAAATATAATTGTGAGGACTCACATCATCAAAGTATTGCACGAATTAATAACCTATAATTCCATCACTCATGAGTAAAAAAAACTTTTATTTTAGATGTTAAATACTATATTCATTTTATCAACCTATATTACAAATTTACATTCAATTATCAATATATTTCCAAATCTCCTAATTATATTAATATCCATGATTATTTATATCTCTAATATATATAAATTAATTTTTCTTTTTTTCATTGAATTAATTTAAAAAGAAAACTAATATTGGGATTATCTGCGTATGAACAATTTATTTATGGAAAGAACACACCTGCGTTCACTTCTATTCTAGATTTACTCACTGATGGAAGAGAAGAAAGAAACGAGTTTGCTGTTGTAAGAAGAAAAACATCAATAATTTTTATTTATTTATTAATTTTTTTTGAATAGGAAAATTCAATAAGATTTATTAATGGTATCATTGATACTCCCGCTTCTCTGTTGGTCAGAGTACAACTAAGAAGTCATATAAAATCATTGAAAATACCTTATCTCTTCGAACTTATTTTAAATGAATATGATTCTGAAGACATAAAAAAACAAGTTGATTCATTCAATGAGTCTTCGAAATTAGAAGATGAGTGTTTTCAAGATATGAATGTAAACCATATCAGGTAACTTTTTAAAAAAAAATTTGTTTATTTTTATTTTAATAATTGCATTTATTTTTATAAAGAGAACCAACCACATTAATGACTCAAATGAACAAAATATTTTCCACAAAATCTTATCACCCAATATTTTTATCTATTATTCATAATCTTTATATTACTGCCCACGATAAGAAAGATGGTAAAAAACAACTCAATAAAATACACAAATTTTTGTACAAACCTGAAATACCCAACCTCGACTCTCGCACCTACCTTCCACCTATGGGACAACACGAAGATGTGCCTCCGACAGCTGTTCCCAAAAAATTAAAGAGAGTCTTAAAAAAGAAAAAAAAGAAAAGTAGCAATCCCAGCAATCTAAACACAGGTCCTGTAACTAAAACCAAAATTAATGAACCAAAAGTCAATGGGGAGTCTGACTCTGATTCTAACAAAGAACTTGGATCTGATTCTCAGGACAATGACGAAAGTATACTTAAGAAGCAATCTATTTCTTCGAGGGACAGTTACTCTTCTAGGAATAACAGCACTACGAAATATAGTAGTGTTGAAGATATCAAAGGTAATGTGAACAGTAAGAGTGAGGAACTCAATGGAACTTCTTTGCTTGAAATCCAAGATATCATCAATGAAAATAACCGTCTCAAAGAAGAAAATGAAAAGCTCAAGCACACTTTGACTGAGAAGGAGAACTTTATTCGTGAACGCGAGGTTGTTAATCTTGAAAGTTATAAACGTTTCAAGGAGAAGGAGTCCAAGTGTAAGGAGCAGATCACTGATGTTTTGGATCTTTTCAAGAAGCAGATCGAATCTTACAAACTTTTGACCAGACTTAATATGAGCCATGCTGTTTCTTCCAACAATCTTCATTCTATTACTGAGAACATTAATGAATCTGAAGAAAAATAACAATATTTTATTTTCCCGGGAAATTAAACCATTTTTAAATATTCTCTTTTCTACTTTCTTTTGAGTTGCACTGAATCGGTGTTTTAGATCAAAAAAAAAAAAGAGTTGCACTGAATCGATTAATGATTTTAATTGAATAATATAAATATAATATAAAATAATAAAAAAAAACTGAATTTTTAAACAGTTAAAAATATATTCTATTATATAAATAGGGATGAGCAAGAATTGGGTATCGTATGGTGAGTATTTTCTTTCTATAAATATTTCTATCTCATTTTTCTTATTTCCCCTTTAAAAAAAAAATAGAAAATACAAATACATTGAATTGCCAAGGTATATTCCCTATTTGTATCTATCAAAATTCAAATATAAACTTATTTTCAAAATATTAAAGTATGTGGAAAAGGATTTGGTGAACATGACGAACAAATCAATTTTTCAGGTAAACTCTTTCATATAAATCTATCAAATATTTCATTGCTTTTTATCCTTTCATAATTTAGGTTATAGACATCATCCTCAATGTTTCAAATGTTTTACTTGCAAAAAACAATTCAAAAATTTGGAATCCGCTTTTGAAATTAAGGGAAAGTAAAATCACATTTTCATTATTTCAAATATATTATTCAAAACCAAGTGATCGAAACAATAGAATAAAAAATATTCTTAAAATCATCATAATATAAGAATATGAATTTGAAATATAGATAAAATTAATGTCACATATAAGAAATATCCAAACAAATTCTTTATGTATATCAATATTTATTTGAGATGATTTTATTATTAAAGCAATATTTCAATTCCTAATTTTAATCCTCAATAATATCCAGACCATATTGCATTGTATGTGAATTAGGTTTTGTTTTTTTTAAATCCTTTATCATTTTCACCATCTGTGCTAACTATCACTTATTCAACTCTAAACAGACGCAAAAAGAATAAAATGCTACAGTTGTGGAAAAAGTATTCTTAAAACTCATAAAGTAGCCTGCAATAAAAAATTTCACCCTGGTAAAATAAGTTTTTAAATTTGATTCCTTCACATATTATATATAATAAAAAAAAATGAAAAACCTCATTTCTTTTTTAGAGTGCTTTAATTGTTCTAAATGTGGAACTTCTTTGGACGCTTATAGAGAATCTGAAAAACACGAACCTATTTGTTTGCCTTGTTCTGGACTGAATTACAACTTCAAATAAACTTCTTTTATTGATTGATTTTTATAAACAATTCTTTCACGTTTTTTGAGTTTTTTAAAATGGAGAACAAGATAAAACATCTCTTTAGATTTTCTTTGAATTTTTTCTGATAAATTCAATTCCTCATTTTTTTTATTTTTTTATACTCATCTAGATCAAATTTCTTTCAATAAGATCTCTTTTTATTTTTTTTTTGTCAATCTACCAACAAAATGTTTGCTGTTACTCTTCCTCTTTCAATAAAAAAAGATTAAAAAGATAGAAAGTATTTGGTCAAAGATGAATAGATAAAGTTTTGGTTTAATCAAAAAATTAAAAAAAAAAAATTAAATATTGAGAAAATCAAAAATATAAAAAAAAAATAAAAAAAATTAAAATATAATAAAAAAAAAAAGTATTTATTTATCTTGTTCATAAGATTTGATTATAAATTTTGATGGAGAGGGATATTTTGGATATAATATCAAAAAATGAAGATAATTTGGCGAGAATATTTTGGTATAAAAATATATATTCTTAAATTTTGGAAATCAAATTACCCATAAATTTTAATAAAAGGAAAAAATACTTTACTCAAGATGATAAAATCTTACATATAGTAGAGTTTAATCATTTTATAGAATGTATCACTCATATAGGTAAATTATTTTCCATAAAAAATTATTTAATACGAAAAATCAAAGAGATATTAAGCCATATATGTTGAATAGCTTCGTTAAACGGAATAACACTGTCGAGGAAACATCTATCACAAATAACAAGATTATTGACGGGTATTAACATTTCAAACAAAATAAAAGAATATATAATCGGGAAAAGGATGGATTTGAAAAATTCATCCTATAAGATACTTAATTCAAATTATAATTAAAATATTTTATCATAATAAAAGATATCCTTAATTTATCAAAAAGTTTTATATTGATTATGTTTAAGATGATGAAGAATGAATTTCTACTCATTCAATGAAATTGATTTATATACCTATTACAACATATCCATTCGCATATCATCAAAAACTATATTGGATCTAATCTGATATATTCCAATTTATTGAAAAAAAATTTAATAATGGTTTAAAAATTAGTATACGTGGAAGATCAAAAGAATGTCAAAATCGAATTTTTTTCAAAAATCATAAAATCATTTGGTCCATTTCAATTTCCAAAGTTTTTGGAGAATATAAAGGTGATTGATAATGTTTGGTTCTTTGGGGGAATCCCCACAGATCAGGCAGATGTGATGCTCGATAATTGCAAAGAAAATCATTCTTTTTTGGTCAGATATTCCACTAAAAATGATACTGGAAATTTTGTATTATCGGTTGTAAGAATAAAGGGGGAAGAAAGAAGAATTAATTCGTAAAAAAAATTTGAAAAAATAATCACTCAACACTTTCAAACTTATATAAAAATTTATAGCTCATAAAACTCTTTTATAACAATATTTATGTGATATTATATTATGATAGCTTAAATAAAGGAAATTAGATTTATATAAATATGAATATTCACATATTTACACGTATTATTTGCAATTTTTTCTAATAATACTCATTTATTTAGAATACATATTGAACATGAACCTGAATCAGAAGAATTTGCTTTATCTCAAGATGAATTAGCAGAGGAATATAAAAGACTTTCAATAAAATCATTTTCAACATTGGTAAATGATTTTAAATCTTTTTTCGCTAAAAATTAATTTTCCAATTTCTTCTAGGGAGATCTAATAAATAATCTATCTAAGAGTCTACATTTGGAAACAGCGATACCTCCGCCAGATGATAATGATATAAATTTAAGCAATTCAGAACCATTAACTTCTCATAAAACATCTCCTTATAGGTTGGAAACATTCACTTCCTCCTCTGCGGAAAGCGACACATTAAGTACAGATTCTGAAGATCTCGATTTAGATATGAATCAGGGGATCTCCTGGAAAAAAAAGACTCAATATGTCGATAAATTATTCAAAAACATCAAAAAGAGCAAGGATACAATATTGATCCCTTTCTCCGAATTGTTCCAGCTTGTTAAAAAAAAATCTCCGAAAGATTTAAAATCAATATTATCCAAAGATAGATTGAGATTTCCTCCCGATCAAACCGACTGGAATTTGTTGCAATGTCTTTCTCATCAGAGATATGCTAGAATTCTTCCTACAAAACTCATTTTGCCCGAGTTAATCACTTGGCTCAAAAATAACTCTAACTTTGTCTTTCAAGGCAAACCTCTTCATACTTACATCCCTTCTAATACTACTTGGGAGAAAGAAATAGAAATTTTGGAGAAAAACAAAAAGGGAAATCTCCTCACTTTAATCGCTTTTCTTCATACTTATCCTGATGTCAAAATTTTATTGTATACTTGCAATGAAGATCAAGATAAAAGATCTTGCACTGTTTTAGAACGAGAGATAGTCAACGAAAATGCTAAAGATATCACGTTGATGCTTGGTTACCTAGGTGGGAATAGTTTTGTTTCTTTGATTCCTAAGGGTGCTCTTTCCAAGTAGTTGTTTCTCCTCACACATCTTATCTATTTAAAACCAAAAAAAAAAAAATCAAAATGGGGAGTTTAATCTCATTCAAAAGTAATGATAAAGGGAATGATTATGTTTGTTTTACTAAAATTCAATTTAATTTTTCAAAAAATTAAAATTTTTTTTTCAAAATTCTCTTTTTGATATTGTTTCTTATCAGGTTTCTTTCCTTTTTTTTTTTCAAAATTCAATTTGATTTCAAAAATTTAATTCTAAATTTCAAATAAAAAAGGAGATTTATCTTTTCTTCCTTATCCTTTCTAATTTTTGAGTGGCTTAAAATCAGAATAATTAAAGAATGGTACAAATTACACGTGTA
Source organism: Cochliopodium minus (assembly GCA_024220525.1). Lineage (NCBI taxonomy): Eukaryota > Discosea > Himatismenida > Cochliopodiidae > Cochliopodium > Cochliopodium minus. Next base: position 333,376 of record JAMYWO010000002.1, on the reverse strand, counting down.
TCATCATTGAATGATCACTTGTAAAATAAAAATAGGGTATCAAAATATTTTAAATAATTGTAAAAATCCATCTATCTTCTTTTATATGAAATATATAACCATCATCTAAATCAAAATAAAGTGAAAACTTTCAAATTTTTTTTTTTGTTTTTTATTTTTTTTTTTTACACTATCAAAAATTTATAAAAGGAAAAATAAATAAAAAAAAAATTTTTGTTCGTTATTTATTAAATGACAAATAAAAATCAGCAGGCATGGTTGGAGGAAAGAAAGATATTGATAGAAGATTTGACTAATGAGAAACAAGCACATTTCATAACGATGGAAACATTGAAAGAAGTTGAGGTGAAACAAAAAGAGAATGAACAATTACTTACAAAATACGAACAATTGTCTAATGAGGCTATATTGGAAAGAAATAATTTGAGGACCCAATTAGAGGAGGCATTGAAAAAAGCCAATGTTGAAAATAAGGATGATGAAGTTCAGGAGATTCAACATAAAAAAATACAGGAACTTATAGAGAAGAATTCAAATATGGAAAAGGAGTTGCAAATTAATAATGACAGTAATAATATAATAATTTTTTCTTTGTTTTTTTTAATACAATTGGATCTTAAAATAAAATACATATACACTATCTATTTGCAGATTTTTAAAAAAAATTATAACGTGTATATATAAAATGATAGAATTATTTTGAAATGGAAAAATTTGTATTTGTATAATATGAGAATATACATTTAATATCATGCATTGGATATAATATAAATTTCAGTTATAAATAAAAATATTTTTCAAAAATAACCATTTTTTTTCAAATTCATTGTGAAATTTTAGAAATGTTTGGATATCTGGAGACAATAACAGATCTCAAGCAAGAGAATGAAAATCTCAAAACATCGAATAAACAAGCACCAACAAATTTAGAGAAATTCATCCAAACACATAAACAAGAATCACAAGATCTAAAGGATAATCTGCTCAAAACACAGCAGGAATTAGACAAAGCGAATAAAAAGATAGAAGAGCAGAAAAAATTGATCGGGAACAACAATAATGGAAATAATAGCAACACTAATGGATCTGATGAGAAGATATTGAAGTATCAGCAGAATGAAATAGTGTTGAATAAAAAGATAAATGAATATACGTCGATCATCAATGATAACAATGAGGAAATCAAAAATCTGAAATCCAATGCTGATTTGCTCTCGAACGAGGTCAAAATTTTGCAAGAAGAAAACGAGAAGATCAAAAACTCACACAAACCTACCACGATCGTACAAGTAGATAACAAACATCACGAAGAAGAGATTATGAATCTCAAAAACAAGGTGGAGGAGATGAAAAACAAAGAGAAAACCTTTTTACAGTTAAACGAAGGACACATCAAGTCATTGGAAGAAAAGAACAAGGAGTTGAACAAGATTCTCTTGGATCTTGACCAAGCGAGACAAAAACTGAATGACACCCAACTCGAAGTGAACGCCCTCAGAGAATCCAACAACATTCTTAAAACCAATCTCAACCAAGCTCTCATAGACAAAGAAAACGATTCAAAGAAGCACAAAGAACTCAACGATTCCCTCCTCAACGAGAAAAGAGAGACCGAACAAAAGAGACAAGCTTTGGAGTCAGAGTTGTTCAAAAAAGACTTGGAGATTCAATCTTTGATGAAGCAGATTCCTCCTAACCACAAATCCCCTCCTTCTCTTCATCCCAATGAGATTTCTCAGTCGCAAACCTTTCTAAAGTCTTTGCAGAATGAGATTGGAGAGCTCAAGGAGAAACTTCAACACTCCCAGGTCGAGATCATTTCCCTTCAAAACACAAACAACTCTCTTTCACAGAAAGAAAAGAAAGCTAATGAAGACGTTGTTTCCATTGAGAAAAACAACTTGATTTTGTTAGAGAAGATTGATTCTCTTCAAAAACATAACCAAAATCTCTTGATTGAAAAGGACAACGGTTTTAAACAAGAGAACCAAGACAGAGAAATCCATCTTCAACTAAAACAGAGAGCGGAACTTTTAGAAATGGAGAACCTAAAGCTCAAAGAAAAAAAGCAAAAACTCAAGAGCATCGTCAAAGAGATCCCCACCAATGTAAAAGAAAGAGATGGTAATGGAGAAGAACTCAGGAAAGCTTACTCTGAAATCGAAAAGTTTAAACAAATGCAGTCCGCTCTTAAATTTGCTGAACAACAAAACGAAAATCTCAAAAAGGAAAAGTTCAGAGTGGAGCAATCCAAACAACAGGTTGTTGATCAATTCAAACAACTCAGAAGTGTTCATGAGGAGACTGTGCAGGAGTTGGATCAGGTTTGCTCGGAGATGGTGGAACTTTATCAAGAAAACAAGTCTGTCAAACAGTTGAAATCGAATAACCATTTGTTGTCTTCTCAAGTGGAAAAACTCATTCATGCCAACAAAATCCTTCAAAGCAAACTTGACAAGTCTCACAATCAATCCAACTTTTCTCGTGATGTCAGCACTGACAGAGTAGACAGCATCAACAAAATGCAGAAACACATCCTTTTCATCAAAAACATTTTGGATGAAGACACCGTCCCAGAAAACAATTCTCATTCTCGTTCTCATCATCAACAACATTCCCAATCTAAAAATGGATTAAGCAAACTTTCTCGTTCAAAATATGACAACAATGATTTCCGTCATAAAAACAATAACAATCATTATAATCCTTATAATAACACAAACAATGTTTCCCAACCAAAAAACAATTACATGAGTTCTTCCAAGTTTCTCAACAACAATTCCCATTTAAAAAAATATGAATCTTCCCTTTCTGTTTCCTCCAGTGGAAGCGAAGACAACAATGATGACTCTTCTACCAGCGATTCTGAAGAAATTAACTCAAAAGTTCCACCAACCCACAAAGAAAAGAAAAGTAATAATATCAATAATAACCATAATAATGTAAATGAGACTGTACTTTCTAATCACCTTAACAACACTCCACTAAAAAATAATTCTGAAAAGAATGATGATAAATTGGAAATTAATAATCAAAAAGAAAACAATCACAAAGACAACGAAAACAATACTAATAATAACAATAACCATAACCATAAAGAAAATGGATTACAAACACCCAACAAAAACATTTTTTCTCAAAACTACAACGAGATTCCTCTTGAGCAAAATCCCAACAACACTTTTTCTTCTTTCCCCGTGACCCCCAATGACAACCATGGTGTCAAATTAAATGATCCAAGTAAAACTTTTCATTTCGGAAACGATTTGGATCCAAAGAAAAAAAATAAGTTGTTGGACAAGTTGGCTTCAGATACTAAAGCCTTAAAGTTGCTCCAAAAAAAATTAAATGAAGAAATGTGGATAAACAAATAAGGGAGGATCAAAATTCCATTTTTCTTTTTTTAATTTTTTGTTTTTTATAATTTTGTTTTTAAAATAAATAATTTCCTCTTTCAAAAAAAAAATAAATTTTTTTTTTTATTTTAATGTTTTAATTTTATGAACTTCAAAATATTCGTTTTTGTAAGTTATTGAAACACCAAGTCTCACCCCTTCATCTATTCTTTCAAAGTTGGAAAAGTTTCCAATAAAAGGAGGTTTGTTTGGATTGCTCAAACAAGTTATGGTTAATTTTTTCTCGATCAAATCAATTATAATTTCCACCTTAATTACAGGTCCATCATTGTTTAAATTTTGAAACTCTCCAAAAGAGGTGGCGATCACTATTTAAAAGAAACAAATTATAAAGATAAAAAGTAAAAAAAATAAATTTTTTTTACTTCCTAATCCTTTTCCTGAAATAAAAACAATCAATCACTCTGAATAATAGGATTTCATTTAAATCTTACCACCATATTGATAGGAATCCCATTCATTGTAACTTGAACTAAGAATACCTTGTAAAAAAAAAATAAAAATAAAATATTCAAGAAAAAAGAAAAAAGAATACCAAAAGTAAACCATCCACCTTTATTGGTTTGGTAAGAACAATTCAATAAATATTTCTTGGGACCTTTAAAAATTGTTTTAGAAGCTATAGTCCGTGTAGCATTGTTGCTCTTGTAAATTGCCTTCATTTTTTTGAAAATTTCGTATTTATCAGTGTTGTTGCTTATATCCCATTCGAACTGGAAACCCAATTTATAATATAGAAAGTATCTGCTCATCTTTTGTTCGTATTTATCGTTTGTTGGGTTCATCACTACTTGCTCCACTTCTCTTTCTGTCAAATTTATTTGGCTGAATTGTTTTTTACACAGATGTTCCCATAGCGGAGCTGTATTAAACGAAAAAATTTTAAAATCAAAATTGTAATAGTGATGTTGGTTCCATAAATTCAATCTTAATTGGGATGTTTAATTTTTATTTATTTCCGATATTTATTTGTTTTGCAAAGTTTTTATAAAACAAAATTAATATATTCTTTGAAAATAAAATTAATATATCCTCTATATTATATATCTGACTCTATTCTTTTGTGAATTCATTATTTATTCAATTATTTATTTATATACCTGAATGAGGGGATGTCCATAAAAATTTGAAGAAAAATTTGTTCAATCTGAAGACATTAGTCAAAGATTTTGGATTCAAGTATTGTAGGATGTAGCAGAGAAGGATTTTTGGCAATTTTTCTATCAAGGAATCTCCACCTGAGGTAATAATTTCGATATCTTTGAATAATTTGTCAAATATCAATGACCTCTTTAATCCATCATCCATTTGATTAAAACAATCCCTTTCTGGATCCATTCTAAATTCAAATATAAAAATTTGATCAATTTTTTTTAAAATTTTTTATATTATTTTTTTTTTATTTTAATTAACAAGAAACATTGATAGGACTGTTCATTTTGCTTGTTCTTACATAATTGGTAAAGATTTTAGTTTATTCTTTTGTTATTTTATTTGTTTAAAAACATAAACTTTGAAAGAGTAAATCAATTGATTTTTAAAAGAGATCTTTGTAAAAATTTTTCCAGTCTTTTAAAAAGTTATTCAAAAGAAAAAAAAAGAAAGTTTAAACAACTAAAAATGATTTTTATTTTGAAAATTTTTTTGTTTTTTAAAAAGAATCATCTTCTTTAGTAAGTACAATCTTAATGAAAATGATTACAGTGATGTATGTGATTACACCTCCACCAATAGCGAAACCAAGTGCGGCAGGTTTCATCAAACCAGCATGAGTTAATACAGCAGGGAGAGCGAAACCACTTACGATGAGGATTCCTGTTAAGAAGAAGCCGATATCTTGTGCATCGTTTGTATCATCGCTGAATGGATCATTATTTCCTTTACATAATAATGTTGGGATTGGAGCTAATACATATGCGATTATTACAAAGAATGGCCACCTTTATATTTTGAATTTATGTTATTATTGATATCTTTTTGGATTTTAATTACTCTCATTTTAATTATTATCTTTTGAATCACTTTAAACATTTTATATTTTCAAATATTAGTTGAATTATATTATATTTTGATTTTATGTTGCAATCATAAAATAAAATCTTTTTGATTATGAGCCAAAATATCAATTATAAACTTTTAAAATTTATATTTGGGCAATATTTAAAGATATAATGAAATAAATATTTTTTTTGTTTGATATTTTCTTCCCTAATTTATTCAATTTGTATTTCTTTCGAATTGAGTTTTATTTCATGATGTTTTATTAATATTTGATCTTCTTTGTTTATTTTTTTTTTTACCAATTTCCATATAAAGCACATGAAAGAATATTCATCAAAATACCAGCTGCGAAAGCGACAGATAATCCAATAATCAAAGCTACTTTACTCATTATACAATATTAAACTTTCCCAAAAAACAATTTTTTTTTAATTTTTGAATTCTTTTTATTTTTATATTTTATAAACTGGAAAAATGAAAAAGAGAAACAATTTTCTTTTTCAGAAAAAAAGATAAAAAGAATTTAAAAGAGTTTTTTGATTTGATCTTTGCCAAATATACAAAAGTTTTGAAAGTGATAGATAGTATTTTCAAAAAAAAAATAATAAGAATAATTTTAATTTCAATGAAAAAAAAAGGAAGATAAATAAAAGCTCAATTCTTCTTTTCGGTAGTGCTAGTTACGTTTGAAATAGTTTTCTTGATGACAATACCTTCTTCTCTAGAGCTAGAACCAGCTTTCTTGTTGACATCAGTGTGTCTCATGGCCAAGTACATCATGATCTTGGGATCTTCAAACTTACGTTCGCTGGTAATAACAAAATCATCATCAGTGTTTTTGGTGGGACCACTCCAATCTTGAGCCATAAACTTCCAATTTTTAAATTCGTTATCTTCAATTTGGAGTTTGGCTTGGATTCTCTTCTTGACACTCTCGAGTTTCTCGTCTTTCTTAACAACAAACATGAAAGGATTTCCGAAAATATAGTTGTTAGATTCAATGTGTTGAACAGCAATCAACAAATCGCCCTTCTCCATTTCAGATTCTTCTTTGGAACAACATTCAAGGAGAAACTTGTTCTTGCTTTGAGAGAAAGTGTAGTTTTTGGAGTGGAGAGAAAAGATTTGAGAGTGGTTGTTGAGTTGCATCAATCTCATTTCAGGCTTTTCTTCCAAGTGAGAAAAGTGTTTCTGGATGACAAGCTCTTTCAAGTGTTCCGCGTTGGCGTTCTCCTTGTCCAAATAAATGATTCCATCGAAAAGAGTTTCTGTTTTTTCGTTTGTGACGAGAACCTCAACAATGATTTTTTTGAGAAGCTCTCTCAATGAAAAAGGAAGGATTTCGTAATAAAGAATAGGCATTTTGTTTGAGCTAGCAGTGTTGGTGATCATAGTAATGAGATTTTCGTTGTACTTAGGATCCAATGGAAATGCTTGTGGACCTTGATAGATAAAGCTGTATCTTGTGAATCTCAAGTTTTCAGGGTTTTCAAGCCCCAATTTCTTTCCAAGAATCAAAGAAACGTTGTCATATGAACTTCTTAAATCTATATTCAAAAAAAAAGATTATTTTTTGAATGATTTAAATTATTATTAGTTTTACCTAATTTTAAAAGACACATTTCTTCTTCAGGAGCATCCAACTTTCTAAAAGAGATGTCAATACTGTATGCAAGCCAGTTAAAATACTCTGGAGCACTCAAAATCTTTTTCTCTTCATCAGTAGTGGTATTCTCCTTATTTTCTTCAGTATTTTCTTCGCCTTCTGGTTTTTTGTCTTCTAATTGAAAGACAATGATATCCCCACTGATCAATTTTGAAGATTCTACATCAGAAGTATCTTGAATAGAATTGAGTACAGGTGGATCAAACTGCAGTTTTTTTTTTTTTGAAGATTAAAATGAGTCCAAAAAAAAAATTAATTTCTTTTTCTTACTTTGTATTCTTCGTAGAGTGTGAGTGATTCGTTCTCAGGGAGATCTCTCCATTTGGTCAATAACTTTTTGATTTCACCAAATGGGGTCTTTTTGTGGACGTAGAGTCTACCAGCGTACTCCAAAGTTTGTTTTTCTTTGTCATAAAACTTGAAAAAAAGATGGCAAATATTAGAGAATTTTGGGAACAAAACAATCTCGTGTTCTGGACTAAATTGAAACTCCTCGTAGTCTCCTTCAGCGAGAAATTGTGTAGGATCAAAGATGGTTCCCTTGGTTGTTAAAAGTTCTTGAGGAACTTCAACGAAGATGTACTTCTCAGAGAGAGTCCGAGAGAAGATGTCGGACAAAACATTGTTGTAATCATCGATGACTTTTGGTTTGGAAGGTCTGAGAGTTTTGTTCTTTCTTTCGTTGAAGAACCACATTCTAAATTTGTTTTTAGGGATGTTGAATCTCTTTTCTATTTCTTCGCAGATGTCAGAGATTTTGTCTTCTTTCAAAATCTTCAATACTTGGTTTTCTTTGCCTTGATAGTTTGTGTTGATAAGATCGACAGAAGTGTGATTTTTGAAGTCTTGATCAAAGACGAGTTTGAAGGTAAAATACTTTTCTGCTTCAATCTTTTCCAAAGCTTTTCTTTTCTTCTCCAACTCTTCCTCCTCAAATTGCTTTTTGATGTGAGGAGGGATAACGGAAGCAGTAACTTCCGACAAAACATCATTGACATCAGTATCTCTGATATAGACAAGCATATAGGCGTTTGCTTCGCGGGAATACTCAGAATTTTCTCCCCATGTTTTATTAATAGCTTGTTTAGGAGGAACACGAGTTACGTTTGAATCATTAAATTTATACCACTTGTTTTCTGGTGTAGGTCTGAAATAAGCAAAGTAATGTCCCGCGGAAATACTTCCAGTGTGTACCAAGACTCCATGCAACTGATACTTTGTACTCTTGTTGTAAGGATCTTCCCCTTCTTTGTGGACATACTTGTCAAGATCAATGGTGTCATAAAATTCGCATTTATCGTTTACTTTGTAGTTTTTGAGGGTTTCAAAGTTAAAGTCGAATCTTCTCAAGTGAAGAAAGAGTACAGGAGGAAGATTTTTCAATATGACCCCCTTTTTAGCATCTTGCAAGCCATGACCCTCTGCGTTATATTGATTCTTTCCATCTAATTGTTCTACTTCAATGTACTTGTCCAAAGAATCATAAATTGTTTTACATCCCTTTACCACAAGTTGTAAATCAAGGAAAGGTTCAACTCGGTTACTAGAATAGTCAACGTTGATACATTTTATGAAGTTGAGAAATTCTCCTTTAAACATTTCATCCAAAATACCTTCAGAAGGAGTGTTCTTCATTTTCTCTTCCAATGCATCAAAAAGCACTCTGTTTAATTCTTGAGCATCATGTTGAACAAAGACTTCTCTTGATGTCCAACCAAAAGATTTAGTGAGTTCTTTGGTTCCAACAGGAAACTCTCCGAATTGGAGCATGTAGAACAATCTTTGTAATGCAAAAGGAATACTTTCTTCGATCTTTTCGTTTTCTGTAGGTAAATTGTATACCGCCTTTCTAAACATTGATAAATGATACAATGCTTGAAGCAATGAATTCATATAACATGTTGCACCTTTTTAGGATATTGATAAATATGATAAATGTGATTGAAAATTAAAGATATAGCATTATTAAGAATTAAATTCATCATTTTCTTAATTTCCGTTTTTAAATTTGAAAATTATCTCTTTACCTTGATTTTTGAGACCATTATATTTCACTATCTCCATCGAATAATCTATATTGAAGTTCAAATTCAATCTAATTTCGATTCTCAATTGTCCATCTTCTTGAAATTCCTCTCCCAATTTTTGGATGTTGGATAATTTCTTGTATCCATCCTCTCTATTCTCTTTGGTGAGTCTAAATGATTTCTCTATAATTTTTTTACAAATAATTTTTTTTGAGTTTATTAATAATTTGTTGTTCAAAAAATTATTTTTTTATATTGGGATATTTTAGCAACAAATTTTTAAAATATCTTGAGAATGTTATATTTGTATTGTTTAATTGTATATTCCACTTTTAATTATATTCTTATTTTTCTTACCTTTCAATGGGATAGACTTTTTTGGATCTTTATTCAAAAATTTGACGAGAAAATCTGTTTCTATTGTCACATCGTTCTTTTCCAAGAAACTTATTTCTTCGATGAAGATGTTTTGTTCCTCATCAATTGGAAAAAATTTTAATTTCCATTTCAATCCAGAGTTTATTTCATCTTCCCATTCAAAAGTGTTATTTTCCCCTAATTTAATCAAAAATGTTTTTGTCACTGGCTTCAAATCTTGATCCTATTTAAATTGAAAAATTTGAAGAAAATTTGAAGAAAATTAAAGTAGAATATTTCGACGGGATTAAACGTGATTATATTATGATAATGTTTCGAGGAGATTAAAATATGATCAATCTTACCATTGTATATTGTATAATTCACCTTCTCCTTTTTTTTTTTTAAATTATTTTAATATATTTTTTTTTTTTAACATTAAATTATACAACAAAAAAAAAAAAATAAAAAATTGAAAGAGAAAATTAATTTCCCACTTAACGAGAATCATTCAAAGAAACTTTTATTTATGAAACTCAAATCATTTTTCAACTTCAAAAAAAATAAAGTTGATCTTTTTCCTTCCAACAATAAATTAATCTTCAATACAACCACCAAATACAAATTCAATACATATTCATTCACCAATATCACCTTATACAAAATCAAACACAATCATGAATCGTACGGAAAACGATTTTATAGCTCGAATCTCCCTTCCAAAATAAACTTTGAAAAATTTGATAAACCAGATATCACAAATAAAGAAATCACACTTGAATATGAGAAACATCAATGTAAGAATATTTCAAAATATTTAAATAAATACCAGATATACAAGAATATTCAACAAATAACAAAATAAAAATTTCTTTATTTGAATTATTCTTGATCTCTCAACTAAAATAGACAATATAAACAAATTTTAATAATGGAATCTAATGTTTATCATGATTATCTGGTTGAGATTCAAAGATTTCAAAAAAAAAAAAAAAAAAAAATGTTGAAAGAAACAAAAATATTTTAAAAAACAAATTTTTGTTATGTTAGTAATACTGGACGTAGAGGGAGTGAGGATATTCGCAGACAAACATTACCCAGAAAACGTGATAAAACTGGTCTCCAGAGTAAGAAGCGGAGAAACAGAAAACACAGAACTGCTGATGGAAGCACTGAAAGAAGTGGGGTACGAGAAAGAGAACTGCGAACTCCTGATGAGATATCTCTGCAAAGAAGACAAAATAGAAGACGCCTTCGCACTCTTGCATCTAATGAAAGAAAAAGGAGTGAAGAGAGGGAGAGAAAGCTACAGACCCCTCATCTTGTCTTGTTGTAAGTTTGAAGATATGGACTATGCTTTGTTGGGGTTGGAGTTGATGATTCATGATGGTGTGGTTGACTGGTGTTCTTTCAAGTCTGCTTTTGATGCGATGGGTTCTACTGTTGACCGGAGAATTTGGATGACTTATGACATCATCAGCTATTTTTTGCCTCTCAACAAGTTTGCTCTTGCTTCTATGAGGTTGACTGGTTATATCACTGAATTTATGGTAACAAAAATTTTCTCACTTTATTTTTATTAAATTATTTATTTGTTAAATTTATTATTTACTAAATTTTTTTTTAAATAGTCTTTTTTTTAAACAATTAATTTTTCGTTTTGGTTTCAATTTAAACATTTTTCAATATTAATTTTTTAAAAAAAAATCTTGTTTTTAAAAATTAACTTTATTAATAGGGAGATCTTCAATTGGGAGAATCGAGGAGATCAAAGAGAGGATACATCACCCTTCCCAATCCAATAGCCAGAAGAACAAGCAACTTTGATTGGGACAAACTTTTCAAAGAAGAGCCCATCTACGAAATTGATGAAGATGGAAACGTTTACTTATTGTTGGATTTGGAAGAGGAGAGATTAGAGGCTATCACCCGCGATTTTCAAGATATTTATAATTTAGATAAAATATTAAAGAGAGTAAGAGATAGGGTAAGGATGTTTTTTATTTTTATTTTTTATTTTTTTATTATTTTTTTTTATTTTTTTATTTTTATAAAGCGTGAAGGAATTGAGCCTCCTCCTATGACTGCAGAAAACCTTGTGAATTTCGTTCTTTCCGAGAAGAAATTGAGGTTAGAATGTGGTGACAGAAGGTTGTTGACAGAATTAGAGTTGGAGACTTTTGATGTCAGCAAGCTACGCGAAGAGGACAAAACGAGATATCACATCCTTCAAATTGGGAAGAAAAGTGATGATCCTTTCGAATTGAATTAAAAAAAAAATGTTTTATTTATTAACTTTTTAATTTTTTGTTTTTTTTTTTTTTTTGAAAAAAATAATTTTAATTTGCAAATGCATAATAATAAATAGACGATAATCCCGCATGAATTATAAAGGAAAGTCCGAAAGTAAGAATGAAGAAAAGGATGAAAGTATCTGACTCCTCTTCAGGAGAATCGTAGTTTTTCTTCTTCATGCTCCAAAACATGATGTAGTAGCCTGTAAATGCACATCCTCCTATTAATGCCACACAAATGAATCTTCCTACTGTGTGTGAGATGAAAAAGAGGGTTGTAGATACTAACAATAATAACACTGTTTCATATCCTAATTTTGTGAACATTGAATCTACAAATTTTACAAATCCAAACATATAAAACAGTGCCAAATTCTTTTTTTTTAAAAAAAAATTTTTAATGTTTTAGTTCATTTTTTGAATTTTAGTTTTTTATTAAAATATCAAGTTTTAAAATTTTGTAAAGTTTTTTGTTTTAAAAATTTTGTAAAGTTTTTAATATTTGATCTAAAATCAATCACTTTATTAATTTGTTTTATTTAATTTTTTAGATTTTAAAATATACGTGGTAAATATAGAAGTTGAAGATATTCACCAAAAATAATTTTAATACAGGTTATA
>JAMYWO010000002.1:290853-320894 GCA_024220525.1 Cochliopodium minus | reverse complement strand
GGATTAAAAATAATTTTACAATGTTGAATATTTCAATCTCTATTCTAAATGCCCATATCATTAGAAAAGCTAACCATAAAGTAGATACTGCAAGAGGAAAGGTGATGGGAGATGGTTTTTGATTATTAGTTTTGTTATCAGGGAATATGATGGTTAATAATTGTTTGAAGATCACTGGGATGGAAATGAGAAGGAAAGATCTTGTATATGGAGAAATCAAAATATTATGGATCAGAAAATCAGGTATATGTGATTCTTCAGCCATTTAATTAAACAAGGATCAATTTTTTTTTATTTTTTTTTATTTGAAAAAATAAATAATAAAAAAAAAATAAAAAAAAATTGTGAAAAAAACAAAGTTAATTTGATTTTAATTTGTAAAAATTTCTTGTATGGAATGGATTGCCTTGGTATAGTATAATGTACCATCCTTTCTATTTGAATAAGGTGAGAGAAGAGCGGAAATGTCTTCGCCAACTTCGGAACCCTCATGAACAATCAGTTTGTGATCCAAAACATTTCCAACCCTATTTTTAAATAATGTATTCAATTGAGCCGCAAAATGTTTTTTCTTCCTTTTAAGAGATTCCAAAGCAATTCTCAACTTAAAATATGTCTTTTGTAAAAAAATAAAACTTTTTAAGAATTTTTTAATAACACAACAAAATGTTTTACAGAAGCACCAGGTGTTTCCCATACTAATTTATCTGGAGTTGCCATTCCATAATTATTTCTCCATATTTTGTAATCTTCCTCAAAACATTTAAACTTTTCATACCATATCTTTCCTTTATCGACCTGTGTTTTTATTAATAACGTCTTGAATTTTATTTTTAATAGAAATGATTTACAAAAGTAAGGATAACTGATTCATATCCTCCTTCCGAGAAAATTTGCTCGATTAAATTGTCTTTTTCTTTTTTCTTTTGAAATTTTTTGTTCAACAAGTAAAGTATAGTTAATTGAACATAACTAGCTGAAAAAAAAAAAATAAGATTTCAAATTTAAATGAAAATGGATACCATCACTATTTTTAAAGAGTTAATTGTGTAAAAAATTTGGAAATCGACAAAATATTTACAACTCTGCACTCCAACTAAAAGGGGATGGATCCTTTCAAAAAATTTTAAATTAGGACAGCTCCTTAATAAAAAAAAATTACCCTATTTCAAAAAGATTAATCCAATAATAATAAAAAAAGAGATATAATAGATATACTTTTGTTTATGAAAATGTTGCAAACAATGAATCTAAAAACAAAAAAAAGATGTTTAAATAATTTCGGATAATGAGAAAAAGAGATTTACAATTTCATGGCTAGGAACATAGATTGACTGACAGAAATAATCCCAATAAATAGTTCCTGGCTTTGCAGCTATTTTTGTGTCCCATCTTTCTATCAATTTTTCGCTCATTTCATTTATATTAGGGTATCTAAAATTGTTTTTTGTTTGTAGATGAAATTAAAAAAATTATTAAAATTATTTACACAATCTTTTTAGTTTTGTTTTTGTTTTTTTTTCGAAAGGAAAAATTTAAAGGTTTTGAAAAAGATTTTTTTTTTAAACCTGTTTCCCATAATCTCCTCCTCCTTCAAATGATACGTCAAATTGTATTGACCAATCTTCATCGAAAGGAACAGCAGGCTTCACATAAATCTTCAATTTATTTTGTAATAAAATCTTAAAACAATTTTGCATAGAAATACCTGGTTCAGTAGATTTATATCAAAGAAAACACTGTTTTCATGTATCAATTTAGAAAATTCTTTTAAAAGTAAATCGTTTTAAATTATTGTAATTTTTTTTTTTTATACCAGGAATTAGTGCTTTTAAAATTCTTGGATAATCAAAGTTATTTTTCTGATTGATCATTTTAACTAGATTGAGTTTAATGATGTCAATATCTTCTTTCAGATTCTCCAATATGAGGGTATTTTTTTCTTTATCAAATTTTAAAGAGAAATTTTCTTTCTTCGATCTATCTTTGATTGCTTTGCTTGATTTTTCAACAAAATCCAATTCGAATATATTTGCGTCATTTAGGTTCCACATTGCCATTCTTTTATTATCCGATACTGTAAATCTTTCGAGGAACAACAAAAATTTAGAATTATCCCTGCAAATTAATAATTCAAATTGTAAATACAGGAATAAAGAGGTAGATAGATATTAATTTTACAAAACATCTTTCTTTATTGGATTCATTTTTTTTTTTTAATATTTAATTTTTATTTTCATTGTGAAAAACATTGAAGTATTTTTAAAAACAAAGAATTTGTTTTTCTCGCTGGTTAAAAAAATTTTTTTTTTTTAATTATTATTCAAAACATCAGAAATAAAATAAGTGTTTAAATTTATGGGAAGGTCAGGAAGCTTCTCACTCATTTTGCTTTCATTCATAAAAGAAACAATGTTATTATAATTGTCGTAAAATTCCTTCATGAGTTGTTTTTGGATGTTGGTTTCCATCTGTTGAAGACCATTAACCAAATTACCCAAAATTTTTTCGTTAGAAATGAAAAGGTTCTTTAAATTTTGAACGTTTTCATCCTTGCTAACCATCCAATCCTGATAGATTTTCGTGACTTCAAAATTGTCCTCTTTTTCATTAACTTTTGAAGGTTTTTTTTTGAGGGTGGGAGTGTTTGTAGAAGTTTTTTTGGGTTCGGGTTTATTAGTTTTGGCTGTTTTCGAAGTTTTTGCAGTCGAAGTTTTGGTTGTTTTCGCTGTTTTGGTTGTTTTGGTAGGTTTATTAATTGTAATATTGTTAGAAGAAGTGCTAGTTCTTTTTCTTTTATTAGTTAAACTATCTGGTTCTGCTTCTTTTTCTATCGGAGAATTGATTTCTTCGGGATTGTTTATAATGATGTTTTCTTGTATGATTTTTTGATTTTCTTCGTATTGACCTTCATCTATTTGATACGCATCTAATTGATCGTGATGATGCTCTTCTTGATTTATTATGTGATGTTGGTGTTCTTGTTGTGTTTCGTTTGGGCTGTTTAGATTGTTTATAGATGTGAGTATGTTTGGGTTTGAGTCAAAAAAATTTGCTTCAATTTGTCTGTGTTCATTATTTAAAAACTCAAGATCTGAAAAAACTTGATTTGCTAGAAAAAATTAAAAATTCAGTTTTAGAATAATTTATTATAATTTTCATTCAGAGAAAAATATTCAAAAAAAAAAAAAAAACATAATTACAAGTATATAGTCCATAATTATTGTTATCTTGTTTATAATGTTCATTTAAATGATGTTCTATATCTTCTTTTGATTTTGTGAGTATGACTTGAGAGATGGATTCGATTATCTCTTTATTTTTATGATTATCAGTGGTGATGTTGAATCTAATTAGCAACTATTCCAAAATATATTCACTAATTAAAAATCGCTTTCCAAAATATAATTTAAATTTATTACTTTCTTAAATAATTCTTCCTCATCTTCTGTCCAATAAACCCAATTAGTATTAATATCCCAATCAAGGAATTCCATTGTATGTAAAAAAAAAAATCAAGTGCCTAAAAGGATTATTATTTCGTTTTTTTTTTATTTTTAAAAAATATTTTTTATTTAATTATTATTATTATTTTATAAGCTCTACATGGAATTGAAAATTGGTTGAGGTTATCTGAAAAAAAAAAAAACCTCAAGGTTTTTAAAACCTTTGAGTAAGAAGCCTTTTAGCATCAGCATCACCCTCAGCAGCAGCCAATTTAAGCCATTCTCGAGCAGTGTAAGGATCTTTGGGAATATTGCCCTTACCCAACAAAAGAAAGCAACCACTTTTAAAAAAAAAAATGAGAAAGAAATTAAAAAAGAAGTTTTTTTAAAAGAAAAAGAAAAACTTACACATTGAATTGAGCTTTTGTGTTGTTCAAAAAAGCTGCTCTTAAATACCATTTGAGTGCTTCTTCAAAGTCTTTGTTTACACCATAACCGTGTTCCTTTTAATTTTTTTTTAAAAAAAAATGAAAAAGGGGATTTAAAATGAGAATTAAAGGTTTTGATGTTTTTGGTTGAGATTTACATAAAGATAACCAATGTTATTTTTTGCAGCAACATGCCCACTGGAAGCAGCAATTGTATACCAGTATAAAGCCATTTGATAATCCCTTTGTACACCTCTTTTTTTTACATTTTAAAAAATAAAAATTAAAGGATGGAAAAAAAAAAAAAGAAGTTTTTACCTTCCATGTCTGTATAACAAAGCCAAGTTATATTGAGCTTTGGTATTACCTTGGATGGCAGCTTTTTTGAACCATTCATAAGCAATATTGTGATCCCGTGGAACCACAACACCCTTCTGATAAAAAGCAGCACCAATACTGTTCTGGGCAACAGGGTGGCCTTGCAAAGCAGACTTGAGCAACCAAATGTAGGCCTTCTCATAGTTCTTTTGAAGCCCTTCTTTACCCCAGAAGTAATAAGAACCCAACTTACATTGAGCCTCTCTGGATCCGTTCCAAGAATCAACGATGATCTGTTCCAAATGCAAACTGGCCTCCTCTTTTTCGATTTCTCTGTAGATGAGGATATCCAAGGTAGGAGGGATGGCAGTCTTAAAGATCAACTGCAAAAGCTGTCTGAACTCTACATTGGAATCACCGCTGCTGTGAACCAATTTGAATTCAGTTTTGGGAGGGATGATGATATCGTTTTGAGTCAATTGATTAGGAGAGATTTTCATGGCAATCTCGTTCTTTTTGATGTTGGAGATCAAAGAGTTTTGACATTGGAAGACATAGAGGATCCCCTTCTCGCTGGTGATCTCATGTGGTGTGATTTCGCTCTGATTCACGTGGAAAAAAGATGGAGGCACGACAAGCCTTGGATCTTGGCTGCACAAGTGATAACAATCACTGATTATGCTTTCGCAGAAATCTTTTTGCTCTCCCCTTTGATTATCATCTTTGGTATCTTCCAATAAGGTAAAGGGACCTCTTTTTCTGGTGCTTCCCCATTTGAATGCCAATCCTTTGAATTTATTGAAATTCTTTTTGAGCATTCCATGAAGCTTTCCTACCAAGAATCCATATTTCTTCAACATTTCTTTGTTCTGTGTTGATAATGCTTCGTTTAATTTGTTCCAGATCTCTAATGAATAGGATTCCTCGGAGAATAGGATGGATAACAGTATCCTCTCTTCTTCATTCAAACTGTTCATCTCAAATTTTTTGAACGAGGAATTCGATCTCTCCAAGATTAGACTATTCGACAGTATGCTGTTGGAGATGTTTAGATTTGATGATTCATTTAATTTTTTTCTATGCTCCTCATTCTCTATCTCCTCTATTTCTCTTTTATATTTCTTCAATAACTCATTTGATCTTTTTATATTATCAACACATTTGGCAAATAGCTTTATCTCCAATTCTTCTTTGAGATTTTCTATATTCCCTTCTATTGTCTCCTCTGTCCTCATAAAGATTGGATTCAACGTTATATCTATCTCTGTTACTTTATCCTCTATTATTATCTCATTTGATAGTGTATTATTATTATTATTATTATTTACATTATTATTTTCATCGTTTATCTCTTCTTCTCCTTCCATTTTATAATCTACATTCTTTTCATTCCTTTCTTTTTTTATTTTTAGAAACCCCACGTTATTTGAAAACAAATATCTTTCGTAGGCTTTCTCTAGCATTGTATTTTCTGCTCTATTGTGTATTTTCTGTTTTTTATTCAACATATTATCTAAATTTTCATCTTCTTTGGGTGTTGATTCCAAATATTCATTTTTCCTTTTTCTGTATGAATGATTATTTTCCTCTTCTTCATCTTCATCATCATCTATAAGGTAAAAATTCTCCTCTTTCATCTATTCCTTTTCAATTTTTTTTTATTTGACAAATTTTTTAATTTCTCTCCATAAATTTAAAAGCAAATGAATTTTTTGAAAATAAATCCTATGTATTGGGGTAAATAAACAATTTCTCAATATCTCAATTATATTTTTTTGAAAGGATATTTATAAAATTTATTTTTATTGAAAAGGTAAAGAGCAAAAATAATAAAAAAAAAAAAAAAAGAAGAGGAAACAAAAATATTTTCTTCAATTGGAGGGAATATCTATAATTTGGAAATAATAATAAATTGATAATATTTCACATTATTTTCAAGCATTTATTCCTTCAAATTTATTATTATTTCAAAATGTGATCAATAGATACCAAATCTTTTGTGATATTTTTGATATTATTCCTTACCTTTCTTTTAATTTTTCAACATTTATTACTTGGAAAAAATTTACCGCTTTAATATCAAAGAAAAAATTAAAAATTAAAAAAATAAAATAAACTGTAAAATATTAAAAAAAAAAAATGAAGAATACAAAGAATGTGCAAGTATTATCTCTTCTATAATTTAAATTTGTTGTATATAACCAAAAAAATTAAAAATAGAAAACAAAAATAACAGATTTCTTGAAAATTAACAAGAAAGATCCAGAACCTCCACAAATAATCGAAAAAATAGAAGAAAATAATCAAAATACAGATAATATTCCAAATTGTGATCATCAAGAACCATGTGCAAAGAGAGGTATTTTAATATAAACATCCTTCTCATACTTATTAAAAAATATTTTAGTTGTGAAAAAAGAGGGTGATAACTATGGTAAATCATTTTACGTATGTGCAAAAAAGCAAGAGGATCAATGCAAATTTTTCAAATGGGATAATGGAGTGGAAAATTCTGGAGGAAATTCAGTTACGAACAGCCAAGAAAGCAAATCAGGAATAGAAATACCACAATGTACTCATAATGAAGCATGCGCAAAAAGAGGTAAGAAAAGATAATGAATATAACAAAGGATATCACAATATCTTTGAAGAATACAATTTTTTTTTTATAATTATGGTATTGGCAAATTTCAAATTTGTTTGAGAATGATAAAACACCCTTTATATCTTCAATTGAAATTCAAATGATTTATTTTTAAAGCAAATTTACTTTAATTTTCTCTTGAATTTCTTTCTTAATAATAATTTTATAGTCGTCAAGAAAGAGGGACCCAACAATGGAAAGGTGTTTTACGTTTGTGCAAAAAGCAAAGATGATCAATGCAAATTCTTCAAGTGGGAATCGGAACTCCTCAATCCCTCTTCCTCACCAAGCACCCCCTCCAAAAAGAGACCACTCGACTCCCCAACCAAATCTCCTCCTCCTCCAACTAAAAATTCCGCTCCAACAAAATCTCCGCCACCAAAGACTACTGTTCCATCAAAAATTCCCTCCAAAGATACTGAAAAGAAAGATTTAGGTAAAGTAGAGGAAATGATAGAGGTAAACATGAAAAAAAAAAAATTTACAAAAATTTCCAAAGAAAAAAAAATTTTAAAAAAATTGAGAATTACTTTTTTCTCTCAAAAGCTTTCATTTTACTATTAAAACAATATTTTGTTAACTATCTTCTTTTATCTTTAAAAATTTTTTTTTTAAATTTAGGAAATCAAAAACGGATTGAAAGAAGAAAGTTGGAAAGTAGCTCTTCAAAAAGAGTTTGAAAAAGAATACTTTAAAAGAGTGACAAAATTCGTCGCCAACGAGATTCTCTCCGATAAAGTGATTTTCCCGCCCAGAGAACTCTTTTTCAACGCTTTGAACTTGTGTCCTTTGGATAACGTGAAGGTGGTTATCTTGGGGCAAGATCCTTACATCAAGGAAGGGCAGGCCAACGGTCTTGCTTTTTCTGTCAATTATGGTGTCACTCCCCCTCCTTCTTTGAAGAATATGTTTAAAGAGTTGGAGACTTGTATTGATGATTTTAAAATGCCCACTCACGGAAACTTGACTTCTTGGTAAATTTTTTTTTTTTTTTTTATCTACATTATTTATTTTTTATTTTAAAGTATCTACATTTATTTTATTTTTATTTTTTATTTTTTATTTTATTTTGATTTATTTTACATATTTGTAAATATTTGTTCTGTTATTTATTTTTATTTTTATTAACACTCATTAACATGATCACCAATTTACAAAAATATGTTTTTTTAAAGGAGTGAACAAGGAGTATTGTTGATCAACGCTTGTCTCTCCGTAGAAACAGGCAAATCCAACTCTCACGCAGGAAAAGGCTGGGAAACCTTCACCGACTCCATCATCTCCCTCGTCAACAAACAAAGAACGGGTGTTTATTTCTTATTGTGGGGTGGCTACGCTCAAAAAAAAAAGACTTTGATCGATAAAAAGAAACATCACATTTTGGAATGTGCTCATCCTTCTCCTCTTAGTGCCCACAAGGGTTTTTTTGGCAACAAACATTTTCTTACTGTCAATGAGGGTCTTGGTGANTAAAAATAAAAATAAAAATAAAAATAAAAATAAAAATAAAAATAAAAATAAAAATAAAAATAAAAAATAAATAAAAATAAAAATAAAAATAAAAAATAAATATAAATAAAAATAAAAATAAAATAAAATTAATAATAATTAAAAAAAAAAAATTAATTTATAAAAAAAATGAATTTTAAAATTAATTAAAAATAATGAATTTTAAAAAAAAAAATAAAAATCAAAAAATAAGTTAAAAAATAATTGAAAATTAAAAAAGAAGAAATAAAATCAATTTAAAAAATGAATTTTACGAATATTTAGTGTATGGTGAATCGATGTGTATATTGTCTACTCTAACAAATTTGGATGACATAGGCACAAAGTGGAACATTGGAGAGTTTGTTAACAAAACGTCATGAATATACTTTTTTTTTTTTTTAAATTTGTTTTGTTTTGTTTATTTAATGATATAAAAGTTTCATAATATCTTTTTTGGACGATTCTTACAAAATCTGAGCTAGAATGGACGACAAACAAGTATGGTCTGACTGGTGTACAATGGCCACTAGAATCTTGAAGAGATGAAAATAAATTAATTGATTGAAATTGAAAAAGTTAGATAAGCTTAACACATTTTCGTATCCTTAAAAACATTTTTTGATTCCAGATGTGATATTTTATAATTGAAATTTAAATTTAAAGTTGGGATATCAAAATATCTACATCATTTATTTTTCTAATAAAGAATTTTCAGAGTACCAATTGTTCCCCAAATTGACATTTATTATTTTGTAAGTTATGAAATTTAATTTTTGTCAATTTTAATAAAACTTTGACTTTATTAAAAAATTTTTATAAAATTTGAAATTTTATTAATATTGGATAGATGTTAAATTGGATGGAGAAAGATATCTCTATTTCAAAAAATTGCAATTAATTCTAATTTAGCTTATATTTCATTAATTTTTACCCCTTTTCCACCATGTACTGTTGGATGCTTGTCCGTTTATAGTCCCTCCAAAAACAGTGATGTTGGTAAGAGTGCTGAATGTTACAAATGCAGTTGAATTGCCTATTTAAAAAGGAACAGAAATTATTTTGAGGAATATAATGCTTTTTATTGCTTTTATATTTTTATTCTATCAATCCCCTTACCCCATTCAGTCATATTTGTTACTGCATTGATAGAATATCCATTAAGATCAAGAGTCATATTATTACAGGATTTTGCAGATACTTCAAATGGTATTGTTGTCACATTTCCTCTTACTAAATTTTTTTGATTGAGGTTTTGTAAAGTTCAAATTTTTTTTATAATTTTTTTTTTTTGATTGGGAATTTACATATTACAACTGATGGTGGTGATCCTGCTTCGCAACAACTTTTTATAGATGCTCCTAAATCAATCAATCCTTGTACATAGCAGATATTTGCATTTGCAGCAAAGAAAATTGCAAATAAAATTAAAATTGTTCCCAAAAATTTCATTTTTTTTATTTTATTTTTTTATAATTAAATATTTTTATTATTTTTGTTGGTGGTTTTTTATTGAATTTAATTGAAACTAGAAAACATTTAAAAATTAATAAAGTTTTGATGTTTTTTCTTATAAGTTTTAAAAATATTTAGTTAAAATTTGTTTTTCAAAAAGTAGAACATTTATCTACAAGTAAGGATTCTAAATGTTTGTTTGTAACAAATAGAAATCAAAGATTGTGAAAACAAAATTTTATTAATTTTGAATTAATACTTAAATGAAAAAAAAAATGTGAAAAGGGTTGTGAGATTATTTTTGGTTAGGATTGAATCTCTTCTTGATGTCCTTGAAACGATTTTGATAATCGACATTTCGGTTCTCAGGACTCAAAGCCCACTTGGTCTCACGGAAAGGCAAACCACTCTCCAACATCAACCAAAGGTCAGTAGACTTCTCTGGCTTGAGGTTGTCAGAGATGGAATGTTCGATGGAGGACTCAGGGATACCATGAGGTGTCAAAAAAGGACTGGTGAAACTGGATCCTTTTTTGAACACTGGACCAGAGTCTGAGACGACAAAGTTGAATTCAGTGGCAGAGTTTCTGTGAGGATAAACAGACCTGAAGGTATCTATTTTATTAATTTTTACAAAAAAAAAAAATTTAATGGGTTTTTTAAAACAAATATAAAAAAGTTTATTGATATTCAAAAAAGTTTATTGATATTCAAAAAATTTTCTTAGTATTCAATGAAAGTTTTTGTGAAATTTAAAAAAGCTAAAATTTAGTTTTTTACGTTCTGAAACAGTCCATCTTGGGACGAATGCAATCAAGTCGAAAATTGCTACTCCTGGAATGGTTGAAGGAGTTGTGATTACACTGTTTTATTTTTAAAAATATTAAAATAAGTATGAAAAAATAAATAGAAGAGAAAAGATGAAATTTATTTTTACGTGTGAGATGAAGGATCCTTTGAATTGGAATTTTTTAAAATTAAATACAAAAAATTAAAAATAAGAAATTTTATTTTACTTGGTGATCCCAACTTAAATTTGAAAAAAAATAAATGTAAATGTAAATGTAAAATTTTTTTATATTTTACTTGGCAGTAGTGAAACAGTTGAAGAGTTTAACATCATATTTCATTGGAAAGTAGGTACCATACCATGCTACAACATCAAAGGGGGAACGGTCAACAGTTTGGGAGAACAATTCTCCATCAGATTTGTGAATGATTTCGTACTCTACTTCTAAATCTTCATAGTAAGATGTTGGAACTTGGAAGTGTCTCCCATTAGCCAAACCACTAAAGAAAAGAAAATAAAAATTAAAAAATTAAATTGTTAAATTAAACTTGAAATTTTAGTGGTGGTTTAAAAGTAAAATTAATTGAAATTTAATAAAATAAAATTGGAAATAAATGTTTAATTTTTTTTTTTTTTACTTGACTCCAAATGCTCCCAAACTTGGTAAAGTCCACTGATTTAAGAAAAAAAATAATTTTTATGAATTTAATTTAGGAAAAATTTCTTACGTGAGAGTGAAAGGTTTCTCCAATCATGCCTCTAGTGTGGGTTCCTTCTACCTCGATATCTATTCTAAATTTGAGACCTTGAGGAATCACTAAAATCTCAGATGGTTCGACTCTCAAAAGACCGAGTTCAGTTTGGACCAACAAACTTCCCAATTCTGGAATGATTGCGAAATCTCCATCAGCATTAACGAAGCATTTATTTTTCATAGATTTGTTAAAAGAGTATCCATGGATTGCATATCCTAAATGAAGAAAATTTTTGTTAAAAATATTTAGAAGAAAGTTTTTTGTTAAAAAAATTGTTTTTTTGAAAGAAATTTTTTTTTTTTACCTGAGGCCATGTTGGATGGAGAATTGAGTCCACCATATGTTATTATTCCTTGTACAAAATCGGTTGGTTCAGTTGGAGCATCCAAAGGTTTGAACATGTGCACCTATTATTAAAAAAAAAAAAAAGAAGCGGAATTAATTTGATTGATAAATTTTATTTTTTGAATTTTTTAAAAAGATAGTATTTTACGGATGGATCTACTGAACATTCATCTTTATCGCTGAAATCACTTCTCAATAATCTTTTGTCTATCTTTTTGAAGTCTTGGAATCTGTTGGATGGCAAGATTCTATACATCCATGTGAATTTATTTTCACTGCGTGGTGTAGTGAAAGTTGTACCATCTTAAAATAGATTAATTAATTGTTATGACTTAATTTTATTGAGATTTATTTTAATATTTTTTTATTATAAGCTTAATTATTTTTATTTGAACCATATAATGGATTATATGGATTTAATGCTTACTTATTTGTTCTGGCAATAATCCATAAGGGAGCTTTTGAGGCAAGCTAATTTTAAAAAAAAATATGATATTTAAAAATTTTAAAAACAAAGCAATAACAAGAAAGAATAAGATAGTATAGTATGAGATTTCTATAAATTTTCAATGTTTGTATTTCTTTGAGTATATGCTTTTAATTATTTATTACTTTTGATCTTGTGGGAGAGCTCCTTCTAAAGATTCAGATGAATGAGTATTGCTAATACCATTCAAATATTTTAAATTTTTCCAATCAATATACTTTGTTTCTTCTTTCATTTTTTTTTTTTACTTTATTTTTATTTTTTTTTTTTTTTCACACAAGCAAGATCTTTCAATTATTTGGTTCGGAGGTTTTGAAAAGTGTTGATTTTAAAATATTCCCTTCCCTAAAAATTCCCAATCAATTTATTTTTATATTTTAATTATTTTTTATTAATTTCCTCGGAGGAAGTTTTATTATTCACAAATCGGTTATATTATAGTCTATTTTCTCCCTTTCAAATTTAGAGATTTTTTGAAGTAGAATTTTTTGATCAATATCTTCAAGACAGTTGGCTTGCATTGAACAAATAATTTTATCTCTGAAATTCTGAATGTGAAATTAAAAATTAAATGAAAATCTGATTAATTATAAAATTAAATCAAACCTTTTTGATTACACCAGAAAAGAATACAGCGGAGGACTTCACCTATCATATTGTTGTTAAAAAAAAAATTTTCTCTAAAGATATTTTGTTTACCCTAACGCCTTTGTATTAAAGATGAGATAAAGATTTAAAAAAAATTTAAAAAAAAATCGGAAAATATACTTTCTTTCATTGTATCCCTTGTTAGTGAATCACAACACTAAATAAAAGTATAAGATTTTCAATGATTTAAAAGAGTTTTAATTTCAGATGATACCCATGTAATGAACAATATCTTGGATCTTTTGCCTCCTCCTTCAACTTGATAATTCAAATCAACAATCACCCAACATATCTCTTGTTCTATTCAAAAAAAAAAATAAAGGTTTAGATAGCAATATTGAAGGGTATATTGATTTATTTATTTACCATCAAGGAGTGATTTTAATTTATCATGCCAATTAGGATCGCTTCTTTGATGATAATGATCAATAATGATTTTAGATTCATCCTCGTTCATCTTGAATTTGATAAATTTGATGGTGGGTTTATGAGATGACAAAGCATTAAATTTCTCATCACTATCACCATCCAATTCTTTTTATAACAAAAAATTTTAAAGAGGAAATTTTATAAACAACTCAAAATTTGGTCAAAACTGTGATTTATTCTAACCTGGGGTCTTCTGTAAATTTTTCATTTTTGTATTTCTTTCTTTTTTTTTTATTTTTGTTTGAGGAGGGATATTTTTGGGATCACATTTGATGAAATCACATTTGAGGAGATAATTTTATTGATGGAATTATCAAAATTATAGTTAACCACATTTAATTGATTCCACAAATAATCAATTCATCCACATTATAAAAATTACGATAATTAATGAAAATTCAGAGAAAAAATAATAAAAATTAAATTTTAATTCAAACTCATTTTGAGAGGTTGGAAATCAAAAGAGGGAATTCTATCTTTGAATTTGAGGAATTTCTTTTTGGCTTCTTCTACCAAACCTTCAGAAATGAGGAGATTGAAAGCAGAATTGCACCAATTAACATTCTCATCATTAAACAAGAGATGATTCAACAAATCTTCTCTTATCTTATTCCAATCATTTTTATTTGAAACCAAACAAAATTGTTTAACAGTATCAAAGGTTTCTTTGTAATTATTCTCAAAACGAGATTTAAACATAAAGTTTCCTCCAATGATTATCCCTTGAGGTGAATTGAGATGTTTAGAAAGATGGTAAAGATTGGGGTAACCGTAAATAATGGAATCATCTATCTTTCCTGCATTTTCAATCATAAAATTAAGAACCTAAAATGATTGTGAAATATTTTAATAAGCATTTAAAAAAAAAAAAGTGGAAATTTTTTTTTAACTTTTAAAGGAGCTCTGATTTGTCCCAACTTAAGAACCAACTTTGTGATGTTGTCTCTATCATTCAAATAAATCTTTCTGATTTTTTGCCAATGAACAACTTTTTCTCTCAAATCTTCGTTCAAAGAAAGCAAAAGTTTTTGATCAATGAGATTGTGATCAGACAGTTTGTTGATGCAAGAATGAAGCAAAGAGTTGACAGAATTATCCCCCAACTTCCTCCAAGAAGGTAATCTCTCAATACCATACTCTGCACCATTAAACTCCAGAATAATTGCAGCCAAGTTGCATCTAGGAGAACAAACTTTTGATTTTTCTGTTTCAGTGAGATGAGGAGAATTAGGGAGCAACCAAGGCAACTTCATTCCGTCTTCCAATATCTGAGTTGCTAATTTTTGGCCTTGTGTTATGATGAGAGCTTTAGCCAAAGAAAGAGAAATGGTCATGTCAACTATTTCTTTTTTGATGACCGCTTTGGGAGGTAAGTATGCGAATTTTTCCATCCAAGTAATCATCTTTCTGACTGTTTTGTCTTTTTGGGTTTGGTTGGTGGAATGAATAGAAAATAAGGTGAGATAGTGTTCCACCAGAAATATCATCGCTTCTTTCTCTTCGTTGTTTCTTGGTTCTACAAAAGTGGTGATGGGAGAAGGATTCACTCTTTGGACATTCGGATTTACATTGTTCACTTTGCCCTTTGCGAAAAAACAAAAGAGCTGGGAAATGAGGTTGGGATCTCTACAAAACTTGAGTATTTCGATCAAATCAACGAGTTTGAACTGTTCTTGCTCCAATAAAACACAAATGAATTCATAAAAACTGTTGTAAGCAGAACTCTCCAATATGGGAGGAGAATTATTGGAACTCAAAACAATAAAGGTCCTAGAAATGACAGACCATAGCCTGTCCATTTCTTTCAACTGATAAAATTTTAATGCAATCGAATGAAGTTGTCTAATTGAAAAAATGGATTCACACAACTCTACGGCAGCAAAGTATTCCTTTTTGTTAATGTGCCCGTTCACTTTTGCAAAAGGAAAATCCACTTTGATCATGTTTTCCATCCTTTCAACCTCTTTTCTATTATTTAACGCTCTTGCTCTAACTAATATTAGTTTTTGCCAATGAATGTTTTTTTTGGGCATAGATGTTGAAATTCCTTAATTTTTTTAAAAAAATTGTTTAAATCTTAATCAAAAGAATAATGATATTTGTTTAAATTGAACTGCAAAATCTTTTAATTTGCTTGATTATAATTGAATATCTTTTAATAGATTATAAAAAAACTTTACAAAAGAATAAACTAACTAATTTCAAAATTTGCTTTTGAAAAATAATGTTAAAAAAAACATTTAAACCTTTCAGTGCATTTATAATATCTGGTGTTCTATCCCATAAAACATTCACAGCTTCACTTGCAACGAGAAGTTGCTTTTCTTCAAATTTCATGCTCCATTCCCTTCTTACATTCTCATTAGTGTTTAACTCATATTTTTCTACGTTTGTTAGCAACACCTCTGTTATTAGCATTTCTATCACACTGAAATATGCTTGTATTTTCATTTCTTTATTTTCATCTATTTGGTTTATTGCTTTTTCGAGCAATTTCAATGATTCATCGTATTTTCCATTTTTATTGAATTCCATACATATTTTGATTGCAGATATTATGACTATATATCAAATAAAGAGATGTTATTTTTGTTCACATCATAATATAATTATTTCCAATTAAATTTTCTTAAAATTTTTTCAAAATTTTTTTTTGCTTTTATTTACCAGGTTCTGTAAATGAATTCAAATCCAATTGATCATATACTTCTTTCAATGTAAGTTTTGCTTCCTCCAAGAATTGTGGGAAATATCTTTGTACTGCAGACTCAATATTTTTTGTATCTCCCAATACATAGATCAAATCAGATACAGGATATTCTAAATATAATAACAAAGTAGCTTTTAATGGTGATAATTTTCTTTCAGAGATATGGTATGGACCCAATAATTCTATCAGTCCTTCATAATCTTTCTCTTTATCTATATTATTTTTATCAATGGAGGTTATTTCTTTTGTCTTTTGTCTTTTGAGAATGGGGTTGATATCTATTAGTTCATCTTCATTCATTTTTCTTTTTATTTATTTTAAAGTTGAAAAAAAAAAAAAATCAAAGACTTTAAAATCAAACAATAAAACTATGCAAGGACATTATTCAAGTGGTATAATAATTTTGAATTATTAAATTTGGAATTGATTAATTGGTAATTCATTCATTATGAAAATAATATTTCTTAAAACCTTTAAATAGATAAATATTAGCCTATCATACAATAATATATTCAGAAGAAAGAGGATTATTGGGAACAGGATGGAATCATTGTGGGTAAAGAACCCTTACTTTCAAATATCAATTTAATAAACCAATATTAAAGCCAATTAGGAATAGGAGATACAACCACAAGAAGTGAATTGAAATCTATAAAAATGAATGACATAAAATCCATACATACACTTTGGTCTGCGACATTTATCCTCAAATTGAATGGAAATCTATTATTCTGCGGTGATTGTGGAGAGAATAAACGCAAATTCACAACCCTTTTGAATGATCCAAAGATAGTTTCCATTTCAGGTTAGAAAATAAAATTCAATTTGTTTTTTTAAAAATTCAAAATCATCGCAGCTTCAGGTAAATAAAATTTAACTTATTGCACTTTAATTTATTCTCTAAATACAAAAAGGATTTCATATTTTGATATTGAGGGAAAATGGAGAAGTTTATTATTTAGGAAAAAAATTAATGAAAAAAATTGAAATTAAAAACCCAAATAAAGAATACAAAAAATTGATCTGCATCATGAAAAATAAAAATATTAGGTATCATATATGATTATTATATTTTATTTTTACTTTTTCAATTTCGATTTTTTTAAAGGTCTATTTTTTCAGGATGGTATCATTCATTTATACTAACCAACAATGGGGATTTATATGGTAAATTCATGAACAGTAAAATAAACTTTAATTCATTTTTTAAATTTTTTATAGGTTTTGGTGGAAATTCAAAAGGAGAATTGGGTTCAAATATTCTTGAAAAAGAAATATTGTCTCCAAAACTGATTTTAAATGATCCTTCAATCAAAAATATTTCATGTGGGGGACATTTTACGATCATTTACAAAAAAAATGGGGATTTACTAGGAATGGGATCAAATGAGTTTGGTAAAAAAAAAAAAACCTTGTTAAATCTTTTCTAATTTGTTTTACTAAAAGGTCAACTCGGATTACCTTTTAATATCCAAACCCAGTTGATAATGAATGATCCCAATATTGATCAAGTTTGTTGTAAAATTAATTTTCACCAAAACTTGTTAATTTATATAAAACATTTGTTTAAATAGGTGGATTCAATCATACCCTCATTTTAAAAAATAATGGAGAGCTCTTTGCTTGTGGGAGTAAATAATTATTGTTAAAAATACATTATTTCATCATTATTTCATAAATATAAATTAGAAAATGACTATGGTAATTTAGGATGATAAATTAAATTTACTTTTATGATTGAAATTATGATTATTTTGAATAAAGGGCAATTAGGAATTCCAAATATAAAACAAACTGAAAAACCAATGTTAGTAATGAAAGATCCTTCCATTAAAACCATTTTCACTGGTGGTAAAACTAAATTTTAAGTTTTAACAAAGAATCAATTTGTTTGATAAAAAAAAAAACAAAATAGGAGATCATTCAATCATTTTTAAACAAGATGGAAGCGTTTTTTGTTTTGGTAAAAATAATGATGGGCAACTTGGACTAAAAAAAGACTCTATCAAAGAACCTACTTTGTTGATTAAAGACCCTTCAATATCTATCATAATGGGTGGAAGTAGGTTGATTGTTTGGAGTGTAGAAAGGCACAAGTATTTTCCTCAAAAATTTAAAAATTTGATTCTTACTTTTGTTTTGATTCTGAAACGAATCCAGAAAAAATCAAATCTTAAAGTACCAAAGTTTGTTTTATTTGAAATTTTGAAATTGATCAAATTTTATTGAAAATTAAATTGATTTCTTTCCTTTCACAATTTCTTTTTCTTTTGTTCATAACATTCTTGTCATTTGAAAAAAAAGAAAAAAGTTTGTTGGTTTTGAGTTGGAAGAAATTAATGTGAAAATTTAATTTAAATAATTGTAAACTCATGAAAAATATAAAAAAAATGGAGATTGAGAACAAGATTGAATCAAAAGAAGATGAAACATTTTCATTCAAAGATTGGAATAAGAGAGATGATTTGAATATATCTGAATTAGAAGAACAAATAAAAAAATTGACGTTAAAAACAGGAAATACCAATGAAAATGGGAACAACGAAACATTGGGAAACTCTATAAATACATGGTGGCATGGAATAAAATTGCAATATCTTGCGAATTATCTTTATAAAAATCCATCAGAAGATAATGAATCATTGCGTAATGAAATTGAAGAACTCAAAACCAAAATGAAATATCAATTGTCCTCATTATCACCAGAAATACAAAATCTATTGAGATATGAAGAAAATGATGAAGAAGATAATCTCAATATAATAAATGAAGAGGGATTTTTGGATTGGAATCTCCTCACAAAAGAAAATATGATCGAAAAATCCATTTTGGAAGAAGAAAACAAAAACAAGATAGGAGAAACAGAGATGGGTAATTCACATGAAGATAGGGAAATCTCCAGCGCTACCAAATGGTTCAAAAAGAGAATAAACAAAATTCATAAATACTTTGAAAAGATGGATACAAACGAATTCAAGAAAAGATACTCTTTCTGTGATAAAGTTTTGGGTAAAGAAAAAAATTTTTAATTAAAATTAAATTTTTAATAATTTTCTTTTAGGACAAGGCATTTCCATTGTGGATCTTTTTGAAGCACACAAGAATGGAGATTCTCTTTTCGCTTCTTTGTCTTTGACAAGTTTAATAGAAAGAACAATTACAGGATTCATAAAAATAAACAGCGAAACAAATTATTTGATCCCCAAAAAACTTTCTGAACTTATGGAAAATCAATATTTCACTTGCATCCTATCTTCTACTCAAATTTTCATTCTTAAATGTTTCATTGGTCCTTTTTCTGGTTTCAATTTCCGTAATATGGTTTGGCATGGCTTTGTTTCTAAGAAAGAGTTGAATTCTTCTTTCGTTTCACTCCTCTTATTGGTCATTCTCAGTATTTGCAAAGTTTTGAATGATTATTTAAATGAAAAAAAACTGGAAACTATTCCTTTCCCTCCCCTCATTAACATTAAAGAATATGACCATTTTTATGTAGAAAATAACATAGAAAGTGTTTTTGACAGTAATTATTTTTTATCCAGTTTTTTTTTATTAACTTTTTTATTTAGATGTTGACGAAAGTATAATGGATGAACTGAAAAACTTGATAAATAGATCTTTTTTCGTTGTTCCTATGTTTGAAGAAACGTGGATGGATGTATTTGATGCTTACTTTATTAAAAAGAATCCTTATAAATCACTCATTCTTTTGTTTCCTCTATTAGAACACAGTGTAAGAAAAATATATGCAACCTCAAACAATATTAGTTCTAAAATGTTGACTGCTTCTACTTCTGCTCTTTATACCACTTTGGATACTTTAATGAGCCCACTTTTGCAAGGTTCAGAAACAGAACCAAATAAAGTAAAAAAAATAAAAAAAAAAATCTATTTTATTCATATTTATTCATTTTAAAAAGATTTTCAGTGTTTTAGGAAATGAAACTACGATGAATGCTCTGTTTGATATTTTGATTTGGCAAGAAGGTCCCAGAATTAGAGATATTCTCGCCCATGGTGTATTGGACATTGAAAATATTTCTCCCAAACAAGTTCAATACATTATTGCTATTTCAGTTGCAATGTTGGTCCAATTTGATTGCAATAATTTTGGAAATGGTAAAAAAAAAAATTAAAGAATTTTTGTTTTATATATTATTATTTTTTTTTTTACTTTTTTAGGATATGGAAACAAGATAAACAAGTTTTTGAGCTCATGTGAAAAATTTGTAGAAAATTACACTCCTGTGTTTCACCCCAAAGCACTTATTTTCCAAAGATTAATTACCTCTTGCACTTCCTCAGTTCAATCCTTGAAAAAATGCTTCAACAACATCTCTGAAATAAATTTAGAAAATGTTAAAACATCGGGTGAAGAAAATCTTGAAGTTTATCGTACATTGGACTCCGCCATTGAAGACAAGATCAGTGTTATCAAGAACATTTTGAGATCTTCTAAAGTAGAAAACATTTATACAGACTTTGAAGTTAATTTAGAAGTACAAGAAGATAAAGTTTTTCATGCTAATGATATGAGCCATATTGACTTTCATGCAAATATGTCTAATCATATTTTGGTTTTGTTGAAGTCTTTATCAAATATCACAGAGTTTTTTGTTTCACTTTCCAACTCTGTAAAAAAAAATTAATTTCAATTAATCTCGTAACTAATACACTTTTTAAAAATAGATCATTTCTGGTTTTGATAAAATTAAAGAGTTGATTATTTCAAGAAAAGCAAGACCAAACGATAGAAAAAAATTCAAAGAATTGTTATCTTCAAGAAACACCATTTTGTTAGCTCTAAAGTTCTTTTTGATTTCAACAGAATGTTATCTCTATCTCAACGACCAAAAAATAGACAGTCAAGAAATCTCCAACCAAGTTTTCAAAGAACAAAAAACTCCAAACTTTGTTAACAGTCTACCTTTAAAGTTACTTACCATCACCGAAGCTTTACTTGCAGCTGTTAATAAAGGTGAATGGAAAAGGGCAAATGCCATCATAAGCACTTGTTTCACTGGTAAAGATTCTTTTGCTATCATGAGACCTAAAGAATGGCCTATTTATGATTTGAATTTACTTTTAAGCAAATTTTCCGATTCTGTTTTGACTGATGAAAATAAATAACAAAAGATTGGAAAAATTATTAAATTTTCTTTCACCATTTCAGTTATATATTTTTCAAATCAAAATTTTGTTGGGAATATAAAAAAAAATTGGTTATTTTGTATGGATAGAATTAAATTATGGATAGGTGATGAATTACATTCGATAATTGGATATTCAAATAAAAATGTGGCAGATTATATCTATGCATTGGCAAGCAATGCATCAAGCATAAATTCATTGATAAATGAATTGGAATCAAATGAAATAGGGAATGATAATAGTGAATTATTGGAAAGATTTGCTAAAGAATTATACTATAAATTACATCCAAATGAAAAAGTATCGAATTATGTAGAAAGGGAAAAGCAATTGATAGAGATAAACAAAAAGAACGATTCATATGGATTTGTGGAGATGGAAGAAGAGCCCGTCAAAAAGAATAAGAATCTGAGAAAGAAGACAAAAGCGACAGAGGAGAGGGAAGATGAGAAGGAGAAGAGATATGAGGAAGATAAAAGGGAGAGGGATGAATTCTCAAAGAGGGTGAAGGAGAGGGATGAGAACAAGAAGAGCAAGAGAGCATTGGAGATGAATATGGAGGCCAGGAACAAGAAGAGAAGGGAGGATTTGGAGAATCTTAGTGAGAGGGAGAGGGAGAAGAGGAAGGAGATGAGCAGAAGGAAATATCTCGATAAGAGAACGAAGGAGCAGCTCGTATTGATAGAGGAGGTGATCAGAGAGGAGGAGAAGGCATTTAAGGGTGAGAAGTTGTCAAAGAGGGAAATCAAGGAGCTTGAGTTGAAGAAGAAGATTCTGAAGAATGGGATTCAGAATGAGCAGTTGATGAATGAGAGGACCGAGGATGAATATCAGTTCCCTGATCTCTATGAAAATGACAAGGGAATGCTCGATAAAAAGAAGAGGGATGAATTGTTGAAGCCATCTTATCGTGTGCAGGACAATAAGACGGATGATCAAAAGAATTGGGAGGATAATCAGATCCATACCAATGAACTTGTTTTCGGATCCAAGGATAAGAGGGAGATGCTCACTGCGACGAATATGGAGAAGTATGAATTCGTGTTTGACGATCAAATCGATTTCATCACGGAAGATAAGTATGGAGGAGAAAATTTCGAGCAACACAAACAAGAGATGATCAGCGAGAAAGAAAGGCAACACCTCTCCATCAAAGAAGAAAGGAAAAAGCTCCCCATCTATCCTTACCGTCAACAGATCCTCGATGCGGTGAGAGATCATCAAGTTCTCATCATCGTAGGAGAAACAGGATCAGGAAAAACCACTCAAATCTGTCAATATCTTCATGAAGCAGGCTACACAAGAAAGGGGAAGAAAGTGGGATGCACTCAGCCTAGAAGAGTGGCTGCTATGAGTGTTGCTAAGAGAGTTTCTGAGGAGATGGGTTGCAAGTTGGGTAACGAGGTTGGTTATTCGATCAGATTTGAAGATTACACCAGCAAGAGCACTGTCATCAAGTACATGACTGATGGTATGTTGCTGAGGGAGTTTCTCAATGAGCCTGACCTTTCTTCTTACAGCGTCATGATGATTGACGAAGCGCACGAGAGAACTTTGCACACTGATATTCTCTTTGGGTTGGTAAAAGACATTGCAAGGTTCAGACCAGAGTTGAAACTTTTGATTTGTTCTGCAACTTTGGAAGCCAAAAAATTTTCTTCTTATTTCGACAATGCACCTGTCTTCATCATTCCAGGAAGAAGATACGACGTAGACATTTTATACACTAAATCTCCCGAATCGGATTATTTGGATGCTTGTGTCGTCACTGCTTTACAAATTCATTTGACTCAACCTCCTGGAGACATTTTGGTGTTTCTCACGGGTCAAAACGAAGTGGAAGCGGCGGCGGAAATGTTGATCATGCGAACGAAGGGGCTGGGAACTAAAATGAAAGAGCTCATCATAACCAAGATTTATTCCACCCTCCCCACTGATATGCAAGCCAAAATTTTCGAAGTGACACCTCCCAACGCAAGAAAAATAGTTTTGGCAACAAACATTGCAGAGACTTCTTTGACTATTAATGGTATCGTTTATGTGATTGATCCTGGTTTCTGCAAACAAAAATCTTACAATCCTAGAACGGGCATGGAAAGTTTGATAGTCACTCCCATTTCTAAAGCTTCTGCGATGCAACGTGCAGGGAGAGCAGGTAGAACTTGTCCTGGAAAATGTTTTAGGTTGTACACTTCTTGGGCTTACAAGAACGAGTTGGAAGAGAACAGCATCCCCGAAATTCAAAGAACTAACCTGGGCAATGTCGTTCTTTTGTTAAAGTCTTTGGGTATTGATGATCTAATTCACTTTGATTTCATGGATCCTCCCCCTGCTGAAACTCTCATTCGTGCTTTGGAGCAGCTCTATGCTTTGGGTGCTTTGAATGACAGAGGCGAATTGACAAAGTTGGGGCGGAGAATGGCAGAGTTCCCTTTGGATCCCATGTTGGCCAAAACTCTGCTTGCTTCTCAGGATTTCGATTGTTCTGATCACATTGTCACCATTTGTTCAATGCTTTCTGTTAACAACGCTATCTTTTATCGTCCCAAAGATAGGATCTTACATGCGGATAATGCCCATCAAAACTTTCATGACAAAGGTGGAGATCACTTGACTCTTTTGAATGTTTATCTTCAATGGTCCCTTTCTAGTTTCAGTACTCAATGGTGCTTTGAAAATTACATTCAGTACCGTTCGATGAAACGAGCAAGAGATGTAAGGGATCAGCTCATGAATCTTTGTGAAAGAGTTGAGATTCCTCTCAAACAACCCATCACTAAAGATGATGACGATAATCAAATTCCAATGTTGACTTATTCCAGTGATTCTGGTGAAAGTTTACAAATAAAAAAGGCGATCACTTCTGGTTTCTTTTATCATACTTCCAAACTTCAAAAGAATGGTCTCTACAAAACTGTAAAACACAAACAAACTGTACAAATTCATCCTTCTTCTTGTTTGCTCAAAGAAATTCCGAAATGGTTAGTTTATCATGAATTGGTTTTCACTTCAAAGGAATACATGCGCCAGGTAATCGAAATTGATCCAAAGTGGCTAAGTGAAACTGCTCCTCATTTCTATGCCCTAAAGGATCTCAAAGATGATGCTCCCAAAGGATCTAAGAATATCCATCATAAAAAACAAAATAAATAATAAAAATAAAATAAAAAAAAAATAAAAAAAAATTTTTGTGAGCTTTTTTTTTTTCGAAAATTTTTTAATTAAAACATTAAAATTTCATTCCCATTCTTTCATTTTTTTTTTTTTCCATAAATTTTTTTTTTGTGTTTAAATTACTCATTACGAAAGAGAAAGAAAAAAGTGGAAAGGGAAGAAAACAAAAAAGAAGAAGGAAAGCAAAAAAAAAATACATTATTTGAGATTCTTCTTCTTAATTACGTTGGACTTTTTCTTGGTAAGAATACCACCCTCAAGATACTTTTCAAAAAGAGGCTTAAGAAAAGGACAACCCTTAGAAGAAGGTTTATCATCCTCTGGATATTTCTCAGGATCACAAACAGTGATGCCACACCAAAAATGACGGTCATAACATTGAAGAGTCTTCCACTCGTCGGGGTACTTAGTTTCGAAATCGGAATGCTTTTCTTTCATATCGAGCACATAATCGTCCAGCTGGGTGTGATTTTTAAATTTCATTTTTTTATTATTAATTGGGCACTTGAAAGATTTTTCAGGACCCTTTTTGGCTCCCATATCTTTTTTTTTATTTTATTTGTAAAATGATTTAATATATAAAAAAATAATTTCAGTTAAAAAATGATTTTTTTTTTTTTTACCTTTAAAAAATTTGACGAGAGCTTCAGGTTGTTTGTAATCAATTTTAAGATGGGCGAGAATGGCTTCGACAAACTGATATGTGTCCACCTTATCTTTTTTGTATGTTTTGGTCACTGACCAATCTATAATAACTTTGGAAATGGATGTCAAAAGGTTTTTTAAATCTTCTTCCGATGATCCTAATAAAGATGATGGGAAAAAAAGTTAATTAAAATGAAATCTAAATTTTTTTTTCAATATTAAATTCAAAAAAAGTTTAAATTGATGTATATCGAAATTATCGAAGAATCTATTGAATTTTAAATATTCTTTAATTTATTTTCTTCAAAATCTACGTATACTCAAATATCTGAGTATTATTATAGATTTCAATATTTCTTGTTAATATTAAATTTTATTACAAGAAACTGTATTATTAACTTTATAAGTGTAAATTTTAGATTTTATCTTAAAAAAGGAGAATATAAAGGATCAAAGTTGTAAAAATAAAGATAAATCCTTGGTAATTATAATTTTTTTTTCGTATTCTATGAAAGATCAAAGAAATTTTATTTTTACCTTCAAATATAATCTTGGAATATTGCTGATCTAATATAACTGCTTGGCAACTTTCTACAGATCTGATATTAACCAAACTAGATTCTGACCAATCAATGATTCTGGATCCTATTTGTAAAGCAAGATGCATTCTTCCCTTTTCTTTTAAATCTTCTGGCACTTGTATCGCAAAATCAGGTATAAATCTCCATATACCTACAATTACAATTCAATTAAAGATTATTTCAAGATGAGAAAGTGTATTTGTTTGTATAAATCTGTTATAGGAGTTTTATTGAGTCAATTCATTTAATTTTTGAACATTATTGTTTATAAAATTTAACTATTTGCATAATTATTATATATTCTCGAATATTTACAATGATTCTATATCCATATTATTTTTATTCAGTTTTTATTATTCATGTACATTTAATTTTATTTCAATATATTTTGAAATCAATTAATACTGTACCAATATTTCATTATTTTTTTCCAAATGTATGCTGTATAAATATATAAATTTTAATTTGCATAAATATTTTTTTATTGAAATATAAGACACGAATAAAAATCTATTTTCAATTTTTTGAAGTTTATTTTTACCAGTATGAACTGTTACTAGTTTTAATTCTACTTTATAAATATTATCATTTAGAAATTGTTGAGTTTTAAGATATTTCTTCAATATCCCTCCAACAGTGCCAAGTATTCTGGGATTTAATAATTTGCCCAATGTTTTAACAGGATGATTTGATAATTTCTTTTCGATAATTTTTACATTTTCTTCTTCTTCTTTACTTAATGGCAAAATATCTTCTTTTTTCACTTCCTGATCTATCAACGCAACACTCTTTTCTTTATTCATTTATAGAGGTCGATAATGTGTTAAAAATTAATTTTTTTTTATATTTTTTATATATTTTTGTTGTATAAATTATCTTTCAAAAATATTGAACAAATAAATTTGTGTAAATGTTTAGTTATACCATATTACTGTAATATTTGGATTATATGAAATTAATTTTCAACTTTGAGAAATAAAAAAAAAATTGTGGATATTCAAGTGAGATGAAGCAAATATCATTATTCAAAAATAACTCAAATTTGTTTATACGTAAAAAACCAAAACATCATGGTGCAAAATGGACAAGACCAAAAGAATCAGGTAATGAATAAAAATTATCTGATAAATAATGAAGAAGATAGTTCTAATCAATCATTATTATCAAATGAAACAAATAAATAGAATGGTGGGGGTAAAATCATTTTAAATCATCAAAACAATCAAAAAAATAACAATCTTTTTAAATTCCCTCTTCTATATACAACCAGATATATCGAACCTGTATCCAAATATCATCTTTGGAAGCCTAGACCTGATCCTATCACCCATAATCCTGAAACTGGATGGACTTTAAACTCTAAAAGAACTGGTGTATTAGCTAAAAAATTGGGAATGAGTGGAGATTGGAATGAATGGGGACAAAGATTGCCTTTAACTTTTTTGCAAGTAAAAATTTTTCCTTTCATTTAACAAGATGTAGTATATAATTGTATTTTGATATCACAATCATTTTCAGTATATTAATCATTAATATAAAGATATAATTTTCATAATCAACTGTATAACATTAGCATATGTCAAATATTTACAAATATTCAGACATATAATAACACATTATCAAATATTTTTTTGAATATAAGAGCATATATGGAATATATCAAATATACTCACATAAAATCTTATCAACATTTTTTTTTTTCATAACTAGATAGAAACAGGACAAGTAGTAGGCAAAAAAACACAAGAAAAAGATGGAATCGATGCACTTGTGATGGGATTCATCGACGCAAAAGACAAACACGTAAACAAGCCACAACAAGGTATGTTCATCGCCAATGGAGTACCCTTCAAGAGAAAGCTCGCTCAATTCACCATCACACCTGATTGTGATCTCCCTCTTGGTACCAGAGTAGATTGCAGACATTTTGTTCCAGGGCAGAAGATAGATGTACAAGGTATAACTAAGGGTAAAGGTTTCCAAGGTGCTATGAAGAGATGGGGTTTTGGTGGTGGTAGAGCGACTGTAAGTTTCTTTTAAAACTTTTTTTTTTTTTTTATTTGGTTAATTACTCAACAGAAATGATTTTAAAGTTACCATCTTTTTATTTTTATTTTTGTCCAACAACATTAATTATTTTAAAAAGAGTTATATGAGTCTTTCTTAGTTTTTAAAATAAAACATAATTACCTATTTTAAAATGAACTCAATTTATTTTAAATCTCATTCTTCTTTTAGCACGGTAACTCTTTGGCTCACAGATCGTTGGGTTCCACAGGTGCCAATCAAAGTCCAGGTAAAGTTTGGAAAGGAAAAAAGATGGCGGGAAGAATGGGAGGCAAAAGATGTACAGTACACAACCTCTTCTTGTTCTCCATCGTCCCTGAGTTCAACGTCATAGTCCTAGTCGGAAATGTACCTGGAGCTAAAGGTATGAACGATTTTTTTAAAATTTTTTTTTTTTGAAACTTTTTTTTTAAATTTTTTTAACCAATATTTTTTTTCCTGTAGGTTCCTTTCTTAGAATAACTGATGCTAGGTTCCCTACTAACCATTGGCCTAGCTTTCCTCCATATCCTACTTATAAACCTACTATTGGCGAGAGTTTGGACAGAAAGTTTGCTAAGATGCCTTTGCCTGCTGATGCTAAGCAGGCTGTAAGAGAGGGTTATGATGTTCAAAAGGTTCTTTTAGATGATGTTTTTAAGGATTTTGGTGGTTACAATGTTGATTATCCTACTTTTGATTTCTAAAGAAAAAAAAAACTTTTTTTTTCAAAACAATTAAAAGAAAAAGAAAATATTTAATTAACAAATTCAAACTTTTCTCCCTCCAAAATTTTGTTATTATTTCTAACTTTTGTGTTGGAGAATAATAAAATTTCAACTTGTTTTATATTTGGCACATCTCTTAATTGATTTTAGATTCTTTCATTTTTCTATTTAAATTTTCCTTTCTTTCAATTCGAAGAAAAAAGACTAATTTGAAATCTTTTTATTTCTATTTTTAAGAAGGTTTAATACTAATTGTTCTTTAGTATGTTCAAAATCAATTCGTTTGATAAAAATAAATAAAAAATATAAAAAAATGGAAAATTTGAATTATGAAGAAGTTTTCGTTCAAGCTATTGATGGGGAAATTAATAATAATAATATAGAAGAAAATAATCCCACATTCAAATATTACGATATGGTAAAGAATTTATTTTCGAATAAAATTTTTTATTTTTTTTTTTTTTGAATAGAAAGAGAATAAACCATTTGAAAGAGAAATATTAGATAAAGGAAAACCAGTATGTGATATGTGCTTTGCATTGTTTCCAACATATAGGTAAAAAAAAAAAAAATTAAAAAGAAATTAAAAATTAAATTTTTTTTTTTTAAAAGCTCATTGTACAAACACAAATCTAGTCCTTGTTACAAGGAATTTGAGGGAAAAGAAATTGAATATCCAATTAAGATAGAGTTCTCCAAAAGCCACATCTATTTCATTGGAGACTGCATCAGTTCCTTGGACATGAAATTATATGAAGAGGGAGAAAATAATTATGTAATAGTAGACAAAAAAATGTTTCGTAAAAATCATTTATACATTTCATTTTTTTTTTTTATTTTTTTTTTTAGAAATTAATTTTTTTATTTTTTATTTTTTTTATTTTTATTTTTTTTTTATATTTTTTTTTTTATTTTAAATTTTTTTTTTATTTTATTTTTTATTTTTTTTTTAAGAAATTACATTGAGAAGATTTTATGTTTCAACCATTACTAAATACAACCTTGAGAATTGGTACAATGATTTGACTGAAAAATCCAAGCACCTTAACTTTAAGATTCCCGTAACTGCGCCAACGAAATGGATGCCTCTATCCGACGAACAATTAATGTAAAATATTAAAAATTCAAATTTATCTTTAAAATATGTTTATTTTAATTATTTTAATTATTTTTTTTTATTGAAAATTATTTTTATTTTTTATTTTTTATTTTTATTTTTTTTTTTATTTTTATTATTTAGATTGATACAGAAATTGTGCAGCGTAAATTTATCACAAGGGTTGGGATTCAACTCTAGAGAAACCAATTTGGAGCTTGCCGCAAAGGAGAAGTTTGAAGATGACATCACACTATTCATGATTGGAGAGCAAGACAAAGAAAAAAATGAGAACAAAATCAAAATTGATTCTGATATTCCTTATTTCATCAAATTTTCTACCAGAAGTCCAAAAGGTAAAGAATTTTTTTATTAATTTTCAAATTTTTTTTTTAGATTAATTTGATTTATAAAAAAAAAATAAAAGAAGATTTTACTTAATTTTTTTTACTAATTTTTTTCTTCAATTTCATTTTTCCTCAATAAAATAAAGATGCTGTTGCTACCAAAAAACAAGAAAATCAAGAAATTAGTGAGGCTTTGAAGGAGAAAATCAACAAGCTGAAAGTTACAAATGGAATTCAAGTTGTTGATTTGTTGTCAAGGTCTCAACGTATTTTTACTGACATTTCCCTTTACTTTCAATACAGAACCAAAGGTATTATCAAATATATAAA
>JAMYWO010000002.1:276945-290753 GCA_024220525.1 Cochliopodium minus | reverse complement strand
TCAAGGTCTCAACGTATTTTTACTGACATTTCCCTTTACTTTCAATACAGAACCAAAGGTATTATCAAATATATAAAATATTTAAATAAATTCCTTTTTTAAAGAACCTTCTTCCTCTTCAAAACTTAGTTTGATATTCAGAGAATTTATTGAACATCCTCAAGGTTTAATTTTTTTTTCTTTCTTATATTTTTTAAAATAAATTTTTTTTTTTTTTAAAGATAGAGAGTTTAGAGTTTTTGTTTATCAAAGCAAAATTGTTGGGATTTCTCAGTACCAATGTTACCATAGATTCGAGTCTCTAATAAACATGGGAGAAGAAGGAATATTTAAAATAAGGGATGCTATTTTAGAATACTTTGGTACAAATTTTTATTTTTTTTTTAATTTATTTTTTAATTTCTTATTTTTTTTAAGAAAAGGTCAAAAACTTTTTTCCTATGGACAGTTATGTTTTGGATGTGGTTGTTTTTGATGACTTTTCTACACAAGTCATCGAGATCAATCCTTTTGGATCAAATATGAGTTCTGGTTCTGCTCTATTTAGTTGGAAGAAAGATCAACAACTTCTCTACGGTAAATTGGACCTTAAATACCCTCCAATTAGAATCTTGAAAGAACTTATTACCACCCAAACTAAATAAAAAATAAAAATAAATTTTTTTTTTTATTTAAATTTTTTATTCAAAAAGTTTTTATTTTAATTTTTTGTTAATTTCTATCTCTATTCCATGCTTTAAAGATAATCAAAGATTCGGTCATAGCTTCTTTGAAAGAATCAAAAGAAGAGAAAGTGAAAGATTTTTTGTTTTTGAGCTCATAAACGACAATCTTCTTCAAAAGTTTCTTCTTCTTCTCAATAGCAGCAACATCCTTCCAAAGAAAGCTGAAAAGAGGAGAAGACAAACTCTCATCACCCTCCTGAGCCTCACTCTTAATACAAAAAGAAGCATCTTGAAAACGAATCTGCAAAAAACCAGCAGTAGGTTTATCATGATCCCAATACATACAAGACAAAGTACAATAAAGTTTGTTCTTAGGAGAAGTGTCTTCTTCTTTTTTTTCTTCCTCTAGTTTTTTCTCGGTCGGAAATAAAAGTTCCTCCTTCTCCTCTTCTGTCATCTCCCTTTCTCCACTCGAGTTTTGGGGTTTGCTTCTTGTTTGGGGTGTGTCGAAGGCCATTTTGTTGTTGAGTGAGTCTGACTGTTGTTTGATCAGTCTAAGAAACTTTTCTGGTTTGAAAAATTTGACGAAATTGATAGGTTGGTTTGCTTTTGTTACACATGTCAACATATCATTCTAAAAAAAATATTTATTAAAAAAAATAAATAAATAAAAAATATAAAACAAAAAATAAAATAAAAAATAAAGTATAAAAAATAAGTATAAAAAATAAAAAAATAATAGAATAAGATAAAAATGATAAAATATAAAAATAATTAATAAATAATTAATAATAAAAAATGTTGGAGAAATTTTTTTTTACATCATCAACTATTATTTTTGACAAATCGGAGATGAAGAGAGTGATGAGGGCGTTATTTGTTACTTCATCGAAAGTGAGGGTTTCAGAAGTGTTTTGGTTTCCATTCCCCTTGTTGTCATTAGAAACGAAGACGAGGGTGGAGTTTGGAGAAATGTACAAATATCCATCAAACGTTTGAGCTTTCATTTCAAGTTCACTGTTGTATTTTACAAAATAGGAACACTAAATAAAAATAAAAAAAATATTTTGAAAAATATTTAAAATAAACAAATATTTGTAAAAAATAATATTGAAATTATTAAAATTAAAAATAATTAAAAAAACAAACAAATAGTAAATATAAAAAATAATTTAAAAAAATCTATTTGAAGTATTATAAAAATCATATTAAAATATAAATTAAAATAAAAAATTGAAAAAATATTGTTGAATAATAAATTAAAAATATTTTAAAAAATAAATAAAAACTAATAATTAACAAATATTGAAATTTAAAATGAAAACTTTAATATTTTATAAAAAAAAAAAAATTGGTAGTAAAATGATAAATATTTGAAATATTGTTGAATAATAATTGAAAAATTTAATTGAAAAATAAAAAAATTTAACACAAAAAATTAAAATAAAAAAATTAA
This sequence comes from Cochliopodium minus, assembly GCA_024220525.1. Taxonomy (NCBI): domain Eukaryota; phylum Discosea; order Himatismenida; family Cochliopodiidae; genus Cochliopodium; species Cochliopodium minus. Next base: position 288,632 of record JAMYWO010000002.1, on the reverse strand, counting down.
AAAATTTAATTGAAAAAAATTAAAATTAAATTGAAAAATAAAAAAATTTAACAGAAAAAATTAAAATAAAAAAAATTTAAAAAATTTAGAAATAAAAAAATTTAATTGAAAAAATATTAAAAATTAATTTAAAGAAAAAATATTTTAAAATTTTTTTAATCTTACAGAAAAACGATTGAAAACATCACCCTTGAAAGGAGCATCAATGACAGTATCTTCTATTCTCTTAGTACCAGTGTGCAACTTTATAAACTCAGTGGCAGACTTTTCGTCTCTGTGTTTCAAAATGAAAAGGACAAAGTAGTTGGGCTTGTTTTCTTTGTAGAGGTTGATGTGGAGTTTGATGAGATCGTTTGTGGAGTAGTGCACTGCTTCTGTGATTAAACGCAACCAACTTGCGATGTCATTCATTTCTTCTTCACTCAATCCTTCATCTGATTCTCCTCTATTCGAAAAAAGATTTTTTTAAAAAAAATGTTTAATTGATTGAATTTGAAAGAATAATTTCAAAAAATTAATTTAATTGAATAAATAATTTAAAACAAGTTTTTTTTTAAAAAAAATAAATTTTGGTTTGAAAACATTTAAAAAATAATTTCAAAAATAAATTTTATTAATAAATAATTTAAAATAATTTAAAAAAATTCAAAACAACTTTTTTTTAAAAAAATAAATATTTTAAAATAAAAATAAAAAAAAATTAAAATCAGAATAAGATTAAGGTAATACATTTAATTCTAAGATTAAAAAAATTGAAATAAAATTTTAAAATTTGAAATAAAATTTTAAAATTGAAATAAAATTTTATTTTTACCCAAACGCCTCAAAGAAATAAGGAATTGCTCTATTTGCAATGTCGGCTTTCATCTCCATCTTCTCTTTTTGTCTGAGAAGACCAGAAAAAACCTTGGTCTCAAAGACAGTGGTACGAGGGAAAATGGTGTTCTCGATGTTCTTCAACAAGACGGTGAGGACGCTCTTCAAAATCAAAAGGAAGGGAGTCTCATACAACAATTCCGCACAAATGTTGAGTTGCAAGTTGATAAAGGTGATGATGGGAGTAGTGAAATGGGTGATGACGTGCTCTTCTTTTTCTTCGTCGGACATATTTTTGATTTTAAGTTTGAGCGCTTCTTTCACCATCTTTTTCAGGGCGATGTTTATAAAGTCGATGAGCACGAAGACGAAGCTGTTCATTCTTTGCGAGATGTTGGTGATGATGGAGGGCAAGTGGATTTCTTCAAAGGTTGAAAACGAGACGTTTTGGTCTTTTGCTATTCTTTGATACAGTGAGGCTGTTTGTGTTCTAAGTTTGTAAACGTTGTTAATGATCACCTATATAAAATATTTTTTTAAAAAATAAAATAGTTTTAAAAATAATGACAAATAATTTAAAAAAATTTTAAAAATTTAAATTTGAAAAAAAAAATAAAGTTTTTTTTTTACGGCTTGAACTGGCTTTAAAACGATTTTGTTTGTATCATATTGCTTCTCGTATTTAGAACCTTTTTGTTGGACTTTGTTGGTCAATAGGTTGAGATCCTCACTCTTTGTGACAATCTCAGCCTTGACATCATTGGTAGGCTTGACTTGCTCGATAACCTTTGTCTCTGTTGGTTTTGTTGTTTCTTTGGGAGTTTCTTTAGTGGAAGTAGAAGAAAGACTGACTTCCATCACACCAGATTTTCCCTTCTTTTTCTTGAAGATTCCAAACAAAGATTTCTTCTTTTCTTTTTTCTCTTTTTTCGGATCTTTTTGTTCGGGAAGAGATTGTTTTTTCACTTCTACAAATACCTCTTTTTTGGGAGTTGTAGAGTTGGTGTCGCTTTTCGAAGGGAGAGAAGCAGAGACGTTGGTTTCCTTTTTGGGAGGAGGATTTTCTTTCTTGGGGTGATTTTTTTGGAACTCCAAAATCTCAAACTCGGTGCTCTCAAAAGACTTTACAAAAATGGATTCGAGAGAATTGATATACTTTGTGACTATCTGATTGAAAACTCCCGCCAAAATTCCAACATGAGAAGAATCTGCAGTCGTAGCAGCTTTGATAGCAGTCCACAACTGCTCCATTGCAGTCAACAGATCTATTTCGGAAGTAGAATGGAGAACTTCTGGTGGGGTGAATGGCTCAAAAGAATCTGATTCTATCATATTGGGAACGTATGTCAAAAGTTTGCTTGCTCCGAATGTGATAAATTTCGAAGTTACGTTCTTCCATATTCCCAACAAGTTTTGTTCAACGTAAGATTTGTCTTTACATTCATCTTTAATATATTCTTTCAGTTTCAAGATAGATCCGTATAATTCAAATGCACCAGATGTCTAATTTAAATGAAAAAATAAAAGAAAATGAATTTTAAAAACATTTTTTTGATGATTTTTTGGATTACAGGTTCTTCAAGGTTGTTAAGAAATTTCCTTGTATCTTCCAGCATTGTGTCCCAATATATTTTGGCAGAAATATCGGAAATATTTAATTGAGAAGGAAACTCGTCTTGAAAAACATCTTTGTCTTGTTTGATCATCATCATGATGAACTGACAAAGCTTTTGATACATTTCAGCACCAGAGATACCCTCTTGTTCGAGCCTGTACTGAAATCTGTCATAATTTTTGGAGACAGCTTGTTTGACGAGAGGAGACAAAACTCTTGTAAAACGATCTATCTCATTTGTTGTGAGAAGACCATAAAGTTTGATGTTCACACCTAATGCACCTCTTGTCTCTGGTTTAATGAAAGTGGTGATGTATGACTTGATGTTTCTTTCAAGCAATTTTTTGAGCTTTTCTGCAGATTTGACATAAAGTTCATGTTCTGGCTTTGTTTTTTTTACTTTGGATATTTCGTGGTTTACAATACATGTTTGCATTCTGTCAAGTGAATCTGTCAAGATGTCCAAATATTCTTTCTTGTTTCTAAAACTCTTTATGAGAATAAAGAAATGTCTGAGCTCCATGTACATTTCACTAATTCCGTATCTCATCCTAAACTCATTCAAAAGCCAAGAAATACCAGGAGAAAAATTAAGTCTTTCAGGAGGGGAAACAACAGATTCAACCTATTTAATTCAAAAAAATATTTAATGAGAATAAAATTTTAATATTAATAAAAAAAAAATTGAACCAAAGCAGAAAATAAACCATGGTAACTTTGATCTTTGTTTATGTCCAGAACGTTGGAATTATTTTCTCGGATGATCTGCTGGAAATCCAAGGAGAGTTTAATGTAGACTTTGCCTTGTTTTTGCTCAAAAGAAGTGGAAAGCAAATCATCAAGTTTGATGTTAAAAGTAGCAATGGTTTTCTCTTGCAACTTTTTTTTCCCCACAGTGACAATCAAAGTATCCACTTTAGATTTGATGTATGGATCAAAAACATCATTTTTAGGTTCGTACATATGATCCGAGAAAGAGACAGATTTTTTCTCGCTTCCCACAGAGAAATTTACAGAGAAAAATCCTTTCAACTTTGATTCCACCTCTACTTTGTTCACTTTGACGTGTAGTTTTCCTTCAAAAGATGAAACTTTGTTTATTTTTTGAGAAGTAGAATTAATGTCTTCTAACTCAAATTTTTTCCATGCATCAAAACAAAATTCATTCTTTTTTTTTTTGAATTTAATATAAAAGTTGAAGTTTTTTCTTTTAAAAAATTTTTTACAGCAAAAGTTTTAAGACAATAAAATTTGTTGTTCTCAGCATATTTCTTTCTTATTTGCATGGATTTAGATAGAGTTATACCCTCCTTTCTTACTCGCTCAAAAATCTGCTTCACTTGTTCATTGCTGTACCCATATTGTTGTACCAAAATGGTAATAGCTTCTCTTCTCTTGTTCCAATCTACAATAATAGGGTCAATGATACAATTAACAGCAATTTCAAAAGCTATTTCTTTCTAAACAAATTTATGAAAAACAAAATTTAAAAATAAAAATAAATAAAATCAAAAAAAAAACTTTTAAATAAAAAAACTTTAAATTAATAAAATAATTAAATTAATGATTCAAAATACCATCTTTTCTGTTGTTTTTTCCGAAGAAAAATCTTCAATATTTTCGTCTATTATTCCTTTTATTTCTTTGTTTTCTTGTACGTTTTGATCATCTTGAAACTTCTTGGTTTGCTCATTGGTTTTTTGCTCCAATTTCTTGTTATCTTTTGTTTCAACGATGAAAGTAAGAAAAAGGTTTTGTTGCAACGTTTGCTGTCTCAACAACAATTTTTTTTGAAGCTCCTTTCTTTTGGTTTCATTGTCTATTTCGCTTTTATTAGGATTCACAATTTCATCGTGGATATGCCCCAATTTTTTGGCGATATCGGAGATTTCCTTATCACTCAAATTAATTTCTTTATTCTCCTTGATTATATCTTTATTCTCTTTATTGTTTGATTGAATCGGTTTTGTTGTTTCTATTGTTGTTGGTGATTCATTTTTTGTGGTATTATTGATATTGTTGCTTATATTGTTGGGTGGGGGTTTGCTGGATACCAATGATACTTGCATCACATTTTTTTTATTCTTTTTCTTTTTGAATTTTATTGTCACATGCTTTTTCTCCTTTTCTATTGTGTATAAAAACATAAAATATTAAATTAATTATATTTGCAAAGAATGTTGTATTCTTATATTGAAAATTTTGATCTATAATAAATCTTTATGTTTTAATTTGTTTATATATCATTATAATCGAATATAAAGTATTTCATTTAAATGCAAATGGGATTTAAATTCTTTTATATTGTTTATAAAAAGATATTACTTAATCTCAGTGCTTTTAATGCTTTGTTATCCATCAAAAATTAATAGGGTATTTTTTTAAATGGAGAATGATTTCGATTTTTTTTTTTCGATTGTTTAAAAATTATGAAAAGCCGAAAAAAGGTAGGAAATAAAGAATGTTAAATGATAAATGAAAAAAAAACAAAAAATACATAATTATAATCGAACAAAGAGTTTCATGAAAAGAAACCTATTAATTAAACAAAGAAAAAATAAGTTTTAACCCTTCCCTTCTTTAAAAACACATTAAAATTTTATTTTTGTTTCAATAACTCATCCAAAAGAATTCTGTCCCTCTCATTCAAAGTGACCAAATTCTTCCTGTCTTCCTCCCTAAGCTCCTTCTTTACCCGAGTAAAAATGAAGCTGCATTCATTGAAATAAGACTCTTCCTCATTGAGCTCTCTGAGAGGAGTTGGTTTGATCACCTTTGTTTCAACATTACTCTTTGTTTTCTTCGTTTTCTTTTTGTTTTTTGACCTTTGTTCTCTCAAGTTTTTGTTAAGGAGATAATCTGGCAAAACGAAATCGAATTGCATTTTAGGAACCTCTATGATTTTTCTCCTAGTTTGTCTATTGATTTGAGTGTTCTCATTGTTATTTTCGTTATTGTTGTTGTTGTTTCCAATGATATTGTTGTTTATGTTTTTATCATTGTTATTCTCATTGTGATTATGAATGATATCATTGTTCACATTATTGTTTTTGTTGTTTATATTTTGATTGTTTTTCTTATTTTTAGTGATGTTTTGTTTTTTGCTTTGTATCTCAATATTGATATTGTTATTTTCCTTTTCTACCAATCTTTTCTTTTTTGGCTGAATATCTTCAACAATATCATTCCTCTCTTCTTTATTATTCATTTGATGGTTAATTATCTTATCATCGATCTTCTTCAGACTTATTTCATCCTTCTTATTTACAACTGGATTGATTTTGTTAGAATCATCAGATTCACTGATTATTTCTTCAGTTGATTTCAAATCAGGTTCTTCCTGTTTTTCTCTCGCACCAATAATTTTATTTAGATCCAAAACAAAATCCATACGAGGAATATCTCGGTTCCCTTTTCTTTTTCTTTCTACATCATTTCTGATTCTCCTTGGGATATTTGACATCTCACAATTTAAAAATGAATAACGATTTTTTTTTTTATTTAAATTGATAGTGGATGTCCAAAAATATTACAACAGTTTAAATTTTGTTAGTAAAAATATTATATTCGCTAACAAAGTTGTAATATTTGGACATGTCTATTAAATTGAATAAGATTGACAATTTTGAAAACAAAAATGAAACTTTTAGTCCTACTTTGTTTGGATTGAACAACTTTATTACACAACAAAATACAACGACAAAAGAGATGAAAGAAGATCCTAAAAATTAATTGTGATCAAAAAAGAAAAGAATGGAAAATTGGGTGATAATTCGAATACGAATCCTACAACTCAACAAAAAAACTCTGCTATTTAAACACAAGAAATTAAAATTGAACAACAATTCATCCAAACACAATCTCAACCTTCTGAAAATAAAGATGAGAAAAATGATGTTGTTGAAATAAAAAGCAATAGTAAAATTGTTTTGGTCAAAAGAGCAAACAACCCAAAAATTAAGATTGACAATTTCGAAAACAAAAATGAAGCAAAAAAAGAAGAACCTAAAAAATTGGTTTTTGTTAAAAAGGAAAAGAAGGAAGAGTTGATGTTAATACAATTATAAATCCTACAACTCAACAAGAAAACTCTCCAACAAAAACACAAGAAATGNGATTTAATTCATATAAAAATAAACGAATGAATTCATTTAATAAGATTTTTTTTATTTAGTCTTCCGTCCTCATTTTAAATAGAAGAACAAATGGAGCAGCTGGTCTTTTGTTTTACGCAGTAAGAAAATATATTTCCGCACAAGTTCAAAAAATATAAATTTAAAAACAAAAAAAAATTTTTAAAAAAAAATAAGGAAATTGGAGGTAATCAAAGTTCACAATTTTATTTTATTTTTTCATTTTAATTTATTTCTTTTTTTGTTAGCACTTTTATATCATTTGAGTTCTTTATACAAAAATTCAATCCCTGTAAGAAAAATGTTCATCATTTTCTATGGCTTCAGCAGAGTTATCATGCTCCACCAAAACTTTATTCAATGGAAAGACCTTTACTTGATCTATAAACTAGGAACTTATTCCAACTTGCAATTAGCTTTCTTCTTTTTGGAAACAGCTATCACACTTGCTACTGTCTTTATTAATTTTAAATTTTTGTATGTTCAATACAAAAACTATCTCAAACTTATCCAGAAATCAAAAGATAAGAAAAATAAGAACTGATCCCTTCTCTTTTCTTTTTCCTATCGCAACAAAGTATTATTTATGGTGTTTTTATTTTTCTTATTAAAGCTTTGAGTGATGGAACATGTTTTTTTTTTATGTTGTTCTAAATTTAAATTCCAACACAAAATTCATTTAAATTCACTATTTTTTTATCAGAGAATATCAAAAAGAATAAGAATTTTCAATTAATTCGTCCTTCTAATATAACATTAGAAAAATAGAAAATATTAAATAAAATTAAAATATAGAAGACATTTTGGATCAAATGGATGTAAAATGTAATTTAATTCAAAACAATATACTACAAAAATTCTAACCAAATAAAAAAAAAAACAACAGCAAATAACACTGCATATATCAAAATAATACTTTTGGACAATAAATCAATTTATTACTCTGGAGATACGATCAGAGGAAATGTTGAAGTCGAGTAATAAAACAAAAACTTCCTCCTCTTTATAAAAAAAAATATTTAATTTTAAATATATTATTTTCTAAACAAAAAGTGTTATAGCACCCTTTATGACAAGATCTTTGAATATTCAATTGTATGGAACGATTATAACAGTAGTGGGAAATAACAATCAATATTTCGATCCAATCAAACAAGAAATATACAATCTTTTAGGCAAATATAATAGAATTTTTTTAAATCCAAATTCCAATTAATTTTTAACATTTATTATTAAATTATTAGGAGTGAAAGATTTCAGATCATTACCTAAGAAAGATATAGCTGTAAATCAGGTAAATATAACAAACATTCTCATATATTTCAAAAAAAAATAATAAAAATTCAAATTCATCAAATAATAGTTGAATCCACATAAAGGAACACATTTATTTCCATTCGAGGTAAAATATATCCTAATTATTCAAAAAAAACAAACATTTACAAATCAATACAGTTCAAATTACCACCAATTATGATCCCTACACAAAAACCTTTGAATGGATTTGGAGGAGCAAAAGTAGAATATGAATTACAATCTTCATTGTTCACAAAAGATAACAGATTGATGATGAGTAAAAAAAAAAATTTCACAACAAAAAAAAATTTTATATTATTTCATAAATCTCGTCAAAAAAAATAAATCCATTTCAATTTAAATCCTTTAGTTTCGAAACTTCCAATTAGAATTGGAGGATTTAATGAAGATAGATTATTTCTTAAACAAGTATTGAGCCCAGAAAGTGCATTCAGCCACAAAGACTCCAAAAAGTTTAAACTTCAAGAAGGATTATTGAACGTGGATATCAACTTTCCATTCAAAGCATTGGTGAAAGGACAAAGGGTGAATTTTATGGCGATGATAGACAACACATCTCAACAAGAAGTGAAAGGAGTGGAAGCGAGTTTCGTTTATGTGCTTTACTTTGGACAAAGAGGAAGCAGAACTATTCGTAAAAAACAAGAAAAGTTGACCAAAGTGGATCTCGACATCAAAAAAGATGAGAAGAAGGAGGTTATTGTGGATTTCAATGTGCCCAGCAACACTCTTTATAACATGGAATCTACTTACATGGAAATATGCATCTTTTTCAAACTGAGAGTGATCCTTTCTTCTATGTTTTCTACGGATGTCCGTATGAAGTTTCCCATCACAATTCTTCCTAAACCCTTGGATATTGACAAAGAGTCAAAGGGGGAGAACAAAGGAAGAAAAGAGCTTCTTCAGTCCACCCTTTACGTGATCAACGAACCAGTCAAAAAAAAAGATGCAAACCAAAACCCTAACCTTAACCAAAACCATAACCATAACAACCCTTTTTTCCGTTCAGAACCTATGATGAACCCCAACATGATGATGAATCCTAACAACATGAACAACCCCAACATGATGAATCCAAACATGATGAACCCCAATATGAATCCTAACCTCAACATTAACATGAATCACAATAATTCCAATCCTAATTTGTTTCAACCTAACTCTAACCCTTACATGAACAATCCAAACAACTTTGGCACTCTTCGTTCTAACACTAATACTGGTATGGATCATAACTATCATCACAATAATTTCGGGACAGTTCGTTCGAATACAGGCTTCACAAACTCTAGTAATACCAACTTTGGTACTGTTCGTCCCATGTCTCATAATTTCCAACCTCACAACCCTCAACAAAATCCCTTCCAAAACAATAATTTAAATAACATCAATCCAAACTACCCTCCTCCCAATAATACCAATCCAAACTATCCTCCTCCCAATAATATGATTAATAGTAATCCCAATTACCCTCCCAATAATAACAATCCAAACTACCCTCCAAATAATAACAATAACATGAACAATAGTAATCCCAATTACCCTCCTCCCAATAATTTAAATAACATCAATCCTAATTACCCTCCTCCAAACAATATTAATCCCAATTACCCTCCTCCAAATAATGATAATAATATGAACAATAGTAATCCCAATTACCCTCCTCCCAATAATTTAAATAACATCAATCCTAATTACCCTCCTCCAAATAATGATAATCAAATAAAAATAGAAAATTTTACTCCTTCTGAAAACGAGGAGGATTACCAAAAAATATACCCTCAACCACACATGCCTAGTGAAAGCACAATGGGAGATTTCCTCGGTAATTTTTACAACGAACAAAATACAAGTGTGAATGAGGGAAATGTTATTCCTTTCAATCCAAACAATTCTCCCATGCCACCCAATCAAGGAGATGTCATTCCTTTTAACCCTCTCGCCATTGACCAAAAACTCCTCCTAAACGATACCCTCCCTGAAATAGATGATGGTCCTCCTCCTTACTCTGATAACTTGACCACCAGCAACAGTAATAATCCTCCCAGTTACGAAAGTGGCATGATTCTTCAAAACAATGGAATGATTCAAAACAACAATAATGGAATGATGATGCAAAATAATAATGGAATGCAAAACAATAATGGCATGATGATGCAAAATAGCAATGGTATGCTTCATAACAATAATGGTATGATTCAAAACAATAACGGGATGGTGCCTCATCAAAACAACGGAATGATGATGCAAAATAATGGAATGCAAAATAATAATGGTATGATGATGCAAAATAATAATGGTATGATGCAAAATAACGGAATGATGCAAAATAATGGAATGCAAAACAATGGAATGATGATGCCAAACAACATGATGATGCAAAATAACGGGATGGTGCAATTAGACAATAATAGTGTGGTGATGGACGGGAAAGTTCTTCAAAAGGTGGAGCAGCCTGTTTTCAACCACGAAAAACAAAAGTTTCCAAACAGTAAAATCCCTAAAACTATAGTTTGGCAAGTTGATAGTGAATGTAAGAGTTGCAATCTTTGCAAAAAAAAAATCAACTTTTTCAACCAAGCCAATCATTGTAGAGCTTGTGGTAAAATTGTTGATAGAAAATGCAACAAAAAAGTTTTTGTCAAAGAATTCAGTGTAAAATGTAAAGTTTGTACCAGTTGTCAAAAAGATCAACTCAATTAAATAAAAAAAATTTTCTTTTTTTATCCAATTTTAATTATACATTTCCTAAAACCTTTTCTTTCTTTTCTTTCTTTCCTATTTTTAAATTTGAAAATAATAAAATAAAATTAAATTTATAAAATTAATTAAATTTACTATAATTCTTGTATAATTGTTTGGTAGTTCAAATGAAGGAAGATTCAAGATTGTTGAAAGATAAAAAAATGATATGATCTTTTGTTGAATTGGTTTTGGTATTTGAATTACACAAGAATACTGTTTTCTTTTTTTTTTAATGTGATCATCTATCCTCTTCAAACACAATAAAAAACAAGTGACATTTGCTCTAAAACTTTTTCTTTGAATTTTATGGATCCGGGGGTACCACTCTTGGATATGATAACCCTGAATCAACTTTATATTCTTTAAATTTATTTTACAAGCCAAATTACTATTATAATTATCACCCAACCCCAATTGTCCATTCCCACCATACCCACAAGAATAAATGTCTTTATTTCCTATGATAAAAAGAAAAAGTTTTGAGAAAAGTTTTTTTTAAAATAAAAAGTATTTATACTGTCAACAAAGAGAGCGTGTTTTTCTCCCGCAGCCACTAAAACAATTTGAGAAAGATTTATCTTGGTAAATTCTGATCTATCTCTGTTATCTCCCAAACAAAGTTGCCCAAAATAATTAGAACCGCAAGAATAAACATCTCCTTCACCTAAATATTTAAAAGATTATTTCTCGAATAAATATATAAGAATTTTTTTTTGTAAAAATACTTGTCAAAATGATTGTAAAATAATATCCACAGTGAATTGAAGAAACGTTTAGAATAGAATCTACTGAATAAACACCAAAATGATTCAAGAAGTTTCCCTTCCCTAGTTGCCCATTTTCATTTTCCCCAAAACACTTCATTCCTAAACCTTTTAGAAAAAAAAAAAATTAATTAAAGGAAAAGTTTTTTTATTTTCTACTTGACAAAATGAAAGAAAAATTTGCTCCGCAAGAAACAGATAAAATATTTTTCTCATAAATTAAAAGCCGGGGTTCCTTGACAACTTTTAAATCAATTTCAAAACCACATTGTCCTAATTCATTTGAACCCATAG
>JAMYWO010000002.1:266216-276845 GCA_024220525.1 Cochliopodium minus | reverse complement strand
ATTGAAAAAGTTTCAGAAGGAAAAACTTCAACATATTCCTCTCTCACATCTTGAAATTTCTCAAAATTCTCCTCACTTGAAGAATCAAATTGTTTAAATTCATTAGATCCACATCCTTTGATAGGCTCTATTGGTTCTAATTCCAAAAATAACTTTTAAATTTTTTAATTTTGAATTTTTTTTACTATTCAAAATGAAAGAATTAAATCTTCCCAAGGAGATCATTTTTAATTTTTTTATCCCTTCTATTTTTGTTGGTACAAACACATCTCTGGAATGTCCTAATCCACATTGTCCATTCCCGTTGTATCCAAATGAAAAAACCACCCCTTCTTCTATTCAAAAAAAAAAAAAAAATTTAAAAAATTATTTAGGGGATTAAAAAAAAAAAATAAAACCATCCATTATTATATTATGATTCGAAAAAGAGTTTGATTTTTGTTTGATGTATTCCTTTTTTTTTTAAATAAAATTAAATTTTTTTTTGGTGAAAAATTTTTGAAAAGTTTTTCTTTTTTTTTTTTATCATGTCAAAAATATTGACAGATTTTTTATTAGCAAAAATTCTTTTAAATTACTCAAATAACAAAGGAAGAAATAATTTTTAAGGCATTATTTCCTTTTTATTAATCTGTTGAATTTACCATTGTTCAAATGAATTTTGTTCCAAATGATTTTTTCACTTTTTTTTTTTTTTTATTTTGAAGAATAAAATGACAGAATCATAGAAACAAAGAAGAGAAATTTAATTTTAATTGTTCAAATTGATATTTGTACTTTTCTTGAGGGAAATAGTACCTCCTTGTTTGATATTATTTATCATACCATCAATAGTCAATCTTTCACGAATGGAATCAACCAACTGAGAACTAGGGAGTTCTTCCGACAAAACAGGCAACTCGTCCGTCTCTCCAGAAACCAAAACTTTGAAGCCCCGAGGAGACTTTGAAGAAGGAATCTGAGAAGAAGGATCAAAAGAAACAGGAACCTGATTATTTTGAAGATCAAAGTTATACAGGTGAGGATTAAAGGGAACAAAGTTATTATTATTATTGTTATTATTGTTTGGATTAAAGTTATCATTGTTAAAACTCTGATCTATCAAGTTGTAATTGTTTGGATTGAAGGGAAGAGATTGAGGTTGGTTTGGATTGAAAGGTTGTGTTGTTGTTGATGGAGAATGGTTGGGGTCGTAGACGGGGTAATAGACTGAATCGTTGTACTGTCCGTAGTTTTGTTGGGGAGTGTTGAGAGTTACAGAGGGGTATAAATTCATGATCGTTTGCCTCAAGAAAAGAGCTTCGTACATAGAACCACTCCCCTTACTGTATCCATCCGAACTTTTCAAATCATTCTTGTTATTGTCAATATTGTTGTTATTATTATTAACACTCAAATTAGTATTAACATTATGATTGTTATTAACATTATGATGGTTATTGTTAATCATATTCATATTATTATTAACATTCAAATGATTGTTATTGTTAACATTATGATTGTTATTATTAATATTATTCAAGTCATTATGATTCGTCTCGTTATTTACATTTTCGTTATCAAAATTATACAAACGATTGTTCACATTATTTTCATTCATATTATTATTGCTTATATTTTTAATATTTTGGTTATTATTTATATGATTTTGATGTTGATTATTATTTTGGTTATTTTCACTATCTTTGACGGGTAAGATTTGGAGAGGGGAAGGTTTTTTTTGAGGCGTTTCTGGAGTGAATTTGGGAACCAAACTTTTTCTTCTGTTGCCATTTTTATCTTGTTCCAAATCATTATGAGCATTCACTGCGACTTCTATCAAATACTTTGCCGTCTGTGGGTCATCTAACAAAAAAATGAAAAAAAAATAAAAAAAAAAAATAAAAAAAAATAAAAAAAATAAAAAAAAATGAAAAAAAAAATATAAAAATAAAAAAATAAAAAAAAAATAAAAAAAAAAATTTTTTTTTTTAAAACAGACCTAAATTATTGCAATCAACACCTACTGCTTTAAAAATATCTTCCCATACAGGTACTACCGTACTCCAATCAATTGTTTTATTGTCATTCAAAACTTTCTTGGAGTTTTTCTTAAGAGACTTCTCAAAGTTGGTTTTGTGGTTCTCCAAATCCTTAGAATGTCCCTTCATCATTAGTTTCAGGTTACTTGATCTTGATTTCGAGAGTTTTGGAGGCTTTAAAGAAAATAAAATTTTTATTTTTTCATTTAATTTAATTTTTTTAGTATATTAAATTTTTTTTTTTATTTATTTTTTAAATTTTTATTTTTATTTTTGATTTTTTTAAATTAAATAATAGATTATTTTTATAATTTTTATTTTGTATTGATTTTTTTTTTACTTTAATTTTTTTGTGTTGACACAGAATTTTATGAATTTCTTCGTAGAGAAAATCTGCTTGATCATTGTTGGAAAGCAAAAATCCATACAAAATTTTTTCTAACTGAAATCTATGGAAGTTTTTTTCCTAAAAAATGAAAAAATGAAAAAATGGAAACATAATACAAAAAAATACAAATTTTAAAATAATTAAAAAAAATAATAAAAAAAAAAAAATTTACTAATTGAATATATTTCTCTGCATCGAAAAGAGGAATTTCGAACAATGCATCATAGGTCTTTGAGTTGATTATTTTAAGGTAGTATGCGTCATTAGATACACTCTCCCTAGTTAAACAAACCACTCCACTCATTTGTGAATTCTTCCAAGGAGTGTTCTTTGATCCTAAATTAAAATCAAATAATAAAAAAAATTTAAAATATCTAAAAATTCAAAATAGAACAAATAAATGAAAATAAAAAATGAATCTAAAAATAAAAAATAATAAATAAAAAATAAAAAATAAAAAAATAAAAAATAAAAAAATAAAGAATAAAAAATAAAAAGTAAAAAATAAAAAATAAAAAATAAAGAAAAATAATATTAAAAACTTTTTTTTTACCAATGAACAAATTTCCCCATACTGCACTCAGAACAGTTTCTCCTTTTTTGCTCATTTCTATTTCGAAACGAGACTGGTTGAATCTTCCATAGTTTACATCTAGGTTGTTCTCATTGAAGAACTGGTTGATTTCCACCAACATGATCATCTCTATTTTTCTCTTTGCTTCTTTAGTTACTTTAATCACTTGTTCTTTCGTTTGAGCGTTTTCCCACCTGAAAAAAAATAAAAATAAAATTAAAAAAATAAAAAAAATTAAAAAAATAAATAATAAAAAATTGTTTCAAAAGAACAAACCTCTTTTTTAGATCTCCACTTAATGCAATTTCTGTTTCGGATTTTTCGGAGAGATATTGTTTGAACAATCTATTCATTTTGTTCTCGATGTCCTTTTCTTGAAATCCTTCGAAAAACTCTTCAAATTCATGTAGTTCCTTCCAAAAAAGGAAATTAGAAAGTGACATGTTCTTAGAAAGTTTTTGGATGAACTGTAAATAAAAATAAAAATAAATAAAAAGAAAATAAAAATGAACAAAAAGAAAAATAAAAATGAAAATGAAAAAAAAATTAATAAATTTAAGATGCTTTTACTAATTTCATTAGACCCCCATTTACATAAATAAAATTAATTTGATCAGAAACGGAAGCAGTTTTTTCTGTTTCTTCATCAAAAGCAACCTCAGGGTTGACAGGAAGAGGTTTTTCGTTTTGAGGGGCAAATTTTTTGAGGAATTTCTCTAGGTCTGAGGTTAAGGAGTCTCCCATCTTCTTCATCATGTAGTCGCATAACTCTGCATATTTTTTCGATTCAATAGTGTTCTTCCAAAAAACTTTGTCTTGTTTGTTCAGTCGAATTTCTTGTGGAGAATTATCTTTCAAAAATTTTTCATCTATTTCTGCCACTCTATCCAATTAAGATATAAAAGATTTAAAATTTTAATTGAAAGAAAATTTGGAAATGAAATTATAATTTTTTTGAATTCTATAAAGATTTTTTATAATAGCCGATTATTTTAATCAGTTCAAATTATATTGAATTCTTCAAATTTCACCTTTATGATGATTATATGTTTAATTTTAATTGAATATTTTCTTGATTGAATATTTCTTACAAATCATTGATGGTATCTTGTGGCATGGTCGAGGCTATTGTTTTGAACTGATATAATGCACACCAAAAAGAATAATTATCTGATAATCTAAGGAGTTGTTTAGAAATGTTTAATAGGAGTATAAGAAACATCAATAAACATAATTTTTTTTTGAACCGGAGCTAATAATAAAGGAAAATTTTTGAATAATTACTTTGTTTTTTTGGTAAATTCCATGAATGAAGAATTCATCTTATTATCATCACATATAGATACCAATTGCTCTTGTATTAAAAGTATGGAAGAATTCATTTCAATTTTATTTTATTTTTTATTAAATTTTTTCAATGTGGACCACATTATAAAAGAATGTCCAAGTAAAAGGATTGATTATTTTAATTGATCTAATTTCTTTTTATAGATGAGTTTTGTCAACAACAACACCTTTATCCATTTCGATTTCTCTTCTTCAGTTTTTGATATAAGTACAAAGATCCTGTGCTTCGTAGATATTTCAAAGACATGTTCTTTTGATGGCCTCATTGCACTGGATTGGATGATAGATTGATCTATCACAACGATCTTTTTGTAAAGGAAAAAAAGTAAATTTTAAATTTCTCCAAATTTTTTTGTATAATTTTATTCTTTTTGTGAATTACATTTCCCATCAATTCATTTACATCTTCTTCCATTCCTCTGTAATAATACAAAATATTCTCCTTCAAAACAAAGTATCTCTGCTTCAAATTCTTTATCAATCCTCCTTCTTTAATCAAAAATCCAGAATGGCTTGGATATTCCTTTAAATCGAAACAATTGAAAGATATTAAAGTTAATTGAGTAAAATTAAAATGAATTATTGGATAATAAGTTTTTTCTTTTTCTTTACGTTATATTTCAAGCATTTCAATTTATAATCTTTTTCCTTGTTTGATATTTCCTTCTTTCTTGACTCGATGAGGTATCTGGCTTTCCAATTTCCATCAATGGCGCTCTTCCATTTTTTGCAAACATAAATCAAAGTAATATAGGTATTCCAATCTATCATATTGAATATCTTTAAACAAATGAATTTAGGAAGCAATGAAAAATGATCATCTCCTTCCATTTCTTCAAATTTTTTTTTTTTATATTTATTTTTTTTTTAATCAAAAATAAAAAATAGACTTTTAAAACATTTTATCATATGGGAAATCAAAATAATAATAGGAATAAGGGTACTTTATAATAACAATACCAAACTCTTTATTTATTAATATAGCTATTTGAAATTAAAATAATTATATTCACCCAAAATAATCTGTCATTCACCGTTATTTATTTTATCAATCAAAATTTTTTTCATCTTTCTCTTTAAAGTGAGGGAAGGAATAGAAAGATTGAAGGAGAATCAAAAAAATAATAGCAAGGTGATCAAACATTATCTGGAGACCTATTGGGAAGAGATAGATGTACAAGGGATACTCCCCGCAAAAAGAAATTTCTCATCATTTTGCAGCGCAGAAAAGAAAATCTATCTCTATGGTAAAGATATCTCGTGAAATGCGAAATTATATATCAGAATTATAAATAGAAATTATTATTCACAAGATCATGATCAATAAGGATGAATCATATCTCCTCAACATACCAATAAATATGAAAAAATTTTCATTTATGGGATTTTATTATAATTTTCGAAATGAAATGAATTGATTAATTTTTTTGTATTTGATATCCTATAGGAGGGAAGGATTCAGAAGAAAAAAGATTGAATGATTTTTGGTGTTATGATATAGAAAAAAACATTTGGACAAAAATAGAAGGAAAGGTACATCGGAATTATTATAATTCACATTTATATTTTAAAATGAAAAAAAATAACAGAACCAACCCTTGCAAGAAGTATCAGGAGGATACATGTAATTTTTTTTTTTGAAATTTAAAAAAAAAAAATTAATATTGAATTTGTAGGTTTCATTTTAACAATAAATTGTACATATATGGAGGTTTTTAGAAAATAAAATTTAATATTAATATTAATTAAATTATTTATTA
This sequence comes from Cochliopodium minus, assembly GCA_024220525.1. Classification (NCBI taxonomy): domain Eukaryota; phylum Discosea; order Himatismenida; family Cochliopodiidae; genus Cochliopodium; species Cochliopodium minus. Next base: position 270,755 of record JAMYWO010000002.1, on the reverse strand, counting down.
AAATTATTAATTATATTTTTTATATTTTTTTTATATTTTACTTTTTTTTTTTTAAAAATAAAGGAGTAAATGAATCGTCTTTCCCTAACAAAAAAATGATTGTCTATGACATCAAGAAAAATGAATTTTCTGAAACTGACTGTCCTGTTTCTTCTTTTTGTTCTACCTGTTGGGTTTACAATCAAACTTTTTTCATTTTTTTGGTAATTTTGAAATAAAAAATAAAATTAATTCAAAAAATAAATTAAAAATAAAAATAAAAATAAAATAAAAAAAAAAATAAAAAAAATGATTAAATAAATAAAATTCTTTAGGGTGATGGTATTATTTTTTTTGAGAATATTTTTGAAAAAAAAATTTCAACAAACTTTTTATGGAGGTTCATCTGATTTGGACGGAAATGTGATTCACAAGTATGATTTGCTCAATGAGTTTTGGAAAACAGAACGGGTGCACGGATTCACTGGTTAGTTCAAAAAAATCACTAAAAATTATATTTAAAAAATAAAATCAAAAATGTTTTTTTTTAAAGGTGAAAAAATTGGAGGAAATACAGCTTCTGTAAAATTGTTTTTATTATAAAAAAAAAAATGTTGATTTTAAAAAACAAATAAATTTAAAAAAAAAGGTTGTTGGAAAGAATGCATATTTCATTACTAATGATTCAACCAAAATTGGTGCATACATTTGGAAATATGACTGTGGTAAACAAAATCTCTTTTTTTTTTTTACAGAATTATTTCATTTTGTTTTGTTTAGAAAATAATGATGTGGAATCTATTGTCTATAAAGGTGAAATACCTATAGGAAGAGATGCTGCAATTGTAAAAAAAAAATACAAACTATTTAAAAACTATTTAAAAACTATTGAAATTAAAAAAATTTTTGGTACAAATTTAGACACGAGCAAGGGAGTTCATGTTTATTGTTGGTGGTAAAATTTTTTTATTTGATTATTATTCTTTTTTGATTAAATTTTCTTAAAAAAAAAGGTCAAATGGGAAATTCTCATGAGAGAACATTTTCTATTGTCGCTTTTGATACCATTAATAACACCTTTTTTGAAATTATGCCTGATGAAGAAAAGATAAGAGAATATTTCGTCAAAAACACAAAGCTTCCTTATGGTAAAACACATCATTTTTTGTTTTTATTTAAAATTTTTTGGATTAAATATTAGCGAGATCCTGTCAATCTATTTGTTTCACTGATTCTCATCTTTATACTTTTGGTGGATGGGGAAATGGAGAAAAATATGATGACATTTTTAAGTTTAAGTTTGGTGAGAACTTTTAAAAAAAAAAAATTTAAATATAAAAATAATAAACCTAAATTTAACCAAAAGCTTCTCTCGAACCTTGGAATGTAAGAACCTTATTTATTATGTTTAATTCCTAATAATATTTTTGCTTTTTTTAGAAAGAAAACCACAAGTATTGGAGTGATGAATTTAAAATGATTTCAAAGCTTTTGTTTCTCATTCACAAACAAAAAAATGAAAAGAAAAACTTGTTGGCAAGTCTCCCAAGACCACTTATTTCAGTCCTCATATCTTTCCTTTCCATAAACTATATTACAATGTTTAAATATAACAATGAAAATTCCAAATTGAAATGTTGAAAAAATTAAAATTCAAATTTTTGATTCAAAATTTTTATTTATTCAGTTATCTTCGTTAGGGGTTGGTGTGGTAGTAGGAAGTTTGTTGGTGGATGTATTTTGAGTATATTGATTCAATTTATCGGATAATTTAACATTAACATTAGTATCACTAACTGATTTCTTTACTTCGATTTGAGATTGAGCATTATATCTGCTAGAGATATCAAGCTTACCGACTCTAGGACCTTCAGTCTTTTTTACTTCAATCTGAGATTCTGCTTTGAATTTTTCATCAACATTCAATTTTCCAACAGAAGATTCTTTCTTAGAAGAAGATTCTGTGGAGGTGTTGAGATCAGTAGATGAAGTATTGGTAGTATTGGAATTGTTTTCCAAATCAGATTTCTTTACAACTTTCTTCACAACCTTTTTAACAATTTTTTTAACAACTTTCTTTGTGGTCTTTGGTTTATCAGTAGAAGTATCGAGCTGATCATTGGATCCATTCTGAGATTTCTCTCCACTGTTTTCTGGCTCCTCTACTTTAACAGGTTCTTCTTGTTTGGTTTCGGTGGAAGTGTTGAGATCAGTAGAAGAAGTTTTGGAATTGTTTTCCAAATCAGATTTCTTTACAACTTTCTTCACGACCTTTTTAACAACTTTTTTGACAACTTTCTTGGTGGTCTTTGGCTTTTCTGATTCAGTTTCATTAGATTCTTCTTTGGTGCCTTTTTGAGGAGTAGATCCGATGATGTGATCATCTTCCACGATAGGCTCATCATCCTCAAAGACATCTTCTTTGTATTTTTGAGAAGGAGTAGTAGGAAGCTCTTCCTGGGTTTCTGGCTCCTTCTTTCCTGAAAAAACAGTGGCGTGAGATTCTTCGATTATTTCATCATCTTCAGGGATAGGCTCATCTTTGTGTTCTACCTTTTTTTCTGTTGGTTTTATTTCAGTTTGTTTGGGCTCTTGTTTGGGCTCTTGTTTAGGTTCTTGTTTAGGTTTTACTTCTTGTTTTATTGTTTGTTTTGGTTGAGTTTTTGTTTCTTGTGATTTTCTATCTTGTGTAGATTTTGGGGGTTGGAGAGTGGTAGTGCTAGTTTGGGAGGTTCTTTGATTTCCTTCTTTCAACTCTTGTGTTCCAACAGAAAAGACCGTTTTCTCGACAAGATCCTCGAGGGATAGCTTTGGTTTTTCGCTTTCAACAGTCTTTGTTTCGGTGAAGCTTCTCATCTTGTCTGAGATTTTGGATTCAACTTTTGGTTGTTCAACTGTTCTTTTCACTTCAATTTGAGATTCTGCTTTGAATTTCTCATTGATATTCATCTTTCCAACTGTCTTTGGTTGTTCAACAGTTTTCTTGACTTCAATTTGAGATTCTGCTTTGAATTTCTCGTTGACATTCATTTTCCCAACTTGTTTTTCTTCTTTCTTCAATTCAGATGGTTTGAATACATCCTCATTCAATCCCAATTTACCCACAGTCTTTGGTTGTTCAACTGTCTTTTTGACTTCGATTTGGGATTCTGCTTTGAATTTCTCATTGATATTCATCTTTCCAACTGTTTTTGGTTGTTCAACAGTTTTCTTGATTTCAATTTGAGATTCTGCTTTGAATTTTTCTTCAACATTCATTTTTCCAACTTGTTTTTCTTCTTTCTTCAATTCAGATGGTTTGAATACATCCTCTTTTACTTCCAATTTACCCACGGTAGACTTTGTCCCAGTAGGTTTGGATTCAACAGGTTTATTATCGTCGATTACTTCTTCATCTTCAGGTATAGGCTCCTCTTCACTCTCCACTTTCTTTCCTGAAAATACAGTGGAAGATTCTTCAATTATTTCTTCATCATCTTCAGGGATAGGTGCATCATGATGTTCTACTGTTGTCTTTGTTTCTTGCTTTGGTTTTGTTTCGATTGGTTTGGTAGTTTGCTTTGATTGGGTTTTTATTTCTTGTGTAGATTTTGGAGGATTTGTTGAATTGGTGCTTTCCTTTAACTCTTGTGTTCCAACAGAAAAGACCGTTTTCTCGACAAGATCCTCAAGTGAAATCTTTGGTTTTTCGCTTTCAACAGTCTTTGTTTCGGTGAAGCTTCTCATCTTGTCTGAGATTTTGGATTCAACTTTTGGTTGTTCAACTGTTCTTTTCACTTCGATTTGTGATTCTGCTTTGAATTTCTCGTTGATATTCATCTTTCCAACTGTCTTTGGTTGTTCAACTGTTCTTTTTACGTCAATTTGTGATTCTGCTTTGAATTTCTCGTTGATATTCATTTTCCCAACTTGTTTTTCTTCTTTCTTCAATTCAGATGGTTTGAATACATCCTCATTCAATCCCAATTTACCAACCGTCTTTGGTTGTTCAACTGTTCTTTTCACATCAATTTGGGATTCTGCTTTGAATTTCTCATTAATATTCATCTTTCCCACAGATTGAGGTTGTTCAACAGTTCTCTTGACTTCAATTTGAGATTCTGCTTTGAATTTTTCTTCAACATTCATTTTTCCAACCTGCTTTTCTTCCTTTTCTAATTCAGATGGTTTGAATACATGTTCCTTTGATTCCAATTTCCCAACAGATTGTGGTGGTTCTACTGTTTTTTTGACTTCTATTTGAGATTCTGCTTTAAATTTTTCTTCAACATTCATCTTTCCCACAGATTGAGGTTGTTCAACAGTTCTTTTGACTTCAATTTGAGATTCTGCATTGAATTTTTCTTCAACATTCATTTTCCCAACAGTTTTTTCTTCCTTTTCTAATTCTGATGGTTTGAATACATGTTCCTTTGATTCCAATTTTCCGACTGTTTGAGGGAGTTCTACTGTTCTTTTGACTTCAATTTGGGATTCAGCCTTAAATTTTTCTTCAACATTCATTTTCCCAACAGTTTTTTCTTCCTTTTCTAATTCTGATGGTTTGAATACATGTTCCTT
>JAMYWO010000002.1:245431-265909 GCA_024220525.1 Cochliopodium minus | reverse complement strand
GATGGTTTGAATACATGTTCCTTTGATTCCAATTTTCCCACTGTTGTTTTTGTTTTTATTACCTCATTCGATTGGGGATTGAATTTTTCTTCTACATTCAATTTGCCAACAGTATTCTTTGTATTTTTTTGTGTTTCCTCTTCTTCCACCTCTTCTTCTTCTTCTACCTCTATCTCAACTTCTTCTTCAACTTCGATTTCTACTTCTTCCTCAACTTCAATTTCGACTTCCTCCTCAACTTCAATCTCTATCTCTTCTTCACTCATATTAAACTTTTATATTCAGGATATAAAGAAAAAATATGCAGTAATATTTCTCTTTTCTTGAAAGAATTTTTTTTTTTTTTTTATTTTATTTTAATATTTATTTTAAATTTTTTCATATTTTTTAAATTAGAACACTGAATACAATAAATATTTTATTTTACAGTAATTGAATAAAAATTTCTTTTATTAAACAAGATAGCTTGCTTTTAAAATTAAATTATTTAAAAAAAGATAGATTTCATAAAGATCCTTGCTATTTTTTATTTATGATAATTTTTTATATTTATATAAAGCGAAATTATGCTTTTCTTTTAATAAACTTGTTAACAATTGTATCTCCTTTGAAAAAGAATTCAAAGTTATAAAAGATTTCTTTCAAATTAATAATGATTAAGTAACACAAAAAATTATTCAAATTATTTTGCAAAACTTAAAGATAAACAATGATTTGTATTCACATTTCTTAAATTTATTCTTTCTCGATTTTGATTTCATTATTCTTATATCTTTTCAAAAATATAAAAAAATTTGTTTGATAAATAACTGAAGATTATGGATATTTTTGGAGATGGAAGTGTTGTTTCTTTTTGTACAAATTTGGCATTCAAATATACAAAATATTTCGTGTATTTTGGGAATATTTGGTATTTCTATTTATTATTTGTTTACGATACTTTAATAAGACAAAATTGGATGTCTGGAGACTATAATATAATCAAATATACCACCATATTTCTTTCTGTTGTATATATATTCTTTGAAGTAAGAAATATTTGTAAAAATCCCTAATTTGCTAAAATTTAATCAAATAAATTTAAAGATATCTACGAGGGGACCAGGTCATATGAACCCAAGAACAAATTATAGCAATGAAGATATGATCAAGATGGAGAGTACGTATGATTATAAAGAATATAAAAAGATTGATTTGGATAAATGTGGAAAATGTGGAATAGATAAATTAGAATTGAGAGGTTTCAATTTTCAAAAATTTTGGAAAAATTATTTTTAATTTTGATTTTATTTAGCTCATCATTGTAAATATTGTAATAAATGCTCTTATCGCTTTGATCATCATTGTTGGTAATTGAAATATATAATATATATCTGAAAAAAGAGTTATTTAATAGTTTTTAAAGGTTCATTGGGACTTGTGTTAGAAAACAAACTTTAACTTTTAATTTTTTTTTTTTTTTTAATTATTGTAAATATATTTAGGTGGGTTTAAATAACCATAAATTCTTTATTCTGTTTTGTTTTACGGTGAGAATTTTTGGATTTATTATGTGAACAATTTAATTTGGAAATAAAGCAAAGTATTATTTGTAGCTGGGTAAAAAATCAAAAAAATTAACAACAAAAAATTTAATTAATTTTTAAAACTAGTCACTGTATTGTTTTTCTTATTGCGGGTTCATACAAATGCCAGACTGTGAATTTCCGTTAAATGTAAAGAGTTTAAATTCTAATTTATATATTAAAAATAATTTTTAAAGATAATTTATTGGGTCTATTTCAATGCAATAAGGATATATTTCTATTTCACAGGTAAAAAAAGGAAGGTTTAGGTTCAATATATCAAATAAAATTTTGTATATTTCTTTAGTTTCATTGCTTGTTATTCTTACTCTTGGGCTTTGTCTATTTCATTTTTACCTTGTGATGACAAACCAAACTACTTACGAATTTGCAAGAAAGGAAAAAACCTTTTATCTCAAGGATTGTAATGAAGATATGAATCCTTTTGATGTTGGAGTTTTAAAAAATATTTCCACTTTTGCTTTCATGAGTCCTTCTGAACTCAAAGAATTTGAAGAGGACAGTTACTCAAAAAACATCAAGAATTGTTCTGATCCTTTATACAAAAAAAATGAAAAAGAAACCATCTTTAACAACAGATATTATACTTGTTAAATAAAATTTTTTTTTTTTTTATTTTCGGCTCATTATAGACTCCAAAAATAATGAATTTCACTACTTTTAAACATTTAAATCTAATTTGGATATTGATTCCAAAAAGGGAGTTGAAACAAAACTCGTAAAATATTATAAAAAATATAAAAAAAAATTTGGTGAAAATTCATAAAAATTTCAAATATAAACACTTTTAAAATATTTATTCAAAGAATAATATTATCAATCAAAATGTCTTTCCACTCTTGTATATTTGAAGGTGATATCTTCTTTATCAAAGATTAATTTATTTATTATTTTTTCTTTTGAAAATAGACAATGGAGGTATACTGCTGATCTTATAACAATCATTAATATTTCATTTATTCTTTCTTATCTAAGATATAATTGTGTGGGGATTAGGTAAAAAGCAAAAAATTCAAAAATGATACTGAATGATTAAAATTCAAAATAATTTCTTTCAATTAATTAGGAGATTCAGGTAAAAATATGATTTGCTTTCTAATTTATTTAAATTAAAATTGAATTTGATGATCATCAGGACAATTAGGAATGGGAGAACAGAACTTATTAACACCAACAAAGTTGATGAACATAGACAAAATAAAAGGGGTGGCATGTGGATCCTATTTCACAATCATTTTGGATGGTTAAAAATCTTTTTCGTTTAAAGCCTGCTTACCTCAATTTTTATTTTAAATAGAGGATCTTGAAATATTTGGATTTGGCGAGAATATTTATGGTCAACTTGGGATAGGGAATAATATCAATATTACAAATCCTACTTTCATAACTAATGAAGTGATAAATGTGGCATGTGGGGGTCATTTTGCATTAATACTGAAAAGTAAAAAAAAAAAAATTAATGAAAGAAATTTATGAAATTAAAATAAAATTAAGAGGACAGATGTTTGTATGGTAAAATATTTTTTTGATTTTTATATTCCTAGATTTTAATTATAATCAAAAGGTATGGGTAGGAATGATTACGGGCAACTAGGAATCGGAAATTATGAAGACAGAAACACTCCTGAATACATAACTTCACATGTTTCTATGTTTGCATGTGGAGGATATCATAGTGTAGTGATGAAGAGTATTAATAAAAAAAAAATTTTTTTTTTATTTTTTTTATTTTAAATAAAAATATTGGAAGATGATGGATGTATTTATACTTGTGGGAGAAACGAAGAACATCAATTAGGTTTTCACAAAACGGAGAATCGTAAAAAGTTGAGTTATTTATTGAGGGATAGAGAAATATTTTGGATCAGTTGTGGAAGGTGGCACACTATCTTGGTCAAGAGTAAATCGTTATCAAAAAAAAATGATTTATGAAAATAAATTTTTTTTAAAAAAAAATTTAAAAGAAAATGATCTGATAGGTTTTGGTTGGGTAAAAATATTTTTATGGGCGGAAATTTTTTGGTTCAAGTGAATTTTTTTTTATAAAATATTAAAGAAACTTTAATAAAAATTTTTTAATTCAAATTAATTTTTAAGAATGCATATGGACAACTGATGTGCGACGAATACGCCAAGAAAGTGGAAACGCCAAAAATAATATGGACTTCTGTGGACCCAGAGTTCAAGTTGGTTCAAAGTGGTGGCTCTCATACCCTCGTATTGATGTCAAACGGAGATTTGTATTCTTGCGGAAGAAATGTTTTTGGGCAACTTGGACATGGTCATACAAAGAACCTTTTCAATCCAGAACTTGTTATGAAAGTAAATTTTTTTTTTTTTTTTTTTCACAATTCAATCTTTGTTAATTTTTTTCATTTTTAAATAAACTTTCTCATTATTTTTTTTTTCTTTTTTTTTTTTGTCTATACAAAGGACGTTGATATGGTTTCTGCTGGTTCTACACATACAATGGCAACAAAGAGTAAATGATAATTCACAAAAATTTTTGGTCAAAAGTTTTTTCAACCCTTTTTTTAAACAAGAAGAAGGAAATGAAGAAATTTTTTTTGCATGTGGAGGTGGATAATTAATTTTATTTTTTGAAGTAATTTTAATTATTTTTTTTTTTTAAAAAAAAAAAGGAAATAAATTTGGACAATTGGGGACAGGGTAGAAAATTTTTTTTTTTTAAAAAAACAAAATATTATTTAAAACATTTAAACAAAAATGTGTTAGTGACAAATTGGATATCTCGTTTATGAAGCCAATCATCCATTCAAAAAGGAAAATGTTCTTACAAAACAATTGCAATCACAATATAGAAGAAGAAATTCACGAAGAGGAAGAGGAAAACTACAAAGAAGAAGAAGAAAAAGAAGAAAAAAAAGTTTTAAATAATAAAGAAGAAGTTTTAAATAATAAAGGAGAAGTTTTAAGTAATAAAGAAGATGTTTTACGTAATAAAGAAGAGTTTCGAAATAAAGAAGAAAAAACTTTAAAAGCGGAACAAAAGAAACATCCCACCATTTTCATCAACAACCAAAAAATCCCCGAAGATCACGAGTTTGAATTCAACAAAAAGTTTCCTAGGCTGGCCAGTACCCTCTCTTTCCAAAAGAAAATTTTTAAAAACTCTGCCCTTTCTTCTACTGGTATTTCCAACGTCTTATTCAAACAACCCTCAAGTAAGCCGAGGTCATATTCATTAGGTAGAATTTTTTTTAAATTTAATTTCCAATTTAAATTTATTTTTTTATCTTTTTTTTGAATTTTTTTTTTATTTTTTATTTTTATTTAATTTAAGTTAATTTTTTTTTTATTGTATTTTATTTTTATTTTATTTTATTTATTTTATTTTATTTTATTTTTTTTATTTTTATTGTATTTTATTTTATTGTATTTTATTTTTATTTTATTTTATTTTATTTTTATTTTTTTATTTTTGTTTTTATTTTTATTTTTATTTATTTTTAGTTTTATATTTTTATTTTTATTTTTATTTTTTTTATTTTTTTTATTGTTATTTTTATTTTGATTTTGAATTTTTACTTTTTTTTAATTTTTTGTTTTTATCATTTTTTATTTTTTTAAAAAAATTTAATAGTTCCGAAGGATCAAAACAGAAAACCATTCAGCTTCCAAAAAGAAATTTTTGAGGAGAAATCTAACCAGGAAATAAGGGACAAATTCTTCAAGTTACAAAAACTATACGAAACACAAAAAAACGAGAGGATGGAAAAGTATAAGAACAAGGACAATTTGGTGATCGATCTGAGTGAAAATTTGGATTCTTCTTTTTATTGTGTGAGTTGTTTAAAAGTTTTGAGTGATCCCCAATATTGTGGTAATAATTATTTCTTTGAAAAATCAAAAATTAAATTTTTTATTCTTTTTATTTTATTTAATTTTTTCTAATCAAATTTTTGTTTCAAAAATTTATATTTAATATTTTCATTGGATTTTTTGAAAGTTTTTTATTTCATTTTTTTTGAAATTTTTGTAATTTTTTTTTTTGTTTTTAATTTTTTATCAGCTTCTGGTTGCTTTAAAAATAGCTGTAAATCTTGTGTTTTATTTGATGATATTTGTCCACATTGCAGAGGGGGTAAAGTAACGGAAAACAAGGAACTCAACGAGAAAATGCTGAAGGAGTTCAAGGAGAAGAATATAAACATCAACGCCAATTCCTTCAAGAACTTTAATTACTTAGGTGACAAAATAGATGGGGATCATAAAATCATAATCAATTCTACCCCGAAAGAGATTCATTGTAAAGGTTCTCAATTAGGTTGTGGTAAAAATTAAAATAGAATTTTTTCTCTCATTTTTATTTTTTTATTTTATTTTTTTTATTAAATTTATTATTTTTTTTGATAGGTTTCAAAACATCCTCTAAGAATGACCTTTACATGCATCAAATTGACTGTACCTTTTCTCTCCATTATGACAAAAACAATCTGAAGGAATACATTTTGTTTCTTTTGTCACAGTTTGATAAACTTGAGAGTGAATTCACTTTTTGAAAAAAAAGAAAAAAGAAATTTTTTTTTTTATTAAATTATTTATTTTTTATTCACAATTTTATATTTTGATCTTCACAATCATTTCCTTATCCTCTTCAAACATAACAATCAAATTATTAAGCTAATTGTCCATCTCATTACAATTAAGGCAATATCTTTTTTCTTCATCTTCTGTACATCCTTCCCCAAATAATAAACCGCACTTGGAACAATTCAAATTTTTAGAACAAGAAAGACAGTGATACGAATCACAAGTGCTGCACATAAATACTTGGAATTCTAAAGTTAGGAGTATTATAATGAGTGAAATTTTTTAGAGTTTATGAAAATTTTACCAAGTTTTTGTATGTAGCAAAAACAACATAAAATATTTTCATCAATTGTTATATTTTCCATTGTATTTTTTATTTCCCTCAATTCTTTCTCCAATCTGTTTATCCTTTGATTTTGGATTTGGATGATGAATTTCAATACTTGATCGGGTGCTTTCTCCAATGAATCTATCCTCGATACAATACAAATAGATTTTTCAACTTCTTCCTCTTTATCAAATTTTCTTTTTTTATTCTTTTCTTTAATCTTTTCCATTTTTTTTTTATTTATTAATTTATTTTTGAAATTTCATCCAAAATAAATAAATAAATAAAAAAGAATTGAAAAAACAAGATTTTATTTGATTAAGTTTTTTTTGTTTAAAAAACAATATTTCATTTTCCCAAACAATTAGCAACACTTTGAGGAGAAAGAGGAAGGACAGACTTTCCAGAGACACCTTTGCAAGTGATGTTGACATCCAAGAGAATGTTTTGAAACAAAAAGTTGATGCAATCGTTTTGAGGCAAACAAGTAATGGTGGCAGCACTAGGAGAATTGGTACTTTTGACTTGGTTGAAAAAAATATCATGTATCCATACTGATGTTGCCTATTTTTTAAAGAAAATTTTTTTCAATATTTTTTATTTTATTTTTTATTTTTTTTTTATTTTTTTATTTTTTTTTTTCAAAATTTTTTCAAAATTTTTACAGCTTTGTTCTTTTTGAGAAGATGCCTTTTGAGGAGAGGAACCACAGAAGGAGGTACGAAAAGGGTAGGATCTCTTCTGAGTCTTCCAAGTAAGTCAAGTGAAAGTTTTCTATCCAACTCAAGTAAATGTGAATCCTCCAAGTCAGTATAGTTCGTTTGAACTTTAAAAAAATGAAAAAAATTAAAAAAATTAACACAAATTAAAAGTTAAAAATTAAATTCAAAATTAAAAAAATTAACAAATTAAAAGTTATATTAAAAATTTAAAAGTTCAATTATCATTTTTTTTTTTACCTATAATGGGGTTGTGAACTTGGTTAGTGTAGAATTGGTTATAAGTGATATTAACAATTTCTCCGACGCCCTTTTCCCAGGTCTTTATCCTTGCTAAATTTTAAAAAAAAATTAATTGAGTAACAAATAAAAATAAAAGATCAATAAAAAGATAAAAATCTAAAAAAATAATAAAAAAAAAAAATTATAAAAATATGAAAGAATTAAAATTGATAACAAAATAAATTTGAAAATTTTTTTTAATTTTTTTTTTGAAAAAGAAAATTACCTCCGTTCTCAAAGAAACCGTCGTTTTGGGGATTCATAGTTATGTTGTGGAAAAAAACGTTGGAAACATTACCCTTATTAATAGATCCGATAGAGAAACCGTGACCACTAAATCCAAAATAAAAATAAAAAAAAATCAAAAAATCAAAAAATAAAAATAAAAAAAAAAATAAAAATAAAATGAATTAAAAAAATTTAAAAAAATAAAAATAAAAAATAATTGGAAAAATTGCAATAAATAAACCACAAAAGAAATAAAAATGAATATGCACGATTTTATTAAAAAAAAAAATTTTTTGTTAAAAAATTTACCTTTGTGCTGTTATATTAGCAACAAAGACGTTGTTACATCCTTCTTTAATTGCGACACAATCATCTCCAGAGTGAATGATTGAGTTTGTTATTTCCAAGTTTTCCACATTGGTAGGATCTATTCCATCCAAGTTGCATCTTTTAAAAAATTTAAAGTAAAAATGAAATCAATTTAAAAAAAAAATAAAAATAAAAATAAAAATAAAAATAAAAATAAAAATAAAAATAAAAATAAAAATAAAAATAAAAACTTAAAATAAAAATTAAAACTTAAAATAATATAATAACTTTTTTTTACTATTTCCAAGTTCAGAAGCTATTTGAAAGAACTCAAACGCCTTTTTGTAGTTCTGTTCCATTTCTATTCCATTAAAATGGAAGAAAGCCACCATAAATAATGCAAAAGAAGTATCTTTTCTCTTGTGTTCTTTATCTAAAAAAAAAATTGAGATTATCAACACTTCAATTTAAACATAATCAATGAAATCGAAATATGGCGCCATTATATAAATTATATAAATTATAAATTCATATGAAAATATATGTTTGAAAATTTTTGTTAATATATTCTTTTTGTTTATATATTCTTTGATTATTAAACAATTGATATTTATAAGATATATTTGTCTTAATATATTTTGTCCAACAAAATATTTCTTTGAATATGTTTTAATACCCCTTTATCATTTACCCATATCTAAATGTTCATTAAAATATTCGAGTGCCTTTTTATTATCAACCAAGATATTCCATCCCACAAAATTCTTTATTCCCAAAGCAACCCTATTTTGTTTCTCTGCGCTTTTCAAGCACCATTTCTTCGCCTTTATGAGATCTATCTTGACTCGCATACCAAAATAATAATGTAGGGATAATATTATCTGAGCTTCATCGTCTCCATTGTTTGAATTGGTGGATAAATTCTCTATTTCTTTGTTCTCTTGTATAAATTTTCTTTTCTTTGATGATTTTTCGTTCATTTTTTTATTAAGAGATATTTAAGAAATGAATTGAAGATCTATTAGCTTTTGATTGAATATTTATCTTTGTATTTATAGAAATTCCTTCATTTAAAAGGAATATATATGAAAATTTAAATTTATCAACAGATATTTTTAGCTTATGCTTTTCCATTTAATTTGATACTCAAAAAGATATCAAATTCTGAGTCATGGTGGTGTCAAGTTTTCTTTTGAATTTTGGAATAAAAGACAAATAATAAAAAAAAATAAAAAAATAAAAAACAATTTAAATAAAAAATAAGTGTTTCATAATTTTTTTTGGAATAAATAATTTTTTTTATTTAATAAAACATAATTAACAAAACAAACATTTGGGGGAGGTGTTCTAATCATTAGAACCTTGACGCGGGACTGAGTTTTCTCTTGATTGTGTGATAAGGTATCAAGATGACCAGCATGGTGAGGAGAGACAAGCCATAGGAGAAAATGAGGGTGAGAAACAAAAGTGAACACAAAGTGTAAATGTCGGATTTCATTATCAAAAAAAAATATTTTATCACCGACATTGATAACCAAATACCTAAAATAAAATTAAATTTAATTTTTTTTTTTAATTAAATTTTTTTAATAAGATTTTTTAAAAGTTTTTTTTCTTATTTATTTTAATTCACCTATGGAATGATATGCAAAAGCACCAACAGATAAATTGGAGTAAAAGTTGAAGTAGTTTCTCTTTAAGTATTTAGTAGAAAACTTGTGTCCAATGAACACAACATATGTAAAAATGCAAAGAAGCAACGAGGTGAAAAGGCTTGAGAAACTAAAGAAATAAAAAATAATAAAATAAAAAATTAAAAAATTAAAAAATTAAAAAATTAATAAAAAATTAAATAAAAATAAAAAATAAAAAATAAAAAATAAAATAAAAAATAAATAATAAAACATAAAAAACTAAAAAACTAAAAACAATTTCGAGAAAAAAAAAAATCTACCTGTAGTAGAACTGAGTGTAATTGAAACTACTGATGTAATAGATTTTGTAGTAATCGAAAGGGCTGATAGTTGCGATAAAGACTATCAAAACGACGCAAACGATGAGGATTGCAAAGTAATGGAGTTCTTCTATGTCTGACTCTATTCTCCTCAGTTCATTTTTCACCTTTTATATTTTTCAATATTATTTTTTTTTATTATTTTTTATTTTTTATTTTTATTTTTTACTTTATATTTTATTTACCTTTGAACGATTTGCCATTCTCTTTGAATCAGGTATTCCAAATATAACAACACCAAAAATGTAACCAATGAGAAAGGGAGACAAACTATTGTCAAATTTATTTATCAACATTGAAGACATGTTATTATTCTCTCCTACAAGGTAATGTATCATTCTGTACTTTTGTGCCACCTAATTTAAAATTTTTTTTAATTTTTTTCAATTTTTTTTAATTTATTTTAATCTAATTTAAATTTTTTTATATATTTTTAATTTTAATTTTAATGTATTTTTAGTAATAATTTTAATTTAATTTTTTAATTTTTTTTTATTATTAATTTTATTTTTAATTTTATTTTATTCTTACTGACACAAGAAGCAATAGATAAAAAAACCACATTGCTTTTTTACTGTATCGGAGTAAAACTTTAAAGAGTATATTTCCCAGGAGGTAGAAGTAAAATGAAAGAGAAAAAAAATGTCCATACAACATACACTTTTCTATTCTTTTTTTTAAACAAAAAATTATTTAAATTAAAATTAAAGATTATTTTAAACAAAAAATAATTGAAATAATAACAAAAAATTATTAAAATAAAAATTAAATAAATAAATAAATAAATAAAATAAATAAATAAATAAAAATGATAATTAATATAAAATAATGTTATCAAAAAAAAAAAATTTAGGTTTTTTAAATAAAAAGTATTTGTATTAAAAAATAGATTTAAAATTACCTGAAGAAAGCATCAAGAAAAAACATAAAACTAACAATATGCATGTTTTGACAGTTCTTCGAATACCCTCCAAAAAAAATGTGAATGTAAAGTACATAGTAGTAAATCATCCCCACTTTCATGAACATTTTAAAAATATCTTTTATTAGATCTGAAAAATCTTCCAAGTTGTGTTTCAGTGATCTCAAGTAATTAAACAGTCCCACATAGAAAAATATCACGTCCATTGATGTATCTCCTCCTTTCATTATCTAAAAATTATAGTCAAATTAACAAAAAAATATGTTTGTCAATTTTTATATTAATTAAATATTAATATTTGTCAAAGTGATTTAATAATATTAGATAATTATTAACTATCGTGCTATGATGTATTCATATTTGAAGATCTCAAAATTTTTATTTTATATGGACTTCTATTTTTGTTTATGGAAAATATATTAATCTTTGTGAGAAGATATTTTGTTTTCTATTGATATCATCACCATAATGAGTCTTTCAATCCATAATATGTAATATATAAAATAATTGCTTGATTTATAAATTTCTCCGATGAAGTATATGCAAGATATTTACTTCAAGAATGAATATCTTCAACTCGTGATTATAATTTATAACGATATATAATTTTCTTACCAAAATTATCAATGAATTTCCAGGTATGTTCTATCATTTGAATCAATATCGTTTTTAAATTTTTTCAATAAAATATTATTTTTTATTTTGGAGAGTAATACAAAGTGCATCAGACATGTGTAAGAGATATACCATATCACTGATAGGATTATGATAGGATTGAATTCATCTAATCCAAATATGTTCTTTCCTTTCACTAATTTGGAGAAATTATGCTTTAATAATGAAATCATTTTTTTTTAATAATTTATTTTGATCGGAAAAAAATTTGAAATTTTAATTTTTTTATTAACAACAATTTGACTTTTAAAAACATTTTGTCACGGTTTTGACTGTTTAACTTTCATATTTTATTATTTTGTTGGTTTTAAAAAACTTTCTTCAATTTTTTATTTAAAAATCTGAACATCACTAACTCATTGATAAAAACTGCATTCCTTTAACTAAATTTTACAAATATTTTTTTAATCAAATTTAAATAAAAAGAAATAAAACCCTAATTTAAAGTTGAAAAATAATTGATTTCTTTGTCTAAAACTTTCTTAACTAGTTTTTTAAATAAAATTTTAAACATCACTTACAAAAAGTTTTCTTGACATTATTTTCCAAAAAACATTTAGAAAAAACTTAAATTTGAAAAGGGAAGTTTCAAAAAAAACTTTTTTCAAAGATTTTCAAACCAAAAAATTAATTTTAAAAAAGAAAAATGAAAAAATTCAGCAAATTGTTGATTGGAAAGAATAAACAAACAAATTTATGGAATAACAGCAGGATGAATTCCAAATCTTTGAAATATTCCAACAAACTAGTAAAGCCAATTGAGAAGATGAAATATTTCTTTCATGTTGAAATAAAAGAATTTCATAGTGGAAAAATAAATAAAAATAAAATGGAATTTAGAGAAGAAACAGATTCAATGGGAGTTGTAAAAGTTCCCAAAGATAGGTAAAATGAATTCTTCAACAATCACATTTTTCTTATTTAAAAAATTATTTAACGATATTTTTATAAATTGGCAAATTATATTGTATTCAATCAAAAGATATTCTTCATATCTTATAATTTTGATGATTGTACAAATTAGAAATTATGCATTCTTTAACAACTGATGTTTGTTTTATTTTTAACAAATATAATCGGTGAAATAATTTTTATTTCATTCAAAGAACTATCCTTATTTCTTAATCTATACTATTCACATGTTTATGTAACACCATCATTAATTCTATAGATATTGGGGAGCCCAAACAGAGAGATCAAGAAACAATTTCGTTATAGGAGACATAAGCAGGGAAAGGATGCCATATCAATTGATCAGAAGCTTTGCTACATTGAAGAAGGCATGTGCCATCGTCAACATGAACAAGGGATTACTCGATAAAAAGATCGGAGAGGCAATTATACGTGCTGCTGAGGAGATTGAACAAGGAAAACTTGATGATCATTTCCCATTGGTAATATGGCAGGTATAAAAAAGAGAAAAATATTTTTGAGAATATCTTATTATATACATGTGATTTCGAATTGGAATGAATATATTAGATTTATTATGATTATTGGAGAAAATTATAATCCCATTAAAAGCAAAAATTAATTAAATAAAAAAAAAATCCCAAAAATAAAAATAATTAAATCTAAAAATTAATAAAAAAATGAAATTTAAAATAAAATTGTTATTTCACTCCTTTTATCTTTTCTTTATGGATAGACAGGATCAGGTACACAAACTAACATGAACCTCAACGAGGTAATTTCAAACAGAGCAATAGAAATGCTTGGAGGAGTTATCGGAAGCAAAAAGCCAGTAAGATTTTTTTTTATTCATTTGTTATCAAAAAAAATTTTTACATTTTTTTATTTTTTAAAAGGTTCATCCAAATGATCACGTCAATATGTCTCAATCTTCCAACGACTGTTTCCCAACTGCCATGCACATCTCGATTGCAGTGGAAACCGAGAAAAAGTTGTTTCCAAGTTTAATCAATTTACAAAAAGGTAAACAGGGATTTTTATTCGCATTTTAATTTTCAATAATTTTTTTTTTAATTATTTTTTTAAATTTTTTTGATATTTTAAAGTGATTCTTTTAAAATAATTTTTACCAATTTATGTTTCATTTTTTTGTGCTTTTACCAATTAAATATTAACGGAATCATATTTTTTTATTACTCTTCCATCTTTCTAATTAAAAAATTAAAAAAATTAATTCAAAAATTTTGTCATTTGATAAATTTTTTTTATTTATTTTTTATTTTTTTTTCATTTTATTTTTCTCATTTTTTTTTGATTATAATTCAATTCTTTTTTTTTTTTTTGCATGAATAGCATTGTATGAAAAAGCAGAACAATTCGGAAACTTGGTGAAATTGGGAAGAACTCATTTGCAAGATGCAACCCCCTTGTTGATGAAGGACGAGTGGGGAGCCTTTGGTTACATGATTGAGTGTTCCGTAGAGAGAATCCAAAATAATCTGAGAGGTGTGATGAAACTTGCTCAAGGTGGTACTGCTGTTGGAACTGGTAGAAAAAAATAATAAATAATAAAATAAATATTAAATAAAAATAATAAAAAAAATATTTAAAAAAATTAATAAAATATTATAAAATTAATATTTTAAAAAATAAAAATCAAATTAAAAAACTAAAATCAAAAAAACAAAAATCAAAAAAAAATTAATTTGAAAATTTAAAAAAATAAAAAATAAAAATAAAAAACAAAAATCAAAATTATAATATAATTTAAAAAAAAACAAAAATCAAAATTATAATATAACAATGAAAAAATGAAAAAAATATTCAAAAAAAACTTTTAAAACAATGTTGAAAATAATTTTTTGTAGGATTAAATTCTCCACAAGGGTTTGGGGAAGGCGTTTCAGAAGAAGTTTCCAAATTCACTGGCTTAAAGTTTGTTTCCAACCCAAATAAATTCGAAGGGCTAGCAACTCACGACGCCTTGGTGATGTTTGACGGTAAACTTTTTATTTTTTATTTTTTATTTTTTATTTTTTATTTTTTATTTTTTATTTTTTATTTTTATTTTTTATTTTTTATTNAAAGTTTAGCGTTGATGACTGGAAAAGTAAAATACGAAAATAAATTTGTGTGCAGAAAGATGGAAGAAAAAGATGTTCCTCTATGCAAACAACTCTGCTTTAAAAAAACAAATTTGGAACCTATTTTCAATTTGAAAGATTTAAAAAATGCTACTGTTGCATATGATAGAGATACTCTTGTTGGTTATTCTACTGGATTTCAAATTGAATCTCATGCTGTCTCAGAGAATGAGGAGGTTATTTTGTCTTTGCTTTCTTTTTATTGTGAAAACAAATTTCAACCTGATCCTCTTTTCTTTATCTCTCTTGTTGATTATCCTCTTTTTTTCACAAAGTGTTTGAGTTTGGGGTACAAGTTGTTGAAAACTATGTTTTGGATGACCAAAGGAAATTTGGATCTTTTTGGTGGTCCATCTTCTTATATTTATTTACCTTCTGTATAAAATAAAAACATTTATTTATTCCAATTTAAAAAATCGTTATTTTTTTTGAAAATAAACAACAAACTGAAAGACAACAACATTACACATTTCAAATCCCTTTATTCCTTTCAATATTTTATAAACTGTTTCAGTAATTAAATTTACCCAAATTAATTGAAAAAAAATGATAAAGAGAAAAAGGATTGCTTTTAACTTAAATTAACAGAATGAACAAATTATTCAACCACATCTTGAATATTCCAACAAAATATCCAAGTTATGTGATTTTCCAAAAGCAAAATTAGCATAAAAGATTCTTTATTAAGATTGGAAATCAGTTAATCGAATGTTGCAAAGAAAGTGTTTGACCAACTAGATAAAATTTTATTTTATTCAAATTTAATTTCAAAATATATTCAAACAATTCAAAAACAGTTTTCCAAATTAAAAAAATCTCATTCCAAAAGGAAAAATATAATTACAATACTTTCAGGCCTGAATACTTTGGGTATTTATTTTTTTTTTTAATCCACTTGAAAAAAATTAAAAAAAAAAATTTGAGTGAAGAATTTGAATGCTGGATTTCATTTCTGTTGAATTATTTGGTATCAATCATTGGTATTTGAGTATGTTAATCTATTTAATCATGTTCCAAATATGGTATTGGATAACCAAGGATATGGCACTCAAAAAGAAATTATCTCCTACATACTATTGTTCATTGTTGCACATATCGATGGTCATCTTCCCAAACTTGGGTATGGTCTATACATCATTATTGCAAGAATTTTTGATTGCAGTGACCGAAAGATCAAGACATATCATATTGTTATCTATGTCTTATTTCATAATAGATACTGTAAAAAAAAAAAAAGAAAAAACAATTTTCCTCATTGCAGTTGCATATAAGATATAATAATAATTTTTGGATTCTCTCTTTCATATTCATATAATTTATATTTCCTTTTGTTTTTATAATAGATCTATGAACCTGATAGAAGTTGGATATTGCATCATGCTCTCACCATTACCATCGAAGTAAAAAAAAAAAAAGATTTTTTTAATTTCATCTCGGGATTTAATTCATATAAAAATAAACGAATGAATTCATTTAATAAGATTTTTTTTATTTAGTCTTCCGTCCTCATTTTANATTTTTTATTTTTTATTTTTTATTTTTTATTTTTTATTTTTTATTTTTTATTTTTTATTTTTTATTTTTAAAATTATTAAAATTTATTTTTTATTGGAATTATTTTTTATCAAAATTTTTTTTTTATTTTTTATTTTTCCATTTTCATTTAAATTTAAATTTTAAAATTTTTGGTTTACTTGACATTTTTTTGTTTTCAAATTAATTTTTTTTTTGAAAAGAACGATTGTTCATCAGCCCACAGTTGGAAGAAACAATTGATACAAAAAAAATAATAGTGTTCGTCAGTCATAATGATCAGTTTTCCAATACATTTTTTTACAAAGGACGATAGTAATTAACTGAAAAAACATTGAGAAAAAAATTTAAAAAAAAAAATCATTATTTCTTCATTCTTTTTTATTGCCCTTAATTTTCAATAAAACTCCCATTAAAAAAAAAAATAAATAGATAAGAAAATAAAAATAAAAAAATTCTTTTCATTTTATCCAAAGAAAGATGTTCAAAGAACTTTACAAAAAGAATTGATGGAAAAAAGGGAGAATATCAAGCTTTAAAATTTTTTAATTCATTTCCTAAATGGAAGAGAGTTAACAAAGGGAAGATAAGAGTTATAATCGTTCATGAAAATGAACGAAGCAATGGTGAGAGAGGTGTTTTGAAACTTTTCTAGAGAAATGACAGGAATCTTTTCACCAGGTTGATGCACTGGTTCATAATAAGAATAGAATTTCTTTGTCTTATAACCAAGGGAAACAGCTGAAATTTGGGATTTTGTATAAGGAGCTAATTTAATTAAATTTTAATAAAATTAATTAAATTTTAATTTAAATAAATAAAAAAAAATTTCTGACAAATATCTGCTTCAAATTGACTACAAGACACAGAGTTTATATTATTGAGTGAATTCATAAGATCGATCAAAAAATTGCAAGACTCATGTTGGCTTATGATATTCGAAGTTTTGAAATTCAAAGGAAGACCATAAGAATTGCTGTTGGCATAAGAAGTGATGGCATATTCTACATTGAGAACTTCGTTTTGATGATGTTTAGCATAACCACTAATACCTCTAGCTCCATCTTTGTGGTTCATGAGCCCTAGGAATCTAATTGAAGATCTTAGTTTGTAACCAAGTGATTTGAGGATTCTCAAAGCTTCCCAACAGGCAAAAAATCCGGCTAAGTTATCTTGCTCAGAGTTCCCAAATGTCCAGCCATCGATATCTTATTAGAATAAAGAAATTGTTTAATTAAAGCGAAATTTAATTTTTAAATTGTGAAATTGAACAATAATATTTTATTAAAAAAAATAAAATAATTTTAAAAATTAAACCAATAAAAAATAATGATTTAAAAAAATTTAGTTAAATCTATTTTTACCTCCTACAAGAAGAATTAAGTTATCTGTTTTCCCTTTCAGTTGAGCATAAATGTTTTTTGAAGCAGATTCTCTTTGTGTCTGTTTCTCCATGGACAAGACTGCTTCAATGGTCTTGTTTTTTTGGCTCATTTCATACATCTCATATGCTGTCTCGTATTTAACAGTTGCTATTGGAATTTCGCTGGATAATTGGAAACCTTTTCAAAAAAAAATTTATAATTAAAGATTTTAAACAAAATTTTTTTGTATTCACCTGAATGAGGAGTAAATTTTGATTCATCTGTAGATGAAGATACCAGCCCTGCAACCGCCCCAATCTCCTTTAACATCAAGACAAAGTTGGTAGCCGCCTCCACTGTTTTCTCGTAGTAAAAATCGTAGCTTTCAGCAGTTCGATACAAAACGATGGATCCCTTCATCAAATGTTTTTTCTTGTTGAAATCTTCTTTGAGATCCGATACTACAATGATCCTCGTTGTGATTTCCCCATTGGTCCCTATTGATCCTCTAAGTCCCAAGATGGGTATCTCTTTTTCGTATGGAAGAATCAATCTCATTTTCTCTTCTCCTCTGATCCACGTTGGGATCGTGCTTTCTTCTGTCCCTGTCTCCTCAAAGTCATAATCTAGTTCCTTCATTAGATATTCTAACGTCTCGTTGAAATCTCCAGTCTTGGTCAAACTGGGACCCAAAAAATTGTTCACCATGAGAAACCTTTGTAAAAGAGAATTAAAATTAAATTAGTAAAATAATCTTTAATTCATCAGATAAAAACAGGTTCCTTAAATCAAATGATATATTTTAAAAGTAAGGAAAATAATTTTCATAATCACCATTGGATGTAAATATCATTGTCTTTCTATTTTACCTCTCATAAGATATTGTGCTTAAACTGCTTTTATTTTTTATCTTGGCAAGCATTATAGTTGGATTTACCCAATAGACAAAGAAAATCGACAAGAGGAGAAAAAGAAAGATGGAAACTCCCACTAATATTTTTTTCTTTGT
Organism: Cochliopodium minus; assembly: GCA_024220525.1. NCBI lineage: Eukaryota > Discosea > Himatismenida > Cochliopodiidae > Cochliopodium > Cochliopodium minus. The sequence continues at coordinate 247,330 of JAMYWO010000002.1, read as the reverse complement.
TGTCATGATTTTTTTTTTTAAATTTCATTGAATTTAAACAAATTTATAAAAAAATAAATAAAAGAAATTCATTCATTGAAATTTAAAAACTAAAAAGAATTAAAAAGAATTGGTTGACAAAAGCTAGTTCTTTGCCAACTTTAAATAACAATCATAAGGTTAAATTCTTAGATTTTCACAAAGTTTAAATTTTGTTTTAATAAATCCAAGCTTTAAAAGTGACATTAGTTTGCTTCAAATAAACCTGAAATTCAAATGTTTACAATTCAAAAGTTTCCCTTTAGTTAAAGAAAATCAAAAAGAACAAGGATTAACTATTTTTTGATTAGATTTTTCTTCTCAATGAAATAAATAAAAAAATGAAGCAGGATCGTCCCACATTATATTATGAGATCATAAATGAAAGAAAGGGGAGTTGGAAGAATGCATTCCTCAAAAATAATTATGTGTATGCTTATTGGCGCTGTTCGAAAATCCTCAAAGACGATTATCTCTTCAAAAGTGTAATTTAAACCTTTGATCAAATTATTAATTGATATGTTCATATTATGGATCAATTTGATCTTATATAAGAATTATATTTCTATCATGATAATTTTTCAAAATATGATTTCTACCAATGTGACATGATATTAATAATACATCAGGATATAGAAGAATACAAGAACAGGATAAATTATTTGTTCTGCATGGCCCAGAATGTAAATGAGAAAAGATGGAGGAAGATAATAACATGCTATGAAGAGGCGGAAATACAGGATCAAGATCCCAAGGTATTCTGCAGGAAAATCGCAGATGGTAACATCAATATATTTTACAAGAAAAAGATAATTTAGAAAATATTAAATAATTTTGTTGAAATACGTTCATATATAACAAACAATACGTTTTATTATGAAAATTTTTTATTGGTTCTATCGAATTTCAAAGATAAAATAAACATATCTCTTTCTTATTTTAAAATCTGTTGATTACTAATTGAAACCACTAATACATTCAAAAAAAAAAAATTTTTTGGATATGCTCATTAATCCCGAGAATAACAAGAAAAATATTTTATTCATAAAAATGATTTGATTTAATTTCGAGATTCTTGGTTTTTGCTGTCAACTCAAATAAATTATTTATGAAACTAAAATTTTTTTTTATTTAAAAAGATCTGATCACAGGAACTAGAGACGAAATAACCAAGTTGATGCCCCAATCAGAAGAAGACTACACCATCAAGCAGTACAAAGCCTACTCCAAGTGCAAAAACATCGTCAACAAAGTGGAGAGGCTAGAGTGCCAGCTCAACTACTGCTGCCCCTCTCAAAAGAAGGAGCTCGATTCGTGTTTGGACTCCAATTCTAGTAACAAAGAGTTTTGTCACCTCCAATCCTCCAAAATCACCAAGTGTTACGCAGAGTTTGCAAGGAAGGCTTTCGTTTATGATAATGAACTATGATCTATCTCTTTGTTGAAAAGGAGAAAAAAATTATTCCTTCTTTCTTGTATTTAAAAAAAAAAATTAAATTATTCAGCACAAAAGAAAATTACATTCTTTGTTAAAGAAGTTTGTTGGAATAAAGTCTGTATAATTGGAATTAATTTTAAATTTTTACATTTTTTTCAAAACTATTTTATTATTATCATTAATATTAAACAAAAATTTTTTTTCTTCTTAAATATATATTTTTTTCATGTTGCCATTTCTTTTTGAAAAATACTATTTGCAATTGAACTTGTAGAGATCATAGTTGTGTATGAGATTCTCCACTATTTGTTGGCAAGGCTTAATATACTGTATATTTTCGTAAACTCTAAAAAACAATGGTCCTAGAAAAATAAAATAAAAATGTAAAAAAATTAAAATTTAAAAAATTTTACCCAAATTTTCTTTAATATCAAATTTGTCAT
>JAMYWO010000002.1:213709-229940 GCA_024220525.1 Cochliopodium minus | reverse complement strand
TTTCCACCACCTATCTGAGCAAGTTTTTCGAGGATAGCCTTGCCTCCTTCACAAAAACCCATGGTATAAACAATCAATCCATTGGCTTTGTGAGAAGTGGCGATAAGTTGCATTTCCTTTTCACCGTTAACACTTCCACTACATTCACCATCAGAGAGAAATAAGAGGAAAGGGGTGTACTTTTTATGATCGTTTTTATTAAGTTCTCCTTGAGCAATTTGTAAACCTGCAGAAAAGTTGGTACCACCATTAATAAAGTCCAAATAATCTTTGCTCGATTTATTATTAAAAGATTTGATGGGTTGTTTTGTCCAGTTTGGTCTTGTTTGAGCACTACTTGAGTACAGAATGAAGGTAACAACGTCGTTTGAGTCATATCTGTTTTTGATGAAGCTGTCTACTGCTCCACATTGGGCTGTCCACCTTGTTTCTTTTCCACCCTTGTTTTGAACGGTGCATCCCATCGATCCAGAACAATCAAGAACAAAAAAGAGCTGATTTAAAAAGGCATTAATTTGAAATAATAAAAAAGAAAAGATAAATGAAAAGTTACATGGTAATCTTTTTGGATTTTGACACTTGGATTCAAGATTTTGATAAGATCCATGATCTTTGTTCTTTGATTTTTATCATAGTTTGAAATGAGTTTCGAAAGTTCAACACTATCATTGTGAATCTTCAAAACTTTTTTGATATCTTCTGTCAATCTCATTGAAGCAGTTTCAAATTGGCTCTTTCTGAACTGCCTCAAAATTTCATAAAAATCTACACCACTGTTGAAAGCACTCAACCAACTTTTAGTTTCAGACTTTTCTGCAGAAATTACTGAATCATCCCATTTGATTCCAAATCTGTTTTTGAGAGGACCAAACATCAACAAGATTTGAAAGGATCCTTCTTGTCCTTGTCTTGCTGTTCTTCCTTTTATTTGAATTTCTTCTCCTTCTTCATCTGGAAAAAAAGTTTGAATGACATGAAGACCTCCCTTATCTTTCACTTTTTTATCAAAAGAGATAAAATCAATTCCTCTTCCTATTATAAAAAAGAGTTAAAAAGATTGATGTTTGTTTATAAAAGATAAGAAAAGATTTTTTTTTTTTCTTACCAAATTCACGAGTACACAAGGTGACAAAACCTTTTTTCGAAGCTTTTCTGATTACAGACTGTTTATCTACGATTGATGAGTTGAGATCTTGCAAGAAGTTTTCATTAAAGTTGCAATGTCCACTCTTTTTGAATTTTTCAATCTCTTTCTCATCTTTGAAATAAATGAGAACAGCTCTTTCAGCATTGATCACTTTTTGTGCGTCGTCATACACTTTCAAGAAGAAATTGTTCTCATCGTTTTCGATGTAAAAGTTGGTGACTGTTTTAAAGTTCAGTTTGCTGGATCCAAACAAAGAAGGGGTGTAAGATCTTTTCTTGATATTGAAAGATTCCAAAATGTTGTTTTGTGTTTTTGACAAGGTTTCCAATGTTCCTGTGACACCCATGATCAGATTGAATTTTTTTGGGATTTCTGCGTAAGAAAATTGGGAAGCGACAATAATCAAACCAACATTCTCTTTCATCGTTTTTTCATCCACTTCTCCCTCTTTGAATTTTTTGATGTAAGCAGATTGTGTTTTGTAACCATAAGTTATGTTGGAAGAGTAATCATCAAACTCCTTGTATGCTATCTTTCCATTCTTGACAATCGAAGGAGGGTTTTCCAAGTCTTTCTTGTCTGACAACATTCTGATGATGTGAGTGTCGAGGAGATCTCCCAACTCTTTTGGAAAATCTTTTTGAGCATTTGTGTATTGTTGGGATTCTTTTACTTTGAATAGACCATTCTTCAACTCAACCAAATCAAAAGCGTTGTTCTCATCCATCACATATTCAATCAGATTTTGGAAAGAATCTTTTTTCAATAAGAAAATGGGGTTGTATGTTTTTCCAAAGAAATCATCACTGAAAAGGACATCAACTTCATCAACAAGCAAAATTCTTTTCATTTCAACAGATTTGGATTTTTTTTGGATATCTTCTCCATTGATGAACTTGGCAACATCATTACGAAGATCTCCTTCTTCATTCACATATTTTTCACATAATTCCTTGATGGTTGAGTAGTGAACTTGCTTGATCACATCAAACGAAATAAACAAGGGTTTGAATGCATTATAATCTCTATCAGATAGAATCTTTGAGTAACACACACAACTAACATCGTACCCGAGAAGTGCAAAGATTATCGCACATGCAGAAAGAGTGATACTTTTACCTTCTCCTGTTCCGATTTGGATCAGATGATTAAAGGGTGCTTCTGTTTTTTTAGCTTGATCCAATCCAAAGATTCTAAAGATGGACAAGACTTGGACAGAGTGAGGTTGGATCAAGGTGCGGATATCCAGATTATCATCTTCGTTTTCTCCTTTGAAATCTTTATCCTCTTTGATCATAGAAAGACTCCACATTGCAAAAATATGAGCCAAGATGAGAGGCAGTTTGGATCTTATTTGGTTCCAATTCTCCTTTTCATAATCCAATTTTTTGATTGCTTCGATGATTTCATGGATCTTATTGAGATGATTCTTGTATGTTTTGATCAATCTTGTGAATTCTTTTTCATACTTTTCGAATTCTTCTTTCAAGATCATTCTTTTCAGATCGTATTCATAGAGGTGAGTTTTTTGGATCTCAGATTTCAAATTGAGTTCTTCTAACTCCTTTAAATCTTGCAGACCATCTCCTCTAAAGTTGTTCAAAGCGTAATGGTAATCTTGTCTTTTAATAAAAAAAAGAATAAACAAATTAAAACAATTTCAAAAGAGTAAAAGTATTACCTTCCAATTACTTTGTGGAACATTCCATTTTTGACAGAAGTAAATTGAGAATATTCATTGATTAACTCGTCTCCACTAAACTGGATGATTTCATTTGCCAATTCTTCGAACAATTTGGGTTGTTTTTGGGTTTTCGTTTTGAAGAGAGTGATACTTGAAGAGACTTGTTCTTTGACTTCATCAAATATTACATCGATTGAACTTCCTATTTTTTGGATATCTACCAGTTCTTGAGCAACAACAACAACTTCATCACTGTTTTTTGATAGATGGATTCTTTTTTGGATATCTGATGTCAACTCTTTTTTTACTTCTTCAAATGCGTGTTGGTGCTCTTCTGATATTCCTTGGGAACATTGATGGATAGCTTGGAGTTTTTTCATTCCCAAATTGATTTTTTCAAGTCCATCTATTTGAAAACTTTTTTTATTTTGGAGTTCTTTAACTTGTTCGAGCGAAGTTTGCTTTATTTTGTCAATATCTACAACTATTGGCTCCATGGTGCTTTTGATGAGAGTCTCTGTGTTAAAATTGGGAACATCTTCAAACTCTTTTATAAGGTTGGGGTTATTTAAAGTTTTGAAGGAGTCTACAATCGATACAACTCTGTCAAATTCGTTCACTTTCCACTTTTGAGACACATCACTCTTTCCCACACTAACTTCTTCTTGAATTTTTTTTGCAATCTTTTCTACTCCAAAGTTCTCAGAGATTTTGGACAGATCTTTCTTGATTTCTTGCACTCTTTTACTATCTTTTTCTGAAGATTTCATTTCTCTGAAAAATAAAGTCAAAGGTTGGTAAGATTTGATCTTTTTCACAGGTTCAACGATTTCTCCGAATTTTCTTTCTTTGACTAGTCGCTCACAATTATCATTGCAATCATTCAACTTGTTTTTCAGAGCAGGAAAGGCACCCAATATTGTTTTTTCAGTTTTTTTACAATCCATTTTGTCAATGTTGAAAAACTTGTGAAGATCTTTAGAATTCAAAGTATCTTTTTGAATTTGGGTTTCAACAATTGAAATTTGTTTTTCGATATTGTTGTTTATCCTCTTCATAGACTGCTCAAATTCTTTCTTTTTAGGTTCACCCAAATATTCTATTACTGGATCGCTGGCTTGGATATATTTGTACTCTTCTTCAATATCACTGAAGTCTTTCTGAGTAGACAACTCTAATTTTTCTGTTTGTTCATCGAGATGAGATTGGATAACACCAACGTAACTATTCAATGTTCCCTGATCTTCTTTGAGTTCATCTAACTTGAATTTCAATTCTTTAAAGTTCTTGTCATAATCCACATCACGATCTTTGGCAAGTTCAAGATTATTATTAATAACTAAAAAAAAAAAGAAATTAATTTAAATGTCAAAAAAAAAAAAGAGAAAGAAAAATAAAATCAAACCTGATAAAATTTTATGATGCTTTTCTTCAATCTCTTTCAGTGTTTGTTCAATTGAATCTTTTGATACATCAAAGAATGATTTGTATAATACATCAACTACAGAATAGAAACCTTGCAACTTTCTTAGCTCTTTCTTTGATTTGTCGATTTGATTTTTCTCCAATGCTTCTATTTTCCAAACACCACACTCTTTGATAACTTCTTTGTTGAATGTTTCACAAACTTCAGTAAAAATGGGACCATTTTTAAAAGTTAGCCTGAAAGTTTTGTTCAAAGGAAAGAAATCTCTACTTTTGATGCAATCTGTTACTTCTTTCTCCAATCCTGTTTTTATGTCTTCCATTTTTGTCGTTTTATACTTTTCTAACTCTGAAATATCATCATTTAAACTAAATTCCTTTTCAATTAAAGTTTTTTGTTAAATATAAAAAAATTCAAATTAAAAAAAATTGATATCTACATTTGTGTTGAGTTCATGACATAGATCCACCAAATCAATTACATTTTGTTGTGGCTGAAACATTGCTTCTTCTAGTTTTTGTTTTTCTCTTATCATCATTTTGTTGAAAGCAAATTTCATACTTTCTTTTAATTTATCGAAATCTAATTTGTTTTTTTCATTAAGTCTAATCTTCTCAAGGAGGACCTTTATTTGCTTGAGATCCAATTTTTGTGCTTCAAAGTTTTCTTCAGGATCCTGTTTGTGAAAATAAAATTTAAAGTTCTTTAAAAAAGAATTAAATTTATAAACTTACATTGATAAAGCGATTGTAAGTTTGATATTTTTCCAAATAATTTCTTCCATCTTCAATTGAAATCTCTTCGATTTTGAAATTTTCTTCAACAAAAGGCAGTTTCACTTTTTTAACAAATTCAGAAAGGAATTTGACTGCATCAAAAAAATTTTTGATCAGTTTTTTCAAATTTCTTGCATTCTCGATTGTCTTGTCCTTTTCAACAAGAGAGAAGAATTTATCACTGATATCATCTTTTTGACTCTCAAAGTAATCAATAAACTTTCTTTCTGTTCTGAAGAATAAATTTCTGAACTGAGATTTCTTTTTTATTTCATTCATCAAAGTTTGCAAGTCATAAAAGAGCCCTTCATTGAGAAATTTATTCATATTAAGCACTGTATCCTTGTTTGCATCGTCATACTTACTTACAAAATCATTATAAGCACTGGTGTAAGACTTTGTTGGAAGATGATCCAACAAATAATCAAGAATGGTACTCTTCTCCAGTATAGAAATTTGATTTTTTGCTTCGGTGAAGTTGCTCTCTCCTATCAACTTTTGAATTTTATTGAAAACAGAGTTTAAGTGAGGAATAACAATAACTTTCTTTTGGTGATCATAAGTTGTTTTTGATTCAGTCAATTTTGGGAAAGCAGAAAAGTCAAGATCAGAAAATAGTGTTTGAAAATCTAAAATAAATTATTTTAATTAAATGTTTTAAAAAAAGGATAATTCATTAATTAAAATCGATATGATGTATTCTAATTTATCTTATAATGTTTGAATTTTAATCTTTTAAGATTGAATATCATTTTATCAGTCTTGTATATGTTGATTAATATTGATGTATTATTGATTTTACCTTTCAAATAATTTAATGATTGATAGATTCTCTTGAAATTATCTTCATCTTGATGTAAATTAAGATTTCTAGTGATGAGAGATTCAAAGAAGTTAAGTTGATCAAGAAGGTGACTCACAATCTTGTCTTCTAATTTATCAATCACTTCAAAAGAGTTGGTGATCAACTTGAGTAATTTGATTTTCTTCAAAAACTCAAAATCTTTTCTGATGATGATAAAGAATACAAATTGTTTATAGAGAAATCTTTCTTCATTCGCTAGTGATTCTTCTCTTTCTTTAACGATCTCATTAAATTTATAGTTGATCTCTGCATTTACTTCCACAAAACATTTCTTGTAGATATCATTCAATTTGGGAACATAATCGAATATCTTTTGGAATTCATTCACAATCTTGAGATGATCATAGATCTCTTCCCATTTTTTTTGATAGCAACAATTCTTGATTTGATTTAGCTTTGAGTTTGAAAAGAAAATTATATTCTCAATCAATTCAGATTCAAAAGTAGAGCAAAAAGATGAGTCCATAGCGAGATCTATCCATTTCATTTTCTTCAAGTTTTGAAAAGATCTGAGCACCTTATCGAAATTGGTCATGTTGGTAAGCTCATCTTTGAAGATTTGTTTTTGGATGTTGTTTTGGATCTTGGTCTTCAATTGGGTAAATGGGTAGAGAGTTAATCTTTGTACTGCAACAGAAATATCCTTTAAAAGGAGGATACATTTGAAATTATTTTGAAGTTTTTCTTCTTCATCTTTTTTGGGAATCTGCTCATTTTCAAAGTAATGTGACATCTCCTCGATCACTTTTTTGCAGAAATTGGTAATCACTTCAACGAAAGAATCTTTTTTGAAGTTAGAAGGAAGATGTTCCTTGATTTGTTCTTGTTTTATCAACTCATCGAAGCTCTCTATTTTCTTTTCCAGATGTTTGACAAATTCTTGGTCTATTACATTGTTTTCTATTGAGAGTTTTATTTGCTCGATTTGGTTATTTAAGTGCTCACCAACTGTGATAACACTACTTTCATAAGATTTTACAAGATCCAAGCAGTTTGTTTCATTTGGAAGATATTTTTGTAAGATTCTTGAATAAAAGAGAGATGTGATGCTTATTCCAAGGAGTTTTGGATCTTCGAGTGTCTTTGCATCTATACATGTGTTGATGATCTCTATAAGATGTTTTTTCAAAGATTGGCTGCTTTCCTTTTGGATTTGTGGAAAATCCTCACTCATGCATTGAAAACTTTCACAAATGTTCTCTATCATTTTAAATTCTTTGAGAGTAGTCTGAAAGTTCTGTGTATAGCTTATATTTGAAGCAAAGAGTTTTGTTTCTTTTAACAAATTGCTAGCAAAGATGGAAGAAGAGATTTCTTTGTTCTTCAAGAAAGGATCCAAAATGCAGATATATTTCAATGATTCCCAATAGCTTCTAAACTTCTCGAGAACATTTTGGTTGATTTCGCTTCTCTTTTCTAGGATCTCAACAAAACTTTGTTCAAATTTTTCTTTCTCTTTCTGGATGGTTTGATTGATTTTGGAAATCGATCCCCCCATTTTTTCTTTGATATCAGGGAATTCTTGCATCTCCTCAGAAAGTTGTCTCAATGTTTCCAACTTGAAAAAAATGATTCCATATTTCTTTTTGAAGAGAAGTTGTTCAATTTCTTCTTGTTCTTCTTTAAGAGCAGAAGTGAACATGAGGCGAGAATTTTGGGAAGGAACATAAGAGAATACTTCTTTGGGGTTCTTGATCTTCTTTGAATTTTTGATCAACTCGGTGTAATCTTTATAGTTATCTTTAAGAGGATCCAAAATCTTTACTTGTTTCTTTTTATTGCCAAGCAACTTAAAAATATGATTCAAGAGTTCAATTGTTTTTTCTTTCTGTTCCTTGTTGATGTCATTCACTGAATTGATATGTTGTATCGTTTCATGGATCTTCAAAGGTATATCAACTTCTCCTTTGTTTTGAGTAAACCATATTTGAAGTTTTTTTTTACATTCATCAAAGTTTTCTTTCCCGAAATAAGAAAGGATGATCTATTGAAAATAGAATCAATTAGTTTTTCAAATATATTAGGAGATAAAATCCAATTTGAGGATATTATTTGCTTTATATTATTTTACCTGTGAAATAGGCAAAAAGGAACTTCTCTTTTCAGAGAAGATGGTACATGGAACCAACAGTATTGGAATGACAGATTTGCATCTTTTGATCGCAGATGAAACTCCAACAGAATTAGCGAGATCAATCTCTATTCCCCTTGTATCACCATCCCCAGGAGTATCAACAAGCAAGATATTTGTTTCAGGATTGTATAATGCATTGATAAATCTAATAATGTAAATTTGTTAGTAAAAATGATAAAGGATCAATATTAATCAACATATACAAATGATAATATGATTATTTGGATCTCATTGATCAATTATATAGTATCTTATGTTGAGATTTAAAAATTGAACCAAATTATATGGCGCATATGAAATTCTCACAAAAAAAGTTTCAATAATGCAGTGTATATATTAGTATGTTGTAAAAAAGGAAATTAATAGATTTAGGTTAGATTTATCAATATGAAGTTGTATATTCATTCATACCTTGTTTGTGATACAATAGTTTTTCCAATTTCAAAACCTTCTATTGGATGTTCTGGTACAATATAAGTTTTGGAAATCTTGGTGATCATATCATCAACTTTTAATTCTTTTTCTTCTTTTTCCTCTATCAATTTGATTCCAGATAAAAAATGAATAGTCGTAGATTTTCCTGATCCAGTTTTACCAATGAGAAGTACAACATCTTTACCCTCGATCAACTAAATGAAAAAAATTAGAGATTCTTTGAATGAATCGAAAGAATTGAATGTTTTTTTACCTTTTTGGAATTCTGATTACATTCAATGAGAAAACTCAACTTGCAAAAATCAAAAGGTGGAGGAGTAGGTTTGTCTGATTTTTTGGAATACCATTGCCTCTTCTTCTCCAAGTTCATCTCTATTCTTTCGATGAATTCAAAAAACAATTTCACTTCTTTCTCATTATCTATTGAATTCTTTTGCATTTTCAACTTCTCCTTGAAACCCGAAAAGAAAATGATGGAATCTTCATTGTTGTCCTCATCTTTTTCGTACATCTCGAATATTTTCTCGTAGCATTGTTTCTCGAATTCTCTTAGAACTGGATTTTCAAAATTGGAAACATAATTCACTTTGACTTTTTCCGTCACAAGGCAAAAAGGTTTTTCCTTTTGTTCTTCTTTTGATTCAACTATTGAGATTGAATCTTTTAATGACTCTTGTTCAACAAACGGTACAGAATCTTTGGTTGGTTCTTCTTGAATGGAGATAATTTCTTTTTTAATTTCTTTTTCTTGATCTTCTTGAATAGGGATTTGATAATCTTTTATCTGTTATAATTAGAAGCAAATGGGTGAATGAAATTTAAATATTTTTTGATAAAAATAATTTTTACGTAATCAAAGAGTTTATTCCTTTCAACAAGTGCTGAAACACCCATTTTATCTTTGAGATCATTTTTGGAAAGTTTTTTTGCATCTTCTATCGTCTCCACTTTATTTTCCTTAAATTTGGAAATAAGAGCATTCACTTTCATATCATCTTGGTAATGTTGATATAATATATCAAAAAAGCATAGGTCTTTTTCATTTGGTTTTTCTTCTTCTTTTTTCGTTGGGATTTGATAATCTTTTATCTGTTTATAATTAGAAGCAAATGGGTGAATGAAATTTATATATTTTTTGATAAAAATAATTTTTACGTAATCAAAGAGTTTATTCCTTTCAACAAGTGCTGAAACACCCATTTTATCTTTGAGATCATTTTTGGAAAGTTTTTTTGCATCTTCTATCGTCTCCACTTTATTCTCCTGAAATTTGAATAAAAGGGTATTTACTTTCAATTCATCTTGGTAGTGTTGAAACAACAAATTGAATATCTCTTCCATTTCTTTTTTTTTGGTCTGGTTTGATTTTTTTTTTTATTTTTATAATTATTTATAATTTGTATTGATCTTACCAAAAAAAAAAAAAGAAAACATAAAATTTAAATAAGAATATACAGCACAATTATTTTTTGAAATCAAATCATAAAATTTAAAGATGAATTTTTTTCATTGAAGGAAATTTAAAAAATCATAGAATTTAATATATTATAAAAAATAGAATATAAAATATAAATTTATATACTCATAAATAAAAAAAGATGAGCGAAGATTACGAGCATGTCAATGAAATACTCCCAAGCTTAAAGTGCGATTTTTGTCTAAAATTGCTGAAAAATGCATATCAATGTGTATGTTCAAATAAAGTGTGCCATAGCCACATCGAAAAAGAAGAAATATCAGATACATGCCCAGTATTAAGCAAACATTCTTTTGGGACATACGATGTGATGAACAATACAATAAATAATTTGAAACAAAAGATGGTGGTGAAATGTTTGAAATGCGAAAAAGTGTGCAAATTGAATGAATGGGAAACACATCTCTCTGATGATTGTTTCTATCCATGTGAGTTTCAATGTGATGAAAATGTAAAAAGAGGGAATGAAGCTGTTCACCTTGAGACTTGTCCCAATGCAGAAATAAGATGTTGTGGATTCAAGATGGGTAAATGGATTGTTTTTTTTTATAATTCAAATAATTCATCTTGTTTCAAAATTTTTTAGGTTGCCCTTTCAAGAATAAAAGAAACATAGTACATATCCACGAGAATGAATGTAATAACTCCATGTTCATCAAGGAGCTTTTTGGTTACTTTGGGGAGATAAAGAAAGAAATAATTGATTTAAAGGAAAATCAAGAGAAGATCCTCATCAACATCAACGAAATCAAAGAAAGCCAAAAGGAGATCATCATCTCTTTGAGTGACAATAAGGAGAACAAAGGCGAGATCACCAAAACTATAGAAAGCTCAAGGAAGGATCTGTCCAACAGTTCAAAGGAAATTGAACAAAAGAATGAAGGAATAGAAAATGCTATCAAATTGTTGACAGAGAAGAATGAAAAGATGGAAAAGATTCTTATCGAATCAAAACAGCCAAAAAAAAAACCTGAAAATGAATTGTTTGATCAACTGTTGGTTGATTTCGTTAAATTAATAGATTCAAAACAAGAAAATGAAATATTTCGAATTCTCAAAGAAAATTCCATCATCACCTTATCAGAATTTTCTTCTAATATCTCCACTCAAGAAGATCTTACAGATATAGGATTCAATGAAAAATTATCTTCAATGATATTTACATATCTATTCCTCCATCAAGAAATAGGATCTGATTATTTTCCCAAAGTATCCAAAAAATTCAAAGAAAATGGAATTGACCACATCAATCGCTTGGAAAATATGAATGAAAAAGAGTTGGAAGAAGAATTGGGGTTGAATATTGATCAAGCCAAAAGAATAGGGATTTCTTTGTTATTGAGAGGAATCAAAAAAGAAATGAAGGAAGATATCCACAAGATTCTCTACGATAATGGAATATTTTCATTCACTTACTTGTTAACATATCGAGATAATGTAAAAGAATTAGCAGAAGATATGGATATTCAACAAGATATAGCCAAAATTATTCTTTCCAATTTGCCAAACTGAATATTTGATCCAATTAAACAAATTCAAATTCCAATTGTTTTATATTTGATTCGAAATCACCCAAATTAATAATCATTTTATTTTTTAAATTTTTTTTTTAAGCTCACATTTTCAATCCTCCTTGAATTCCCTCCATCAAAAAATTAGAGAAAATCAACCAAAATGACACTTCTCATTTCAAATTATCTAATATCCAAAGCTTATTCAAATTATAATCAAATTCTTAAAAAATCTTTCTGGTCTGAATTCATTTGGGTTTTCCAATACCTCCCATCAAAATGAGTAATGAAGGTTGCTTCTTTTAAAGAAAACGTTTCTCCTCTTTTTTGTAAAACAAAAAGGAAATTTATAAAATTTTTAAACATTTGAATTTTCAAAGTCCTGATTATTTCAGGAAAGGAAGCTGCAAAAATAATAATACATCGTGTCATCGCCACTTGTGCTAAAGCAGTAGCCCATCAACTACTTATGCAAAAAGTACACACTGAACCAGGATAGGATAGTAGAGATTACTATCCTTGACTCAAAAATAAAAAAAAAAAACAACAATATCTAATTCAAATCTAATCTAATATTTGAATTCAAAAAAATGAGATACCAAAATATTCAAACAAAAAAAAAAAGTTATAAAATTTTTAATTTTTTCAATATAATTTAGGAGGAACTATCATCTATCCCAAATAATACCTTATTGTGGAATAAAATTTTGGAATCCAGCTATGGAAATCACCCAAACTCAAGACATTCATCTCAGGAAAATAACCCCAATAAAAATACCAAGCCAAAGTAAAAGAGTAAAGAAAGAAATATCTGTTTATTTTTAGATGTGCATAATATATAAAAAATATAAAAAAAAGTATATTTTGAATAAGTTTTGTTTTTTTATACCCTATAAAAGGAAAGTCCAACATCAAAAAAATGTTTTTAGTGTTGAGACGAGGATCATTCTTGTTTTTGACATAAGAAAGAATCTTCAAAGAAAAACCAATACCTTTTATTAAAAAGAAAATGGAGAGAATAAAGTGTTTTTTATAAAAAGAAAATAATTTTTTGTTTACTGCTGAAAAATAATCCCAAGATAGCACATTGAGATTCCATAAAAGCAATGAACCAAAGTACTCCATTCAAAAAAGAAAAGATATAATAGAAAAAATAGAAAAAAATGTTCCCTCCTTTTTCTTTTTTTCTTTCACCACAAAAAGCATCAACATAAGAAATTATGAGTAACATTACAGTGTCTCCTGTCTAACAATTTATTATAAATAAAAAAAAAAATAAAAAATTAAGTAGAAAAATTTTTGTTTTAGTTAGTTTTTTTTTTTACCAACCAAAAATAATGTCCGTAGTGTTCGTCGAAATAATAAGTTAAATGATACACTCTTGAATCTTTTGGAAGAGCATTGTATTTGAATATTCTCTCAATAGCATTACTTTGAAAAGAATTTTTTTTTTTTGAAAAGAGTGATATTTTTTGTAATGAAAATTTTATTCTTTCTTTTACGTTGCTAAATGTGCTCCATGACCATGCATTAATATAATCGCAAAAAAAACAGATATTAGACGGTATTTAGTGGCGTTTTTAACTTTGTTTTTGGTTATGGTGACTTCCAAAACGTAGTAGAGATAAAATGTGAGCAAAGTACAAAGAAGGGGATCCAAGAATTCTTGACATGTAAAATCTTGTGGAAAGTATTTGAAAAGAAACGTTTTGAGCCACATTGGGTGGTAAGTTACTGGTATCATATGAGCTAAAGAAAAAAGGAATTTATTTATATTAAAAAGAAATGATTAAATATTTTTAAATTTCAAAGAAACATTTACCAAATAATGAAAAAAATTGAAGAAAGAGAACATGATACTTAAAGTTTTTTTCATTCCTTTCATCTTCTTTCTCTTCATTGATGGAGGAAGATGTTTCTTGTCTTGATTTTGAGGATTTTGAGGATTTTCTTTTTGTGGAGGATGATGTGCTCACAGATGAATCTTCATTATATATTTCTGCATAATTTGATGGGAAATATCCTATCTTTCCATTCAATATACCTTTATCCCTTATTTTTTTAAAAAGAGATTTATAAATTTGTGAATGATATTGAATGGTATATAAGTATTCCAATTGACAAGTGAATCTTTGGAAATATAATTTTTCAAAATTTACCATCCTTTGCTTGATTTTTTGATGACTTCTATTATGTCCTGTATTGTTTTATTGAAGAAATTTATTAGTGATTTGAATAAAGCAAAAAAAAAAAATTTTTAACCCCTTTCTTTATGTTCAATTTATTGCTTTTATCAGCAACATAATCATGCAAAACAATCACTTTCTCAATGATTATCCATCCTATTTTCTTTCCTCTGTTAAATATCAGTCAGAAAATAAGAGGTGAATTTAATTTATAAATAATCATCAAATCAAAAAAATGTTTACTCCTCTTCTATTATCTCCTTCTCTTCACTCATTTTTTTCATTTTTTTTAATTTGATTTCAAATTTCTAATTATTCATTCATCTTTGAAGTTTATGAAAAATATGCTTGGTTAGATTGAGATTGTAGAAAGATAAATCAAAAAGAATGTTCAATTAAAGAATAAATAAATAAAAAAATTCTAATGAAAATTCTTCTTTATTTTCTTTTGTTTTTAATCTCAATTGTAAATATGCAAGATTATCAAATATGTTCCAATCTTTCTTCAACATCAAAAAATTTATGTGGTAAATACTTCAAAGTCAATCGAATTTTCAATGAAAAAAAATAAAATATTTAATAATATTTTCTCAAGATTTTTTTGTTGGATTGGATGGTGAAAATTGGTTAGATATATTTGATATTCATTATAAGATTTATTGGTCTAATTGATCATAATTTAGGTTCCCTTGTAAATGGGATTTTAATTACACTAATTATTGTAATTATTGTGGAATAACTTGTGAATCCGATAATAAGACAATAAATTCAATACAATTGTCCGAAAATAATTTGAAGGGTGATAAAATTAACACAACCAATTATTAATTTACAAACAATAAATATTTAATGTAAAAATTTTTTGAAAATAAATTTAAATTTATTTTCAAAAAAAAGCTCAAAAATTTATTTTAGAGGTGACATTAACGAGTCATTTTGCCAGCTTAATCTAAATACTTTACAACTATCCACAAACAAAGTGACTTCGTTGCCAGATTGCGGGAATGTATATGTTCAAGAATTAACACTTTCAGTCAATATGATCAAAAACGTGTCTAATGTTGATTGGGAAAATTATACAAATTTAAATCTATTAAATTTGGATGAAAATTATATTATAGGTAAGAAATAATATCTTGTTTTATTATTGTTTATATAATATAACAATTTAATTAAATAGAATTAGCGAAAGGGTTTACCAAACTAAAAAATATAATGACCCTTACTATGTCGAGAAATAAGATTGAAGTACTACCTTCCTATTTCACAAGCTTTCCTTCTACTCTCAAAACATTAATTTTATCAGGAAATTCAATACAAGAGATACCCAACTTTGAAAATTTGGAAATACCACAACTCTCATTGATTTTGTTAGACTTGTCTTTTAACAACATCTCTTCAGTAAATATATTTTCATTTATAGATATTAGTACAGCAAATCTGTTTATTTCTCACAACCAATTATCTGAGATACCTGTACTTCCTTACGAAATACAAATTGTGATTTTAAGAAACAATTCTATTAATCAAGTGGGCCAAGTAGAACTTCTTACTGAGTACTCAAAACTAAACTTTGTTGATCTTTCAGAAAATAAATTAAATGGAGAATTAGACTTGAATTGGCAAACTTCTTACTTGGATGTAAGAAACAATTCGGATCTTCAAATTATAAATTATTTTTTCTCCGATCCCACAGAATTGTTGGAAGTCAAAAACTTCTTTCTTCAATGTAAAAGTGTGTATTCTCTTCAATATTCTAACAATCTTATCTCTTACAATCTTACAACAAGATTACAAGCAAGCAACAAAATATCAATAGATCCAATAAGAATAAATTATGCAAATTGTGAATGTTTAGAAGGTAAAAAAAAAATCTCTATATCAAATTTAAAAATAGGTATATAAAAATAGGTACATACGGGATTGCTCCTGTTTATTGTCATCCTTGTAGTAATATTTCAGGAATTGATTGTGTGGGGTCGAAAATATTCTATCCCAAAAATTTTTATCCAAATGTTACTGATAAAAATGAAGTTGTTTTCCTTAGGTGTGGATCTTTTTCAATTACAAAGTATTCTTGTTTTCAATGTATTCTTTTTTTATAAAAATTTAATATTTTTGAAATTAGGAGTAAAACACCTTGCTGTAAGGCTGATAATTGTGTTTTTGATGTAGTAAATAACAAAGTCGAAGGAGGAGTTTGTCAAGATGGGTATTTAAAAAAAATTTTCAAAGTTTTTTTTTATTAACAAAATATATAAGGTACAAAGGATTCATGTGTGGTAAAAATTTCAAAAATCTTTAAAACTTTTCACTTAAATTTTTTCTTTTTAAAGCATTTTGTGAAAAACAATTTGGTGGAAAATATTGGTACAGATCATTTACTCAATGTTTTGATTGCGAAAGTTATTCTGGATGGGGAGCAGGGGTGATATTCCTTCTTCTTGCGTTATTTTTCTGCAGTTTCGTCTTTGTTGATTACAATAATGTTCCTTTCTTCCTATTTTTGACCTTCATAATAGAAGTTCTTGTTATGATAACCAACTCCTCTTCAAATTGGATGCAAGCTCTTGTATCTTCAGGTATTTTT
>JAMYWO010000002.1:199010-213609 GCA_024220525.1 Cochliopodium minus | reverse complement strand
TCATAATAGAAGTTCTTGTTATGATAACCAACTCCTCTTCAAATTGGATGCAAGCTCTTGTATCTTCAGGTATTTTTTTTAATTTTTTTCTAATTTAATTAAAAAGATAATTCATTTATTTTAATTTAATTTTTTATTTTATTTTTTAATTTCATTTTCAAAAAAAAATTTTTTTTTTTTATTCTCTTAAAAAAGCCTTTTTGATGTGCTGTTCTGCTTACGTTCAATATTCAGTAAACAAAAATGACGACATAGCAAGTGGTAAAAAAAAACAGAAACATCAACATCTTCTTATTTAATTTTGTTAATTAAATTTAGTTTCTGGTGTTGTTAAAATTTTTTTGTGGCTCTTACAATTATTTCAGCTCACATTTAGCAACCAGCTATTAAACTTTGTAAAACACATTATTATTTTATTCATCAATAATTCTTTTTTTTTTTTTTAAGACAACACCAGCAATACCCAACTATACTTGCTTACCTTTCTTTAGAGATTTAAACCAAGGACAAAGTAAGATACTATTTTATCACAGCAATAAACTTCTAAATTTTTTTTTTTTTTTTTATGAATATTAGTTTGGATTTTGGATTCACTCTGTCCTTTGATATTTACAACTGTTGGTAAAAAAAAAAATTTTTTTTTTTAAATCTATTAAAAATTATTTAAAAACATTTTCATTTTTTTTTAGGTCTTTTATTTATTTGCTTGAATCATTTTTATATTAAATACAAACGAGTGAAAAGTCTTAAAAGAGATAACATAAAAGTTACAATAGAGATGATCAATTCTAACAACAGCATGTCTTACGGTATGCCCATAGCAAACTCTCAAGTTGAAGAGAGAACATTATTTGGGACTGCATGTAAATATATTTCACTGAGAGACAGAGTAACTTTTAATTTTATTTTATTTTTAATTTTTATTTTTAATTATTTTTTTATTTTAAGTTGATCGGATATTTTGTTTTTTCTGTTTATTTTTTTTATTTTTGGATCTTCAGACAAGTAATCAAAGCTTTTGATTGTATAGACATCAATGGGGTACCCTACTTGGATTCAAACGCTTATGTTAAATGCTACAATTACGACAGTGAATGGGTTCATTTAACCAAAATCGGGTATTCTCTTGGTAAAAAATAAAAAATTAAAAAAATAAAAATAAAAAATAAAAAAATAAAAAAATGTAAAAAAAAATAAAAAAAATGAATAAAAATTTTAAAAAAAAAGGTTTTCTGTTTGGTTTGGGAGTTCCTTTGTTTTTTGCTCTCATTGTGTTTTCTTATCGTAAAGACCTTGGATCTCCTAGAATTTCCAACAAATACGGGATTTTATATTTGGTACTTTCTTTTTTTTGTATTTTTTAAAAAGTTAATTTTCACTAATTATTTTCTCGTTAAAATAAAAACAAGAATTTTAAACCAAATTATTTTTGGTTTGAATTTACATGGTAAAAAAATTTCATTTTCATTTTAAAAAATGTTTTATTTCTCGAAAAACTGTTTTTCTTAAAATACATTTCAGGTTTCTAAGAAA
The DNA here is from genome assembly GCA_024220525.1 of Cochliopodium minus. Taxonomy (NCBI): domain Eukaryota; phylum Discosea; order Himatismenida; family Cochliopodiidae; genus Cochliopodium; species Cochliopodium minus. The sequence continues at coordinate 212,076 of JAMYWO010000002.1, read as the reverse complement.
AATTTTGATAGGAATCATTTTTGTTACAGAATCTCCTTCCTATCTTTTGTTGTCCATGATCGTCATTTTCATCTTTCTCTACCTCGAAATGCTCACTCAACCCTTCTTCTACTCACACGAACAAAACTTTGAGTTTATGGGAAGTCTATTGTTTGTACTAATCAACTCTTTCTCTTTGGGAATGTAAAAAAAAATTATTTTTTATTTTTTTTTTTTTGTTTTTTTTCTTTTCATTGTTTTTTCTTTCTTTCTTTATTTTTTTTAAAAAATTTTTTAGAGATACTTCTACTTCTATTTTTTATCACTACCTTGCTCAGTTTGGATATTACATCTTTTTCTTTTTTCTTCTTATTTACTCCACCTGCATCATTATTTATCCAGTCCTAAACTACTTTAAAAACAAAAAGAAAATGCTCATAAATTAACTTTTAAAAAATATAAATGAAGATAGAAAAGATAAAGAAAATGTATCAATTAAAAATATTTATTTATTTCAAAATAAAAAAATTTATAATAAAAATAAATAAAAATAAAAAATGAAAAGCAAATTGGACATAACAATAAAAAAGTACGATAATGAGGAAGATATTAACGAGATAATAGATGTGATCACCACATCTTTCTTGGGGGTACAGGAGAAATACAGCATATTTGAGGATTTATCAGATAGAGAGATTGCAAAAGAAGTTGTAAGTGCCCTCAAGGATCAATGTTTTATTGCTTTGCATGATAAAAAAATAGTGGGTATTAAAAAAAAAAAAAGAATAATAAAATTATTACAACCAGTTTTCATATTTAGGTGCAAATTTTTATGTGAAAGAGGGTATACAACTAGCAGATATATTATAATTTTTCATAGGTTTTTATGGTGTTGGACCATTAGGTAAAAATATTGAATTATCATGCTAGAAAACAAAATTATTAGTTTATTCTTGTTAGGAATATCTCCTGATTATCAATCAAATGGAATAGGTAAAAGAATATTCAATAAAAAAATGGGAGAAGATTTAATTGAATTAATCATGAAAAAGGGAAATTATTAATGGAGGCTGTGATCGAGGTTGCAAACAAAGGTAGATTGATTTTTGCTTTTATTAAATTCTAAATTTCAAATTGAAAATTTAAATATATAAATTAAGATAAAAAAGATTTGGTTCTTACTGTCAACTGTCACAACAGCCAAGCCTTTTCACTCTATACCAAACTAGGCTTTCAAGCGAAAAAAAGTTTAGCGTTGATGACTGGAAAAGTAAAATACGAAAATAAATTTGTGTGCAGAAAGATGGAAGAAAAAGATGTTTCTCTGTGCAAAAAACTTTGCTTTAAAAAAACAAATTTGGAAGCAAATCTTCATTTTGAGCATTTGAACAAAGCTGTTGTTGCTTTTGATGGAAATACTCTTGTTGGTTATTCTACTGGATTTCAGGTTGATTCTCATGCTGTTTCGGAGAATGAGGAGGTTATTTTGTCTTTGCTTTCTTTTTTTTGTGAAGAGAATAAGGAGGAAAATCCTGTTTTTTTTGTTTCTTTTGTTGATTACCCTCTTTTTTTCACAAAGTGTTTGAGTTTGGGATTCAAAATATTGAAAACTATGTTTTGGATGTTAAAAGGAAATTTGAATTTGTTTGGTGGTTCTCATATTTATTTGCCTTCTATTTAAAGTAAAATAAAAAAAAATAAAAACTTTGAAACTAATGTGTCAAGAATCATTAAAAGATTTTCAATCAATAATTGTAGCAATTGAACCTTGTGCTCCTGAAAAAGCAACGTGAACAGGAAGGATTACATCTTCATGTACAAAAATATTTCCTTTTACATCAATCTTCAAAGTTTTCTTTTCACAATCCAGCTCAAATAAAATGATTTCTCCATCTTTAAAAGCAAATTTTTGGTGATTAGTCTCGTTTTGAATTGCCTTTTGACTGCTCCAATAAACATATCCATTTTCTCTTATTCCCCAAGCTGTTTGAGTGTCCATATTAAAATGAGAAACATGAGAAGTAGAAACTACACCCAGATCATAAGAAGGAATAACTTTATCGCATCTCACTTTCCAAGCATGCTTCCCTTGTGAAAGAAGGGTTCCTTTATTTGCTACATAAGTTTGGTTGATTGTTACACTCTTTTGTCCATTTCCAAAAGTAATTTCCGTTTTTTTCTCTTTTGTTTCTTCTATTTCTTTGTTTTGTTTCAACAATATTTCTTTGATCTCTCTTATTTCTTTCGTCAATTCTTTTCTTTCCATCGTTTCATTTTTCAAAACGAGGATCATGTTTTCAATCAATTCTTCCACTTGATCTAGTCTCTCAGTAATTCCTCCTTTTTTGGCCAACACCAACTTCTCCAGCAACACTTCCGAATTTATTTTTGGCACAGCTGGTATTCTTATTTTTATTTCTCCAAAAATATCTGTATAATTTTTATCTTCGCATTTTATTGTTAACTCTTTTTCCAAATCATGAATGGACAAAGATGATTGAATTTCATTCTATTCAAAAAAAAAAATATACAATAATGTTTTATAGTGTATATATTCTAAATTGTATTTTTTTTTTTTACCTTGAATATTTTGATGGATATTTGTTTATACTTTTCCCAATTAAACATTATCTCATCCCCACTCAATTGGTCCTTATAATTATCTTTGTTTATCAACAATTTCCACTCCAAATCTCCAGATTTTCCTCTAAAAAAAAGATCATTTTTACCACAAACCAATTTAATCTCTATTTTGCCTGATTTCCTCTCAAATTCAAACTCCATTTTTTTTTGTTTATATAATTTTGTTAAAATATTCATTTGATGTTATGATTTTTCTTTTTTTTTTCAAAAACAAAAATTCATAGGCGAAACTTTAAAGTAATGATTTTAAACATCCTCAAGCTTTAAACATCCTCATGATTTAAATATTTTCAAATCCTCAAAATTAAAAAAGAAGTTTTGCGAATAATAATTTTATGAAAATAATTCTTTGTTTGGCACAAGTCAAATAGAAGAAAATCCTTCACAATTCTTATAAATTTCCCAAAATAGATGAATAAAAATTAAAAAAATGAAGTGATCCAGGAATTCAATTTAAAAATAAAAAAAAAAAGATGAAGAAAAATATCGAAATAATGATAAAGAAGTACAATGATGAAGAAGATATCAATGAAATAATTGAAATTTTGCATAATTCTTTTTCCACAAATCAAGAAAAAACCAAAGTGTTCGAGGATTTGGCAGATAAAGAATTATGTAAAACATTGGTGGATGAATTAAAACATAATTGTTACGTTGCAGTTGATAATAAAAAGATAGTAGGTAAAATAAAATTCAATATTTTAAAATATTTCTTTAATGTTCAACTTATTCATAGGAACTATCTTTTACAATGATACTGGATTTTATGCAATTGGTCCTATGTAAATTTTTTTTTGAGTCACTCAAATTAATGTATAATTTAAAAGATTTTTGATTCAGTGGAGTTCATCCAGGTAAATTTAATATTTGTTAATGTTTTAAAATCAAATTAAATCCATTTTTAGAATATCAAAGCTTTGGTTTAGGAAAAAAATTGATGGAAACTATCATCGAAATTGGAAATAAAGGTTCAAAAAAAAATCAATTCTAATTTTCAAAATAATAATATTAAAATTAATCTATTATTCATTACAAATAAAGATAAAAGAGAATTAGTTCTTTGTGTTAATTCCCACAACAACNATAAAAAAAATTTTCTTTAACAAATGGGATATTATATTGATCATTCTCCCTGCTTCTCAATTAACGAAATTTGTACGTCACAATAATTCGAGTTATTTCCTATGTGACAATAAAGTACAACATTATAAATCATTTGTTAGCACGGCGGATCCATGCACATGTCAGCTTCGAAAGACTCGGCATGTCATTTGGAATAAATCTTCTATTGCTAACACTGGTGGTTTATTTTGTAAATATTGTTAATTCTCTCGTAGGACAGTTGAGAGATCATGGCATTATATTTGCCTTTTATCCCATTTGTTTATTTAGATTTAACAGATATTAAACTAATTTTTTTTTTATTTGGAAGGTTTCTTACAATGAACAAAAACCTCAAGTGAACCAAAACAAAAGAAACAAACACAACAACACGACACCATATCAAAGAAGAATTTTGAAAACCGAGAACAACCAAAAGTTGTGAGAACGCAAGATATCCTTTTTGATTATTTGGCTTTCACATCATTTTGAAGTCACCACAGAACCTGATCTCTAAAGGGAAGATCTAATGAGTTTCCTCAAAGAAATACCCATTATCTGACATTGTTCTCGTCCCACCAAGAGATAAAACAATGATAGAGCTCCAGCTTTTCACTATGGTTTCCTTTGTAACTCTTGTTCTCATCCCACCAACAGGTCCAATATGTTTTGTAAAGTTGAAAGAAACCAAGAAACCAAGAAAACATAGTTTTTTTTCAACAAAGAGAAGATAATGATAAACATATTTTGGACACCCTCAGAAATAAAACTGCTGGAAAGTACAAAATGACGAAGAACCAAATTTCCGCTATTTTGGGAAATCCAAGAGTGAACAAACCACTTCATGGTCTAACTTTTTCCATCTCAGGAAGACTTTGTGATAAAGAAACCCTTGTTGAATATCATTTCAACGAAATTGTTTCTAAAATGAGAGAAGGATGTTTTGATAATTTACATTCTGCAAGAGGTTTTGTTTCAATTTACTCAACTTTTTGTGTGGAAGAATGAAGAAGAACAAAGAGAAAACCATCAAAAAAGATTCCAAGACAAAACAGAATGGCAAAGTTTATATTGATGAAAACAAATTCAATTTTCTTTTGAACGAAATCCTCAAAACCTCTTCAATCAAACAAATTAATGGATTCATCGCCAGAGAAGTTGTATTTGGTTACAAGAAGTTGATTATCCCATCTTTGAAGGACACATCTGTAGAAACCAAACAAAAATTCACCGATTTCTTTGAATGTTTGTCTCAAATTATCTTCTTTTTGTACTTGGAAAAGAAAGAACAACAAATTAGTTTGATCAGACAAAGAGCATGGGTTAGGACATATCAACTTTCGAATAAAATAGTCGATTTGTTTGGAAAGAAAGGAGCCAAATCGTTGATGGACAATTACCTTCACAACATTATATCTCATTTTCCTGAATGTTTTGAAGAAGGACCTCTCTCAGAGATCTCCACTGAAAGATTTGAGTCTTACATCTCAAAAATGATCAAAAAAACTCATAATAACAGAGAGGTAGAGGCTTTGTTTGGTATCATGGTAGAAAATTGCTTCAATTTGATTTGTTTTCATTTTTTTTTTTTATTTTGATTTATTTTTTATAATTTTGTTAAATCATTTATTTTTTATATTTTGTTTTTTATTAAATGGAAAAATTTTATTCTTCAATTTTATTTATTTTAAATTAATTTTCTTTTTTCAATTATATTTTAAAGGAAAAATCTTATGAAGAACAATTCCCTTTTAAATAAAAAATACTTCAAGTGGAACGAAACTGACATTCAATCTCACTTTCTCAAGAGGTCACAAATGGGATGATATCACTATCAAAGAAGAAAGCTTTAAAGAGTTGCGGGCTCCTCAAAAGATTGGAGGATAATAACACTTGGAGGGTGAAGAATGGTTCTACAACAACGACAAATCTTCAATAACCTTCAAAGGAGGCTTTTCTCTTTGATGAGGGGAACCTCTGCAAAAAAAAAAAATTAAAGAAATTCCTTAACAAAATTTTTCTCAAAATTTTTTTTAAAAAACTGATAAAGCCATCTTGAAGAGCACCCCCAAAAGCCTATATCCATCAAATATTTTTTTAAAATTCTTTTTTAATTATCATCAAAAACTCCTGACAAAATCGATCCTCACAATCTTGTTGAGAACTCCTTTAAATCTTGCAGACCATCTCCTCTAAAGTTGTTCAAAGCGTAATGATAATCTTGTCTTTTAAAAAAAAATAAAGAATAAACAAATTAAAACAAAATGAAATTTCAAAAGAGTAAAAATATTACCTTCCCATTACTTTGTGGAACATTCCATTTTTGACAGAAGCAAATTGAGAATATTCATTGATTAACTCGTCTCCACTAAACTTGATGATTTTATTTGCCAATTCTTCCATCATTTTGGGTTGTTTTTGGGTTTTCGTTTTGAAGAGAGTGATACTTGAAGAGACTTGTTCTTTGACTTCATCAAATATTACATCGATTGAACTTCCTATTTTTTGGATATCTACCAGTTCTTGAGCAACAACAACCACCTCATCACTGTTTTTCGATAGATGGATTCTTTTTTGGATATCTGATGTCAACTCTTTTTTTACTTCTTCAAATGCGTGTTGGTGCTCTTCTGATATTCCTTGGGAACATTGATCGATAACTTGGAGTTTTTTCATTCCCAAATTGATTTTTTCAAGTCCATCTATTTGAAAACCTTTTTTATTTTGTAGTTCTTTGACTTGTTCTAGAGAAATTTGCTTTATTTTGTCAATTTCTACAACTATTGGATCTATGGTGCTTTTAATGAGACTGTCTGTGTTAAAATTGGGAACATCTTCAAACTGTTTTATTAGGTTGGGGTAATTTAAAGTTCTGAAGGAGTCTACAATCGATACAACTCTGTCAAATTCGTTCGCTTTCCACTTTTGAGACACATCAATCTTTCCCACACTAACTTCTTCTTGAATTTTATTTGCAATATTTTCTACTCCAAAGTTTTCAGAGATTTTGGACAGATCTTGTTTGATTTCTTGTATTCTTTTGCTATCTTTTTCTGAAGATTTCATTTCTTTGAAAAATAAAGTCAAAGGTTGGTAAGATTTGATCTTTTTCACAGGTTCCACTATTTCTCCAAATTTTCTTTCTTTGACTAGTCGCTCACAGTTCTCATTGCATTCATTCAACTTGTTTTTCAGAACAGGAAAGAAACCCAATATTGTTTTTTCAGTTTTTTTACAATCCATTTTTTCAATATTCAAAAATTTTTGGAGATCATCAATACTCAAAGTATCCTTTTTAATTTGATTTTCAACAATAATTATTTGTTTTTCTATGTTGTTGTTTATCCTTTTCATACACTGCTCAAACTCCTTCTTTTTGGACTTTTCCAAATATTCTATTACTGAATTGCTGGCTTGGATATATTTGTACTCTTCTTCAATATCACTGAAGTCTTTCTGAGTAGACAACTCTAATTTTTCTGTTTCTAGAAAAAGATGATATTGTATAACCTCTACATAAACATTCAGTGTTCCCTGATCTTCTTTTAATTCGTTTAACTTTACTTTTAATTCTTTAAAGTTCTTGTCATAATCTACGTCACTATCTTTAGAAAGTTCAACATAACTTTTAATGACTAAAAAAAAGAGAAATTAATTTAAACATATAAAAAAAGAGAAAGAAAAATAAAATCAAACCTGACAAAATTTTTTGATGTTTTTCTTCAATCTCTTTCAATGTTAGTTCAATCATTTTTTTGGATACATCAAAGTATGATTTGTACAATTCATTAACAACAGAATAGAAACCTTTTAACTTTCTTAGCTCTTTCTTTGATTTGTCGATTTGATTTTTCTCCAATGCTTCTATTTTCCATTTACCACACTCTTTGATAACTTCTTTGTTGAATGTTTCACAAACTTCAGTAAAAATGGGAACATATTTAAAAGTTAGCCTAAAAGTGTTGTTCAAAGGATAGAAATCTCTACTTTTGATGCAATCTGTTACTTCTTTCTCCAATCCTGTTTTTATGTCTTCCATTTTTGTAGTTATATACTTTTCTAACTCTGAAATATCATCATTTAAACCAAATTCCTTTTTAATTAAAGTTTTTTGTTAAATTGAAAAAAAAAATTGAAAAAAAATTGATATCTACATTTGTGTTGAGTTCATAACATAGATCCACCAAATCATTTACATTTTTTTGTGGTTGAAACATTGCTTCTTTTAGTTTTTGTTTTTCTCTTTTCAACATTTTGTTGAAAGCAAATTTCATACTTTCTTTTAGTTTATCGAAATCTAATTTGTTTTTTTCATTGAGTCTGATCTTAACTAGTAGAACCTTTATTTGTTTGAGATCTAATTTTTTCGCATCAATTTTTTCTTCAGGCTCCTGTTTGTGAAAATAAATTTTAAAGTTTTTTAAAATTCACTTAAAAATAAAATAAAATTCTAAACTTACATTGATAAAGCGATTGTAAGTCAGATATTTTTCCAAATAATTCATTCCATCTTCAAGTGAGATCTCTTCGATTTTGAAATTTTCTTCAACAAAATCCAGTTTCGCTTTTTTAACAAATTCAGAAAGGAATTTGACTGCATCAAAAAAATTTTTGATCAGTTTTTTCAAATTTTTTGCATTCTCGATTGTCTTGTCCTTTTCAACAAGAGAGAAGAATTTATCATTGATGTCATCTTTTTGGCTCTCAAAGTAATCAATAAACTTTCTTTCTGTTCTGAAGAATAAATTTCTGAACTGAGATTTCTTTTTTATTTCATTCATATAAGTTTGCAAGTCATAAAAGAGCCCTTCATTGAGAAATTTATTCATATTAAGCACTGTATCCTTGTTAGCATCGTCAAACTTATTTACAAAATCATTGTAAGCACTGGTGTAAGACTTTGTTGGAAGATGATCCAACAAATAATCAAGAATAGTACTCTTCTCCAGGATATAAATTTGATTTTTTGCTTCGATGAAGTTGCTCTCTCCTATGAGCTTTTGAATTTTATTGAAAACAGAGTTTAAGTGAGGAATAACAATAACTTTCTTATGGTGATCATAAGTTGTTTTTAATTCAGTCAATTTTGGGAAAGCAGAAAAGTCAAGATCAGAAAATAGTGTTTGAAAATCTAAAATAAATTATTTTAATTAAATGTTTTAAAAAAAGGATAATTCATTAATTAAAATCGATATGATGTATTCTAATTTATCTTATAATGTTTGAATTTTAATCTTTTAAGATTGAATATCATTTTATCAGTCTTGTATATGTTGATTAATATTGATGTATTATTGATTTTACCTTTCAAATAATTTAATGATTGATAGATTCTCTTGAAATTATCTTCATCTTGATGTAAATTAAGATTTCTAGTGATGAGAGATTCAAAGAAGTTAAGTTGATCAAGAAGGTGACTCACAATCTTGTCTTCTAATTTATCAATCACTTCAAAAGAGTTGGTGATCAACTTGAGTAATTTGATTTTCTTCAAAAACTCAAAATCTTTTCTGATGATGATAAAGAATACAAATTGTTTATAGAGAAATCTTTCTTCATTCGCTAGTGATTCTTCTCTTTCTTTAACGATCTCATTAAATTTATAGTTGATCTCTGCATTTACTTCCACAAAACATTTCTTGTAGATATCATTCAATTTGGGAACATAATCGAATATCTTTTGGAATTCATTCACAATCTTGAGATGATCATAGATCTCTTCCCATTTTTTTTGATAGCAACAATTCTTGATTTGATTTAGCTTTGAGTTGGAAAAGAAAATTATATTCTCAATCAATTCAAATTCAAAAGAAGAGCAAACAGATGAGTTCATAGCGAGATCTATCCATTTCATTTTCTTCAAGTTTTGAAAAGATCTGAGCACCTGATCGAAACTGGTCATGTTGGTATACTCATCTTTGAAGATTTGTTTTTGGAAGTTGTTTTGGATCTTGGTCTTCAACTGGGTATATGAGTAGATAGTTGATCTTTGTATTGCAACAGATATGTCCTTTAAAAGGAGAATACATTCGAAGTTAATTTTGAGTTTTTCTTCTTCATCTTTTTTGGGAATCTGCTCGTTTTCAAGGTAATGTGACATCTCCTCGATCACTTTTTTGCAGAAATTGATAATCACTTCAACGAAAATACCCTTCTTAAAGTTGGAAGGAAGATGTTCCTTGATTTGTTCTTGTTTTATCAGCTCATCGAAGCTTTCTATTTTCTTTTCCAAATTTTTGACAAATTCATGGTCTATTAAGTTGTTTTCTATCGTTTCTTTTATGCTTTCAATTTGTTTGTTAAAGTGATCACCAATTATAATAACACTGCTTTCATAAGTTTTTACAAGATCTAAGCTGTCAGTTTCATTTGGAAGATATTTTTGTAAGATTCTTGAATTATACAGAGATGTGATGCCTGTACCAAGGAGTTTTGGATCTTCGAGTGTCTTTGCATCTACACATGTGTTGATGATCTCGATAAGATGTTTTTTCAAAGATTGGCCGCTTTCCTTTTGAATTTGTGAAAAATCATCACTCATGCATAGAAAACTTTCACAAATGTTCTCTATCATTTTAAATTCTTTGAGCGTTGTCCGAAAGTTCTGTGTATAGCTGATATTTGAAGCAAAGAGTTTGGTTTCTTTTAACAATTTGCTAGCAAAACTGGCTGCACTAATCCCTTCATTGTTCAAGAAAGGGTCCAAGATGGAGATAAAATTCAAAGATTCCCAATAGCTTCTTAAGTTCTCGAGAACATTTTCATTAATTCCGTTTCTCCTAGTAAGAATTATAACGAAACTCTCTTCAAATTTTTCTTTCTCTTTCTGGATTGTTAGATTGATTGTGGAAATCGATCCCTTCATTTTTTCTTTGATCCCAGGAAAGTCTTGCATCTCCTCAGAAAGTTCTCTCAACGTTTCCAATTTGAAAAAAATTATTCCATATTTCTTTTTGAAGAGAAGTTGTTCAATTTCTTCTTGTTCTTCTTTAAGAGCAGAAGTGAACATAAGACAAGAATATTGAGAAGGAACATAAGAGAATACTTTTTTGGGGTTCTTGATTTTCTTTGAATTTTTGATCAACTCGGTGTAATCTTTGTAGTTATCTTTAAGAGGATCCAATATCTTTACTTGCTTCTTGTTTTCGAGTGACTCAAAAATATGATTCAAGAGTTCAATTGTTTTTTCTTTCTGTTCCTTATAGATATCATTCACAGAATTTATGTTCTTAATCGTTTCGTGGATCTTAGATGAAAGATCAATATCATCTTTGTTATGAGTAAACCATATATGAAGTTTTTTTTTGCATTCATCAAAGTTTTCTTTTCTAAAATGTGAAAGAATAATCTATTGAAAATAGAATCGTTAAGTGAATTGAGGATATAATTTCATTTTATTATTTATATATTTCTTACTTGAGAAACTGGCAAAAAGGAACTTCTCATTTCAGAGAAGATGGTACACGGAACCAACAATATCGGAATGACAGATTTGCATCTTTTGATAGCAGATGAAACTCCAACAGAATTAGAGAGATCAATCTCTATTCCACAGGTGTCACTATACATAGGAGTATCAACAAGCAAGATATCTGTTTCGGGATTATATAAAGCATTGATAAATCTATGTAGTGAACATTTTAGAATAAATGTGTAAAAAGGAAATTAATAAGATGGGATTATAGTCATGTTGATTATTTATTTAAACCTTGTTTGTGATACAATAGTTTTTCCAATTTCAAAACCTTCTATTGGATGTTCTGGTACAATATAAGTTTTGAAAATCTTGGTGATATTATCATCAACTTTCAATTCGTATTCTACTTTTTCCTCTATCATTTTGATTCCAGATAAAAAATGTATAGTCGTAGATTTTCCTGATCCAGTTTGACCAATGAGAAGCACAACATCTTTACCCTCGATCAACTTTAAATAAAAAAATTGGAGATTCTTGTATGAATGGAAAGAATTGAATGTTTTTTTACCTTTTTGGAATTCTGATTAATTTCATTGAGAAATCTCAATTTGCAAAAATCAAAAGGTGGAGTAGTATGCCAGTTAGATTTCTGATTGTACCACTGCTTCTTCTCCAAGTTCATCTCTATTCTTTCGATGAATTCAAAAAACAATTTCACTTCTTTCTCATTATCTATTGAATNATAACTTGACTCACATCAATTTTTTTGGGAATTCTTTTGAATCTCTTTGAATTAGTTGTAATCATTTTTTTTTTTTTTGAATCTTCAACTTTTCTTCAATCTTTTTTCATTTGATGAATTTAATTTATGCAATATTGTTCAAGAGAATCTCATCCTTGGTGATTAAAAACAATTGAACAGTTCATTTTTATAATATAAAAAAATGGATAGAGAATATATATCAATTAACTTTCCTTGTGGGAGATAAAGATAGTGGTAATATATAATCTAATTTTCTTTTCAATTGATTAAAATATCATTAATTAACAAAAGCAGAATTAAATATTTTTAATTTTCTTCATTCCCATTTACTGAAATCTGCATCCAATATCTATTTCGAAATAATCAGTACCTATTTCGAAATAATCAAATCAAATGAAAATCTTTTTTGAATCAATAATTTAGAATATTCAATTATATCAACTCTATAGCAAACCACAAAGTGAATTTCCTCAATTGTATTTTAGCAAACAAAAATACTTCTGTGTTTTTTATGGTGCTTATAATTAAATAAAATTATAAATAAAAAGGAATTGGGATTTCATAAGAAATAATCAAATCAAATGAAAATCTTTTTTGAATCAATAATTTGATTGGAATCAAGTTATTCTAACAAATCTTCGGTGATTATGAGTCTCAAAGATGATCAAAATATATCAATCAAATGATCAATCATTTGTTGTCATTTAAATATCATGGAGCTTTTTTGTATACAAACACAATGTAAAAAAAAACGAATAAATAATTTTTCTTTACTACTATAACTCGATAGTAAATATATACAAAAGAAAATCGATATTTTGGGACAATATACAATAGATATATTCCTTATATTAGATTAAAATCAATTAATGATTTTATGGAAACTTAATTTGATTTGCCATTTGCCTTGATCTTGAATTAATTGTAGAATAACCTTATATCATGGATCCTAGAATGAATTCTCTTTATATATATCATTTCACCTTTATAATCTTAATGTTAGGCTTATTATATTATTATTGCTTTTTAATGATACTTCTCTATCCATTAATACAATCTTAAATTATAAATAAGTGAAAGTCAAAGAAAATACATTTGTTTCCTATCTCTGTATTATTATTAATATCTCATTCTATTACAGTCATCACCCTATCGAAAGATTA
>JAMYWO010000002.1:178341-189831 GCA_024220525.1 Cochliopodium minus | reverse complement strand
TTTGCATTTATCAACATACTATCCACAAATTTGCCTTTCTTTTGATATTATCAAGATAATTCAAAATAAAATTTAAAAGCATTTGATTGAAGGATTATTGGGTTAAAAAAATAGGTATACATATTTCATTTGAACTTCCTCATCTCTCTTTTCTTCCAATTTTGATTTGATTTGTTTATTTGTTAATCCCAAGGCCTTCATTTTGATTTTTTCATCATTTGTTTGATGCACTTTCATTTCATTGTACAATCTCTCTTTATGCTCGAATTCATAAATATCAAGCTTTCCAGTGGGAGGGATCCATTGAAGGGATCTTTTTTGAAGGTGAATAAATTTGAACAAAAGTTTTTTATCTACATTTTTCTTAAACATTTTTTTTATTTTAATTTGAATCAAATAATCCATTTTTAATTAATCATGAGAGTATGACCAATAATTTTATAGATAATGGGCTTTGGAATTAACAATTTGCCAGATTTTGCCCAAATTTTCAAAGAGCGAATAAAGTTAAAAGCCTCGATCCGGAAAGAGTGAGGAAATAATCCAGAGTTCTCGCTGAAAAAAGAAGGGCTCAAGTTCTGTGTCCCTTCTGAAACAGAGAATAAGAGAGAATGCTTTTTGAAGAGATCTTTTGGTGTTTTCCCTCGATTATCTTTATAATTGGCATCAGCACCGTATCTAATCAAATGAAATATGACTTCATCATTATCTCTGCAGAGATGAAGAGGGGTAGATTGAAGTTCATCTCTGATATTAGGATCTGCCTAATGAAGGAATAATGATAAATAAAAAAAATGAAAAAAAAAGGGGTTTGAAACCTTGTTTTGAAGATAAAACAAAACTCTTTCTGGATAAACAAATCTCCCGAAGACTGCAGAATGTAAGATTGTTCCTAATTTTGTATTTACATTTATATCAGCTTTGTTCTGAATTAAATATTTTTGGATGTTGAAATCGTTTATCATCATGAGAGGAGTTTTTTCTAAATTATTTCTCACGTTTAAATCGCTCTTTGCTGAAACCAAAAGTTCCAATAGCACCAAGTTTTTAGTTGCTTGGTGAATTGGATAACATTCTAATATTGGGCAGTAAACATTGGGGTTGGCTTTATTGTCTATCAACAACTAATCAAAAATGATAATTCAAAAGAAGATTAATTTTAAAAAAATTTTATACTTTGCAAAACTTGATATCTAGTTTGTCTACCAAGTGAATAGGAAGGTAAGTGTTGAGTTCATTCAAATTTGCTTTTTTTTGAATAATAAAATTAACTTTTTCATAGCTAGGAGTTTCTTGCCTCAATAAATCGCTAACACAAGAACATAACCTCGCATCTCCATCACTTATCTTTGCTTTTTCAAAGATCATCTCTATCATTTGTTGAGTAACAAACTGATTTTTACAAACTTCATTGATCAGATTTGATTTGTTTAGCACCTCCCCATCTATCTTTGACAGGAGAAATTTAAAAAATTTAAATTCGTATTCCCTGGGGTAAAAGAGAAAAGCATGCAAATGTGTTAAAGATCCATTTTTAAAACTATAGTTAAAAGATGCTCCTTTCGATAAAACGAAATCATATTCTCTTTCGTCTCCTTTTCCATATTTAATTTGAGAACTCAGAAAATGATTGATGTCACCCTTCTTTTCGATCAGCTTGTCTAGGATGTAATAGTTTTCCTCTTTAAAGTTATTTGCAATCTGCTTCATTGCGTGGTTTGGCTTTAATCCATTTTCAATAAACAACAACAAAATTTCTCTTTGATTATCCCTTTTTATGTTGTTAACAAATATAAATGGAGTAAGTCCATAACTGTTTTTAATGTTCGGATCTGCCTTTTTTTCGAAAAGCACTAAAAAATTATTTTTATTTCAAATTTCTCTATTTGTTATATTAACTTTAAATGGTTACATTTTAAAATATTCAAATTGATATCCATATGAGAACATAATTTATGCAAAGGAGTATTTCCAACAATGTCAAAAGGCTTTTTAGAGTTTAAATCGATTGTATTATTTTGGAAAAATTTTTCTATTCCAATCAAATTATCCTTTTCAATCAAATCATTCAATACATCGAGAGACATTTACGATTTTTTTTTTTTTTTGAATAATTTTATTTTATTAAATAATTTAATAAGGAAAAAAGGATAAAGATAGTTTATCTGGTTGCAACCATATCATCAATCTTGAGAATCATGATAACACATTCAACAGCAAGTCTGATAGCACTGACTTTGACCAAAAGAGGCTCCAAAACGTTCTCGTTGGCAAGATCAGTAATTTCTCCTTTAACAACATTAATGCCAAAGGTTTTGTTGCCGAGTTTGTGGGAGTTTCTGAGGTTGGTGACAACTTCAACAGGATTCAAACCTGCATTTTCAGCCAAAGTGAAAGGAATGACCTCAAATGCCTCAGCGAAAGCCTTGAAGCATTGTTGTTCAACTCCGTGAATGGTCTTTGCCAATTCAGTCAATCTCATGGAGACTTCAATTTCAGGTGCACCTCCCCCAGTGATGACAGCTTTTCTCTTGACAAGGGATCTGATGGCGCAAAGAGCATCGTGCAAAGATCTTTCAGCTTCGTCCAACATTAGGGTATTTGATCCTCTCAACAAGACAGTGACAGTCTTTCCAGAGTTTGGAACACCTCTCATGATGACCAATTTCTCATCACCAGTATCGATTTGTTCAACAAGTTTAGCAGTACCGCATTTTTCTTGAACAAATGTTTCAGGGGAAGCAACAGGCTTTGCATCGATGGTTCTGCAGATAAATTCGATTTCATCTCTTTCAATATCCTTCACAACCATGATCTTTGCCTTTGCGAGATAGTGGAGCGAGAGATCAGTGACTGCATCTCTAAGGATGGATTTTTGGATGAGGAGAACATTACATTTAGCCAATCTGATAGGTTTCAAGATTTTGGCGATATATTTCTTTTCTTCAGATATAACTCTATCCATTTGAACATATTTTTTGATAACAATACCTGTATCAATCTATAATCAGAAATGAATAATTTTTCAAAGAAAATTAATTTATCAAAGAAAAAATTATTTACATTAGGCTTTGGAGGGGATATTTGATATTGAATGATACCAATCTTGGCATTTTCAATTTTTGTAGGCCCACCTGAAGAATTGGTGATTCTTTGATTGAGAACGATACCATCAACCAATTCACTATCATCGATAGTTCCTCCCAACTTCTTGATGATCCTAATATCCTTAAGATCAACATTAGTAGCAGTTTTAGGATCGATGATCTTCAAAATGGAATCGACAGCAATAGGAGCCAACTTGTCAGAGTAATTGGAAACGACCTTAGAATTGAGGGAAGTTTTTGCACTTCTGATCAAAGAGTTTCTGTCCCCCAAATCTAAATTGATGGAGATTGATTCCACAATTTCAATTGCTTTCTTGGATGCTCTCGAGAAGGATTCTGCGATGGTTGTTGGATGGATTCCCTTCTCCAACAATTTGATGCAACTATTCAATAATGCACCTGCGAGGACAACTACAGTGGTTGTTCCATCTCCTGCAGAAATATCTTGAGCTTTGGAAAGATCCACCATCTTTTATAATCAAAAGGTATTGTTTATGAGATTTATTTATTGGTATACTCATTTAATTGTTATTTTAATTTTGGAACGATGATGATATAAAGGGTAAATAAATATCATGGCATTAAATAATTCTTCTATTTATCCAAAAAAATAATTTTTTTTTTATTTAGGGGAATATACCATTTTAGCTGCTGGATGTTGTACACTCAATTTTTCCATAATTGTTGCTCCATCATTAGATATTGTCACTTCTTTTCTAGAATTTTGGATCTTTTTGAAAGAAGAAAATAAATATTCCTGTGAATTATCAAATCTATATTTACCAATTTATCCATTCCTCTTGGACCCAAACTTGTTCTGATGAGTTCAGATACGCCTATTAAAATAATTTTTAATCAGTATTATAAATTATATCAAGGCATAAATGGAATAATGGTTATAGAGAAAGATAATTATCCATTAAAGATTTTTTTACTCTTTGCTGCAAAGATATTGGACATTCTGACATTTTTTTGTTTATCAGTTTGATTATCTTTTTGTTGTACTGTATTTTTGGATTTTTGCATTTGGAATGTAAAGAAGTGAAAGAATCAATTTTATTTTTTTATATTTTAAATGGATGCATTTATAAAAAAAATTGCTTACTTTTCATTGAAATAACGAGAAAGATCATTATTGACAATACTTGGAAATATATATTGAAAGAAAATGAATCCATATTATTCACAATCAAAAGGATTGATTGAGAAATTGATAGATCTGAAACAAAATTATAATAGGTATACCTCAAACAATCTATTCAGAAACACATAAAAATAATCATTTAACAAAGAACATTGAGTGAAAGAGTTCATGGACTATATAGAATTAAAAATGAAGATAAAGTAAGGATATTGAACGACGATCCATTCGATAAGGAAGGCTTGATAGATATAGAGAAATTCAAAATTCAATCAATCTTGTTTGGGGAAAGAGTGGAAGAAAGGTTGTTGAGAAAACCACATATCAACGATGAAGAAAAGCTTAAAAAAAGTGAAGAATATCAACATGCACTGAAAAAGATTTGGGAATCTGCAGATTTAGTGAGATGTTTGGCATACAATGCACAAAAAAGACTGGAAATAGGAATAGAAGAAATAAGAGAAAAATACTTTGGAAAAAACGAGGAAAAACTCAAAGTTTTCACCCAGTCCAAGGTGCTATCTGACATGTTGCACTTATTCAAAAGTAACAAAAAGGAAGACGTTCATCTTTTCTGTATGTTATGTGTCACTTTTTTGGGTATATATTTTGTAAAATAAAACTAATTATATCAATTTGCTTGTCATTTTTATACACAGACAGGTTGATAGGAGACATTTTGTTTTTTTTTGTTTACAAAAACAAGGGTGGGAGAGAAGAAATATCTAAAAATGATTCAAAAGTAAAAGTCTCCACTAAATTCAGAGAGATGCTAGATAATAGACAAACCCAAAATTTGTTAGGAGAAGATTTGATCTATTTGCTAAGAATTTTTGTTGGTTTTCCAATGGGAATCAACGTAATTGAGCCTTAAATTTAAAAAATTATTTAAAATATTTGAAAGGTTAAAAACTTGTCTCTTCATGGATTTTTGACATCCGAGCAATTTGAGATTGCCTATGCTTCTTTGGCCCTCATCCTCATATGCACCATTGACAGAAACATGACCAAAAAATTGAATGTTACAGACAGAAACGAGTTTGTTAATGGGACAAGGACATACAAATCATTAAATAGATATTGTGGAGAAATCCCTAAAAATATTGTCCCTCACATCGATTGGAAAGACAAAGACCTACAAAGAGACATCCTTGACTTATTTTCTAATACACTAATCATTTCTAAGGAGAGGGTCAGCATTTGGAAATCTGGTTTTGGAAGGTTCATACAGGCTTTTACCGAAAATGAGTTGCCCCAAGACATAAATTCTCCCATCGACTTCAAACCTAACAACTACTTGTTCTCTTTCTTGGAGTTGATGCCTCAGTTAGAGTTTTCACTTAGAGGAGTTTTTTCACTTATAAACAATGAACAAAATTTGTTAAAGCCCGCTGAGCAAGGTAAACAAATAAAAATTTGATCATAAAAATCATTATCATTAAAATCGGTTTTTAAAAAAGATATACGTTATATTACGATGTCTCAAATATTAGAAGTGAGTAAGCTGAATGACTTGCCCAAAGAAATCACAATGGGAGCCAGAAGACTCATGTTTGATTTTTTCGAGTACAAAAGTGGACCATGCTTAAGAAACAACCTCTCACACGGCATTTTTTCGTTTGATGGGGTCACCATAAAGAACAAAAACTTCCCTCCTCCCTCTCAAGAAACCATCAAGAATTTTAACAGTTTTTCCACTGCCATTTTCTCTGTCATCATCTTTTTATGTATTAGATATCACGAAGATGGTTCCAATTATTCCCTTTCTGAGCCAATCAAAAAAATGTGCGAATTTGTGTCCAATTATAAAGCAATTTTTCACCCCAGCATCAGCTGTTTGTCTCAATTCAAAATATTTTCAGAATCTTTTGATGATTTCACAAAGTTTGGCACTAATCTCCCCGAAATTCTTCACATGATCCACTTCAAAAATGCTAAAAAGGGAAAGAGAAAAAAACCTGGTGACATCAAAAAGTTTGATCAACAAAAGTTTGAGGAATTCCATACTTTTATCACCGAGATTCAAAATTACTTCGCACGTTGTATCGAATCAAAAGGAGAGCAATCATCCTATGAGAATTGTTTTAAGAATTTTTATGATTTGGATTCTACAAGCTCTTTCTTTGATTCTATATTGGATCCCAAAAAGCTGATTTTGTTAAATAACGTTCAGTCAACCATGAACGAATGTTGTGTCTTGATAGAAAAAGTGAAAGAAAGGTACCAGTTTTTTTATTCCAAGTTTGAAGGGTGCGACACTGATCACAAACCCAATTCCACTGCTCAAACTGGGTGTTATACACTCCATGTAAACATGGATTGGTTTATATTGTGGATAAAATTTTCTTTTGTTATTCTCAAAATATGGTAAAATTTTTTTTGAATTGGGATGTCCAAAAATATTACAACAGTTTAAATATTGTTGGTAAAAATTTTATCCGCTAACAAAGTTGTAATATTTGGACTTATCTATTTTTTGAAAATTCATTTTTTTTTTAAAATTTTTTTGTAAGTATTTGGACTCAAAGAAGTGAAGAAGAAGTATCAAATCTTGTTGGATTCATCAAAAAAATGATCAATTCTTTGACAAGTGCCATCGAGAGGGGCACTCTCATGAAAACAATGGCTCTTTACTACAGTATCATTGAATCTACAGAAACAAGTTCTTCCATCTATCGAGAACACGGAAAAAATCTCGCCAATTTTTTATCTATCTTGTCTGTCATATACCCAGATGCTGATAAAGGTTTGTTGATTCAAAAATACATCATTGAGTCACTATCTGCCAAAGAATATCAAAAATCAAAAACCAAAAAAATTGATGAACACAACTTTTTGGTTTATTATGACATCATTAATTAAATGAAAATTTAAAACCCGATGATTATTTATAATTTTGAATCATTTTTGTCCTTGAATTGTGAGAAGTTTAGAAATATCAAGAAAGTTCTTTTCAAGATCAATTACGTTGACAGAATTGATGAATTTTCCACCACCAATCTTTGCAAGTTTTTCGAGGATAGCCTTGCCTCCGTCACAAAAACCCATGGTATAAACAATCAAGTCTTTGTGAGAAGTGGCGATAAGTTGCATTTCCTTTTCTCCATTAACACTTCCACTACATTCACCATCAGAGAGAAACAAGAGGAAAGGGGTGTACTTTTTGTGATCGTTTTTATTAAGTTCTTTTTGAGCAATTTGTAAACCTGCAGAAAAGTTGGTACCACCATTAATAAAGTCCAAATAATCTTTGCTTGATTTGTTTAAAAAAGATTTGATGGGTTGTTTTGTCCAGTTTGGTCTTGTTTGAGCATTACTTGAGTACAGAATGAAGGTAACAACATCGTTTGAGTCAAATCTGTTTTTGATGAAGCTTTCCACTGATCCACAAAGGGCCGTCCACCTTGTTTCTTTTCCACCCTTATTTTGAACCGTGCATCCCATAGATCCGGAACAATCTAGAACAAAAAAGAGCTGATTTAAAAAGACATAAGTTTGAAATAATAAAAAAGAAAAGATTAATGAAAAGTTACATGGTAATCTTTTTGGATTTTGAGACTTGGATTTAAGATTTTGATAAGATCCATGATCTTTGTTCTTTGATTTTTATCATAGTTTGAAATGAGTTTCGAAAGTTCAACACTNCGACAAGAAGATAAGTAAAGAATGCTTCAATCCCAAAAGAAAGATCAATCAGATCGATCCCTCCATCCAATCCCCTTTTGAGGAAATTTCTCAAGAGACAAGACAGGACAAGAGGAAAAAAACCTCCGCCTCTCAGAAGAAATCAGGTTCTAGCAAAAACCACCACGTCACTGTAAATAGTAAAAAGTCCGACAGGAAGCATTTGTTAGAGAGCTACGAAAATGATCTCTTTTACAATTGTTCCATCTTTAAATTTATTAACTTGGTATCTCTTCATTTTTTTTTTTTGCTTCTTTTTTATATCAAAAATAAATTATAACTTTAAATTTGCAATTATTGTAGTGAATACAAACGAAATGTTTTCAAATTTTTTTTATATTTTTATATTCTTTTCAAAAATATATATATTTTTTGATCATTGTTCTTTTTACTTTAATTCTTTTTTAAATCTTTTAAAGGTTCACGACGAGAAAATTTTTCTGACGAGCTATGTTTCTCCCAGAACAATTTTGCAGATAACGCATAACTATTATAGGCTCATTGAGAGGTTTTTTGTGTGGGAAGTGCACGTTTTAGATTTCTCCATTGTAAAAAACATATCATTACATCACAAAAGGTTCAAAAAAAAAAATCATTTTTAATTTAAATCAAAAAATCGTTTTTTTTTTTGTATTTCATAATTTTTGTTGGTTTTTTTTTTATTATTTTTTAAAATCATTTTTTTTTTATTTTTTAATTATTTTTATTTTTCATTTTTCATTTTATATTTTTATTTTTCATTTTCATTTTCATTTTCTATTCTTATTTTTTTATTTTTTTTTATTTTTTTTATTTTTTTTCACAGAGCTAAGATGTTATTAAAATCACTTCTGTTCTTCGTGAAAACGATAGGAAACCTTCCAGAGATGATCGAATCGATTTTCCTTTCTCTGTTGCCCGTTTTCAAAGAGATGAGGCTCAACGAAAAATGTGAGAAGCTTTTTTTCAGTATTTTTAGTTATTCCTCCCCCAATGAAAGGTTTTCCAACATCGATTTTTCCAATTTACGTGTTTCTAATGCCTCCAAAATTTTTTATTTTAATTTGGTAAAAAAAAATTTTTTCTTCTAATTTTTTCTTATTCTCAATTTATTTTGTTAAAAATAATTTTTTTTTGATTTTTGAAATTTTTTCCAATTTTAATGCATTTTTTATTTTATTTTTTATTTTATTTTTTATTTTTCATGATTAACTTTTTATTTTTTATTATTAACTTTTTATTTTTCATTTTCCAATTTTAATACATTTTTTTTTTTTTTTATTTTTTATATATTATATTTTATATTTTATTTTTATTTTTTATTTTTGCATCAAAAAAAAGATGATTCACCAATGGGCAATGAAAGACCACTCGAACATGAAAAGGATACATACCTACCAAAACAAGCCCTCACTGCAAAAAAGGTTCCTCTCCATTTTTTCACTTGTACAAAAATTCACTGAAAATTTCCTCATCCCCTTCCTTTTCTCCGAAAACAATTCCCTCTTTTTCCATCACAACCTTCTTTCTTTTTTTGAGTTGATCTCTTGTTTTTCTCATCGTAAACATTTTAATTATGTTTTTATTTTTTTATTTTTTTATTTTATTATTTTTTTTTTATTTTTATTTTTTTTTATTTTTTTTTTATTTTATTTTATTTTATTATATTTTATTTTATATTTTATTTTTTTAATTTTTTAATTTATTTTTCTTTTATTTTATTTTTATTTTTTTATTTTTTTTTATTTTTTTTTATTTTTTTCATTTTTCATTTTTTAGATCACAAACTTCCCTTCGTGATGTTTTCATTCAAGAAAAACATGATGATATTCTATTCGTTGATGTTGCACTACCAGTCCTATTTCGTCTCAAGACTGTGTGGCATCTTCGTCAACTTTCGCCACGATTTCATTGCGTTAAAGTCGTCAAAAAATAATCCATTTTTAGAGTAAAATTTATTTTTTTATTTTTTTATTTTTTTCTTTTTTTATTTTTATGAATTTTTTTTTTTTTACCTATTTTAACAATTTTTTCCGTTTTAGTTTTGACGAAGGTTCCAGCGAAACAGAGAATTTCAATGGGTGCGTCCTTAACTTTGCCAACGCGTTGTACAGAGAAAACCTTCTCCCCAACAACAACGAAGCCCAAGAAACAAACAATGACAAAGAGGAAGTGGCTACACAAGACAAGGTTCATTTTTTTATTTTTTAATTTTATTTTTTTTATTTTTATTTTATTTTTATTTTTTTTTTTTAGAAAAATATTGTGCAATTAAATCAATTGAATTTAATTCGAATAAGAAATTTGTAAGAATTTTTTTACATTTTTTTTTTACAATTAATTATTAATTTATTTTTCTGAACAGAGAAAAATACAAGAAAATCTCAATTGGTCTTATTAATCGTTCTTTAACGGTCAGGTTCAATTTGGCTTTTGTTTCTCATTATTGGAACTTCTTGTCCATCCAAAAAAATTTTCAGCAGTACGATTATCCCAATTATTTGAGGGATATCATTGGTTTGGATGGTTTTTGTGATTTTATTGAAATTTTCATCAAAAATTTAAATTAAATGATTTGTTTTATTTATTTTTCTGTAATTTTAATTTAAATTAAAATAATTTAAATTATTAATAATGGAAGGCTAAATAGCATTAAAAGTAATTAATTAATTTTATTTAAAAATTTATTAAATTTTATTATTAGATAAATTTGGGTACATTGTATCAAAAGGGGTTTGGTGGAACAAAACAATTTTCGATTTCCATAAGGCCTTCACAGAGTTTCTGTAACAAAAAACCGTAAACCTCAATATTTGGAGGGTGTCTTTTTTGAGTCTGAAAACAATCGAGTTTTTTGTTTTGAGAAGATAGACTAAAATAATAAAAAAAAAAATTCAATTAATGGAGATATTAACCAAATTGAAGTAACTGAACAAGAGATTGATCAAGTAAAAGTAGGTATCAAGTTTAAAAGTAACGCAGATGGTGTATTAAATAACAGCTCCGCATATGCCTTTTCCTCTTTGTTTCACAGGAATTTTTTTTTTCTTTGTAAATGTGGTCCAACTCTTGTGAAATAATTTCTCTAGAGTCATTCTTTTCTTTTCAGTAATCAATGTATCTTAGTTGATAATTTTTCTCAAATATTTCTAAGTTGTCCGATGCATTATCTCATAAGTAATATTCTTGATTAGTATCTTCAAGTTTATAAAAGAAAAATTGATGAACATCACTCAAAAGAAACTAATACTTTTGTCAACCAAAAAACCTAAGACAGTCTTTTTTTCACTCAAAAAAGGTAAGACTCGACAAAGGTTTTTTGTTATGAAAAAAGCGTTCAATATTTAAAACAGAATGGAGAAATTGTTTTCAGATATCATTTTAAAAATTAATATAATTAATTGGAAATATTGTTAATAATTTTGATT
Source organism: Cochliopodium minus (assembly GCA_024220525.1). Taxonomy (NCBI): domain Eukaryota; phylum Discosea; order Himatismenida; family Cochliopodiidae; genus Cochliopodium; species Cochliopodium minus. Next base: position 178,492 of record JAMYWO010000002.1, on the reverse strand, counting down.
TTAATTCAATTGATGATCATTTTTGTCCTTGAATTGTGAGAAGGTTAGAAATATCAACAAAGTTCTTTTCGAGTTCAATTCCGTTGACAGAATTGATGAATTTTCCACCACCTATCTTTGCAAGTTTTTTGAGGATAGCCTGGTCTCCGTC
>JAMYWO010000002.1:139014-170400 GCA_024220525.1 Cochliopodium minus | reverse complement strand
TATTATAGTGATATTTTTATTTAATCATAAATTTTTCAATTTTGAATATTATTTTTGATCAAAAAAAAATACAAGTTTTTTGATACTATGAAAAAAAATAGTTAAAGAATGACTTTATTATAATTTGGGATATTATTTGACAAAAATGAAAAATATCAAAAAAAAGATCAAAAAAAAAGTTTTTCCGAATGAGTGAGTTAGTTGTATTGGTAGTGATTCATTTGAGGAGAATTTTGAAAACCAATGTTATGTTGTGGAACTTGAGGCAAATTCAAGTTGGGATAACTTCCGCTGTGTTGCAACTGAGGGGAGATTTGGGTATAGTTCAAACCATATTGTTGTTGTTGCTGTTGTTGTTGGAGTAAGAGCTGTTGCTGTAAAAGTTGCTGCTGGTAATTGGGTTGTTGCTGATGTGACAAGTTTTGATTAAAGTTTAAACCATACTGTTGTTGTTGTTGAAGAGGTTGTTGTTGAGGACTTTGTTGTTGCTGGAGTTGCAACTGGAGCTGTAAAATTTGTTGTTGGAGTTGTTGTGTTTGGAGATTAGGTTGTTGTTGCTGTTGCTGTTGCAAAAGTTGCTGTTGTTGTTGTTGTAAGAGCTGTTGTTGTTGAAGTTGCTGCTGTTGCTGCTGTTGCTGTTGCTGTTGGAGATAGTTGTTGGCATAGGGAGTGGGGTTGATCTGAGTGAAGAGGGGCTCGCTTTGAGTTTTCACTTCGAAGAGAGAGGGGTCAGGCTTGTAGAGTTCCTCAGAAGGTTTGTAGAGCTCGTTTCCTATGTTGTCTTTCGAGTTGTTCAACTTGCTGGCGGTGGAAAACTGTTTTTGGTTTCCATTCATGAGGATATCGATGGAAGAAAGACCCGAGTTGTATTGTTGTTGTTTCACTACCAACTTATCCCAATCCTCCTCTTGATCCTTATCACTCTTGTAAACAAATCTCTTCTGCGAAGAAAAAGGGGAATAAAAATGAATTTGTTAAATTAAAATTTAATTTGATAATTTGATAATTTGATAGAAATTATGTTTGATAGTTTGATAGAAATTATGTTGTATAATTTTCGTTTTAAATAAAATTGAAAAAATTATTTTTGTAAAATGTTTACTTTTTTATTTGGATCATGGGAGCTTGCTGAACTCAAAGCTTCCAACCATTGATTTAACTTTTAAACAAAAATAAAAATAAAGTTTTATATCATTAAATCCAAATATAAATCACCTCTATAGAATTCTTTGTTTTGAAGATATATCCTTTTTTGATTTGATGTCGAATAAAATTTCAACTTTAATTTTTTCTTTTTGAAAATTTACCATCACTCTTTTGACCCTTCTTTCCAGTTCTTGATGCGATACCTAAGATATATATTTAAAATTAAATTTTTTTGTATTAAGGTTGGTAAGGAGATAAACAACTTGTGAAAATTATTAATAAAAAATTTTATATTGAAATATAAACTCTATAATTTTATTTTACCTTTGATTGAAAAACAGAATTTAGCACCATGATAATCATCCCTTGTGCTTAAAGTTGTATTCGAAATATCAAAGGCTTTGTGAGATTTTTCGACCCATCCTTCCTCTTTTTGCTTATATTGATACAAACCAGTCCCAACCAATTTGAAATATCTATCCACCCACATCAAACCTTTAGAACTTCTCTTTTTCAACCATCCTTCTATTATCACTCTATTATTGTTTGTGGTTGAAGGATTCTTTCGGATAAAATTGAAATAGATAAACAATAAATAATTATAATCCTAGTTTGGTTGTTACGTGTGTCTTTGGAGAATATCCAACATAATTTTCTCCTATTTTTTGTTCAAAATTTTAATTTTAAGAATTTATAAAATAAAAAGATCAAAAAATAATGGATTTTGGAGATGGATACCATTAGTTTTCCAAGAATTAGACATGTTTTCCTTTTTTAGATGTAATTTGCAAAGATTTCTTTTAATCTAACAAGATTTTTTTTTATAATATTTTTTTTTTTATAAAATTTTTTTTTGAAACAGAGAAAAATGGATATATTGAACAGGAAGAGGAATAAGAAAAATGAGAGTTACTTTTCATAAAGTAGTTTAATGAAAAAGATTTTTTTTTTTTTTTTACGAAAAGGAAACTACAAATAAAGTTATTTTTTAAAAAAAAGAGATGGAAGTGTGTAAATTTAATTATTTTGAACCACAACATCCACCATTCTTTTTATCACTGCCACTATCTTGGCCAAGTTTATCTCCAGTAATATTACCGTTGTTGCCGGTATCTCCCTCTTGATTATCAATGAGACGAGCTTTGATGTCTTTAGCAAGTGAAATAAATGCTTCGTCAACATTAATATTTGCTTTTGCAGAAGCTTCCAAAAATTTGATTCCATATTCATTAGCTAATTTTTGCCCAAGTTCCTTTGTTACCTGTTTATCCTCTATATCACATTTATTACCAACCAAAATCTTGTTGACAGATTCTGTTGCATGTTGTTCAATATTTCTTATCCAATTTTTAATATTTCCGAATGATTTTGAATCTGTAACATCATACACAAGGAGAATACCCATTGCTCCTCTATAATAAGCGGTTGTGATTGTTCTGAATCTTTCTTGTCCTGCCTATGGGGTTTTTAAAGAAAAGGAAGGTTTTTAGATTTTTGCAAAAGAAATTAAATATTTTTTTAATTTTTAACAGAAAATTTCTAATTTTTATTTTTGTTTAAACAATATATATATATTTTATTATGGAGGTATTTAATATAGAAAAAAGAAAATGTTTTACGGTATCCCAAATTTGCAACTATTTTTTATTTAGATTGGATTCATGTTGAGAATAAAGTTTTATTTTATATTTTTGGCAAAATAATAATTTACCTTAATGCGTTTTCCTTCCAATTCAATGGTTCTTATTTTAAAATCAATACTATATAAATTTTATGAAGAAAAATTAGACCAAAAAGAATATGGAAAAAGAAAAAATTTTAACCCAATTGTTGTAATAAAGGATGGAGTAAATGAATCATCACAAAATCTTAGCAATAAACATGATTTTCCAACTCCTTTTGAAAAGAATGAAGGTAAAAAAAAAAGACAAATATTTTATTTATTAAACAATAAAATTTTATAAATTTTTATATTCTAACCACTATCTCCAATCAAAAGTAATTTAATCAAATAATCATATGGTGATCCTCCTCTGTCAGTCATTTTTTTATTATTTATATATGCTGTTTATATTTTTTTTTTTATATTTATTTTGGTTATTATTTTTTTTTTTTTTATTTTTATATTTTGAGACAAATAATTAAAGTGAATATAAAAAAATTAAAGAACTATATAAAAGAGAAAAATCAAAAGAATGGAAGAAAGCTTTCATTAAAACTAATCCAAAAATACACATAAATAGAATATCCTTTATATTATCGATAATTTATTGGAAAAAAAACAAATGATATCTATAAAAAATCGGATTCTCTCAAAAAAAAATTAATAAAAATCAGATGTTTCTGATTATAATAGCCTAAATTTGAATTTCACTTCTCAAAGGGGAAATAGATAAAAAAACAAAATTAGGATAATCAAGATTTGGGATTCGAACCAATATGCAATTTGGCAAACATAAAATCTTATATCTCTCCATTCTTGAGGTCAAAGATAATTCTCGAGTTTTTTTTTCGAAATGTTGAAATTAAAAATCAAATAGATATGATCTCGATTTATACAAACAAAAAATGTTGTGAAAAAGGGTGAAGATATAATATAAGTGACGATCTATGAGTAAAAGAGATCTTCAAATGAAAAAATTTTATTCAATCTGATTTAATTTTACTTTTGTTTGATTCAATTTTTCTTCAAATATTCTTCCATTTCTTTGATAGAATTCTCTAATTTCTCACATGCTTCTTTTACAATGATATTATTCGTATTTACCTCATTCAACCTTTGTTGTTGGATCTTATAATTATCTGAGAATTTATCTTGTTCGATCTTTCTTTTTCTATTCACTATTGTTATCTCTTGATTAAATTCCTCCAATTGAAGTGCCAATGTTTTTTTATAATTTTGGAGATATTGGAGGTAATGAAGCCATGAATTCTTCCCATAGCTATTCAATAATTCCAAATTGATAATTCTCAATTGCTGATGTTCATAATTTGCTTTGGCATTTTTGATGGAGTTCTCCCATTCTTCATCTTTTGCTCTTTCATTTGGCTCTTTCAATAATCTTTGAAAATCGTAGGAATTATCATTAACTTTTCCTGATTTCAATCTTTCAAATTCATTTGATAAAAATACAGTATTTTCAAAGTTTAAATTGATATTTGGATATTCTGATAGATAATCTTTTGAAGGGCGAAATCTTTTCATCTCTTCATTAACTAAATTTTCTGCTATTTTCAAATCATTTGGATCTACAACATCAACATAAGGCAAAGAATCAAAATATTGCATTTTTTTTTTTGATCTTATATCAAAGATTTTAAGGAATATTTCTCTTATTATTTTTTTTTATAAATATTGATGAAAGAAAATTGTTCAATAAGATTTTTAATGAATGAATTCAAAAGCAAACAAATCAAATTCATTAAATTGAAAGTGTATTTTGTACATGTTTAAAATAACAGTATTTAAATATATAAAAAATAAAAAAAAAAATCATCAAATTGTTGTTAAATATAAATGGAAAAACAAGATCGTAATAAAAATTTACAAATATCCTTCAATTAAAAAAAATTCCCTATACAATACAATCTTTTTTTTTAAAAATAAATATATGATTTAATGATCCTCATTTATAATAGAGAATGATCTCCAACCAATACAAATTTTATTGGACGAATTAAAACATGAAGACATCCAATTGAGATTGAATTCAATTAAAAGAGTAAAAACTATTGCAAAAGCATTGGGACCTGAATCAACAAGAAATGAATTAATACCACTTCTCACTGGTAAAATAATATTTATAAAGTCTTATTTTTTTATTGTCTCAATTTATATATGAAAATAATATTTATAAAAATTATTATACTTCAAAATACAGCAAAATAAAAATATTTTGAACATTGATGAGAATTTATAATTATATACTTATATTTTTAATTAGTGTATTAATTTGACAAATTCAAAATTTTAATTAACAATCCACAAAATTTTTTATCCCCAAAGAATCAGACGAAGATGAAGATGAAGTACTTTTGGCACTAGCAGAAGAATTGGGAGATTTCATCGAATCAGTAGGAGGAAAAGAATTTGCACATACATTATTGGTTCCATTGGAAAGACTATCAAATGTTGAAGAAACAATAGTAAGAGAAAAAGCAGTTGAATCCTTAAAGAAAATAGGAATGGCTTTGGATGAAAAGAAATTTGAAGAAGATTTTATCCCTTTGACCATTAGACTCGGACAAGGTGGTTGGTTCACTTCTAAAACAAGCGCATGTGGGCTAGTGACACTTGCCTATAAAAAAGGACATAAAGAATCCAAAGAAAAAATATCATCTTTATTTAAAACATTGTGTGCTGATGAAACACCAATGGTCAGAAAATCTGCATGTTCTAATTTTGGTGTAAGTATCTTTTCAAATAGATAAGACAATATCAAAAACCAAAGAAAATAATTATCCTCAGCCATATTTTATAATTCAATATAAAATTTATTTACTTCAAGATTCTCATTTTTTCTTTATTATTTTAGTCATTTGTCAAAGAATTGGACAAGGATTTAGTATCAAAAGATTTTTTGGAAATCTTTCAAAAATTTTCTAAAGATCCACAAGATACAGTGAGATTATTATCAATTGAAGCATGTGTTGGATTGGGAAAACTCTTCACAGTAGAAGAAAATAAAGAAAAATTTTTGCCAGCAATGAGACTATTAAATAGCGATAAGAGTTGGCGTGTACGTTACATGGTGGCAGAACAAATATCAAATATATGCAGCATCTTTGGTGAAGAGGTGGTCATCTCTGAACTTGTTGCAGTTTATGTCAGACTTTTGAAAGATTCAGAGGCAGAAGTGAGAACTGCAGCTTCTAAAAATGTGAGCGAATTTGGCAAGAAGGTTCCTTTGGAGGTCTTCATTCAACATGTGTTGCCATCCATCGAGGAAATCGTCGAAGATAAATCCAAACATGTCAGAGCTCAACTCGCTTCTGTGTTGATGAATTTGGCTCCTTCCTTTGGAAAGGAACACACAATTAAATATCTTTTGGATCTCTTCCTCAAATTGTTAAAGGATGAAGTCCCAGAAGTAAGATTAAATGTAATATCTGGCCTCGAGGGAGTCAATAGTGTAATTGGTGTAGATTTATTGAGCCAAAATTTGTTGCCTGCTGTAGTGGAACTCTCTGAAGATAAACAATGGCGTGTACGTCTTGCAATCATCGAATATATCCCCAAATTGGCTGATCAATTGGGAGTTGAATTCTTCAATGAAAAACTTGCCAGCTTGTGTATGACTTGGTTGGTCGATTCTGTATTTAAAATTCGTGAAGCAGCAACAAATAATCTCAAGAGATTGACAGAAGTATTCGGTGTCGAATGGGCTCTTTCTAATATAATCCCCAAAGTTTTAACCCTCTTCTCTCATCCTAATTATCTTTACCGCATAACTACTTTATTCTCTATCAGTGTTTTGGCATCTGTTGTTGGTGGTGAAGTAGTAACTAATACTCTTCTCCCACTTGTTATTCGTATGGCTCGTGATCCTGTTCCTAATATTCGTTTTAATGTTGCAAAGACTCTTCAAGTTCTTGTTAAATATGTCGACAATGGTACCATCCAGGGCCGTATAAAACCTGCTCTCAATGAGCTCTATGAAGATTCTGATAGAGATGTTAGACACTATGCTAAACTTGCTTTATCAAATTGCTAATAAATCTTTTTTCAATCAAGTTTAAAGCGAATCATTAAATATTTTTAAATATCTCAAACATTTTTTCAACTATTCAAAAATTTATTATTTATCTCAAAAACTATTTGTTTTAATCAAAGAAATCAACAGATTTATGATCTTGACATATTATATAAAATATATTTCTCTTATAATTTTTATCCCTCCATTTTTATTTATATTTTTTTCAGTGCACAATAAAAAAAATGAAGATTACCAATATCTTGAATCAAATCAAGAGATTTGGGATCAATAAGGATAGAATTAATTCTCTGAAAGAAAAGAGCCAGATATATGGAATGACTGAAGAGCAATTGAATCTCTCTTGTTCTTTTTTTTCAATCCAATTGGAGGATAATATAGCCAAAGAGCTATTGAATTGCTTGATACCCAACAATGAAGTGCCAGAAGATTGTATTCTTCAAATCTTATCGTGTATTCAAAATTATGGATTAGAATTGCAGAAAGAATTTTTGGAATGGATCATCATCATCTTTGATTTATTAAAAGAGAAGAGAAGATTGGCTTCATTGGCTTTCATATTGTATCATTTGGCAGTAAATAATAATGATTTGGCAGATAAAGCAACTTATTTGATCTCACGTCTTTTGCATCCCAAAAATGCCAAGAGAGATAAGATAGATATCCTCTTAAAGATCAAGAATAATCTATCATCAGAATCAATGTTGGATGAAATGGACGATAATAACGTCAATTCGTGTATGAATCTGCAAGAAAAATATTTGGAATATAATTCACAGAAGAAAAGCACCAATTTTAACATCAACAATAACAATGACAATGGTATCAATAATAAAATGAATAACGGCAAAAATAATATTAAACAAAAGCAGAATAATAATAATAATCAACGAAACCCCAATAATAATTCGCATAATAATCGCAATAATAACGATCCCAAAAATTCAGGTGCCCATAATCACGATATCATAGAGAATAACACCAATGAGACAGCCGAAGATACGAAATGGAATCCCACCAAAACTAATGTAAGAGCCAACAAAAGCATGCAATCAGATCTGTACAAAAAGATCCTCGAGGTGCAGATAAGATCGAATCATCTCAACTATTTCTTGTCCGACAAGAAGATAAGTAAAGAATGCTTCAATCCCAAAAGAAAGATCAATCAGATCGATCCCTCCATCCAATCCCCTTGAGGAAATTTCTCAAGAGACAAGACAGGACAAGAGGAAAACCTCCGTCAGAAGAAATCAGGTTCTAGCAAAAACCACCACGTCACTGTAAATAGTAAAGTCCGACAGGAAGCATTTGTTAGAGAGCTACAAATGATCTCTTTACAATTGTTCCATCTTTAAATTTATTAACTTGGTATCTCTTCATTTTTTTTTTTTTTTTTATATCAAAATAAATTATAACTTTAAATTTGCAATTATTGTAGTGAATACAAACGAAATGTTTTCAAATTTTTTTATATTTTTATATTCTTTTCAAAATATATATATATTTTTTGATCATTGTTCATTTTTACTTTAATTCTTTTTAAATCTTTAAAGGTTCACGACGAGAAAATTTTCTGACGAGCTATGTTTCTCCCAGAACAATTTTATAACGCATAACTATTATAGGCTCATTGAGAGGTTTTTTGTGTGGGAAGTGCACGTTTTAGATTTCCATTAAAAAACATATCATTACATCAGGTTCAAAAAAAATCATTTTTAATTTAAATCAAAATGTTTTTTTTTGTATTTCATAATTTTTGTTGGTTTTTTTTTTATTATTTTTAAAATCATTTTTTTTTATTTTTTAATTATTTTTATTTTTCATTTTTCATTTTTATATTTTTATTTTTCATTTTCATTTTCTATTCTTATTTTTTTATTTTTTTTTATTTTTTTATTTTTTTTTCACAGAGCCAGATGTTATTAAAATTCACTTCTGTTCTTCGTGAAAACGATAGGAAACCTTCCAGAGATGATCGAATCGATTTTCTTCTCTGTTGCCCGTTTTCAAAGATGAGGCTCAACGAAAATGTGAGAAGCTTTTTTCAGTATTTTTAGTTATTCCTCCCAATGAAAGGTTTTCCAACATGATTTTTCCATTTACGTGTTTCTAATGCCTCCAAAAATTTTTTTTTAATTTGGTAAAAAAATTTTTTCTTTCTAATTTTTTCTTATTCTCAACTATTTTGTTAAAAATAATTTTTTTTGATTTTTTGAAATTTTTCCAATTTTATTCATTTTTTTATTTTATTTTTATTTTTTTTTTATTTTTCATGATTAACTTTTATTTTTTATTATTAACTTTTTTATTTTTNATTTATTTTATTTATTTTATTTATTTTATTTATTTTATTTATTTTATTTATTTTATTTATTTTATTTATTTATTTTATTTATTTTATTTATTTATTTTATTAATTTTATTTATTTTATTTATTTTTTATATTTTTTATATTTTTAATATTTTATTATTTTATTATCTCGTATAAATAAATATTTATTATTTTATTATCTCGTAATATTTATTTTTATTTTAAAGGCGCAACTGGCAAATCAGCTCTTGTTATTTCTTTCATTTCTGGTAAATTCAAATTTTTGTAATTTTATTTTTGCAAAAAGAAATGATAATAATAAAAATAAAAATAATAAAAGATATTTTTGTGGCAGAGTATGACCCAACCATTGAAGAGAGTTACAGAAAGCAGATGGTGGTTGATTGGAATTCTTTTAGTAAAAAAATAAAAATTAAAAAAAAAACAAATAAAAAAATAAAAAAATTTAACAAAGAAATAATTGATAATAAATTAATGATGTTAAATATTAATTAAATAATAAATAATAAAAATAAATAAATAAATAATAATAAATAAATTAATAAATTAATTAATTAATAAATAAATTAATAAATTAATAAATTAATAAATTAATAAATTAATAATAAATAATAAATAATAAATAAATTAATAAATAATAAATAAATAATAAATAAATAATAAAAATAAATAAATAAATAATAAATAATAAATAAATTAATAAATAAATAATAAATAATAAATAATAAATAAATTAATAAATAAATAATAAATAATAAATAAATATAGTTTTGGAAATAACAGACACAGCCGGACAACAAGAATATTCTGCACTTCTTGATGTTTATTTGAAAGCAAATTCCTGTTTCATCATTTGTTACTCCATTATTTCCAGGTAAAAAAAAAAAATGAAAAAATAATATTAACAAAAAAAATGATTAATTTAAAATTGTTAATAATTTTAAAAATAAAATAAAATAAATTGAATTTTAAAAATAAAAATAAAATAATTGTTGATTTTCATCAATAAAATGATTTGTAGAGAAACATTCGAGCAAGTGAGAGAGTACGTACGAAAAATAGAAAAAGTGAAGGAAGATTTCAACAGAAAATTCATGTGCCTCGTGGCTACTAAAACTGATCTCGAAAATCAAAGAGAGGGTATTTCTCTCCAAAAAAAAAAAATGAAAAAAACAAAATTAAAATAAAAATAGAATAAAATAAAATAAAATAAAATAAAAATAAAATAAAATAAAATATAATAAAATAAAAATAGAATTAAAATTAAAATAAAAATAAAAATGAATGATTAAAATGAAATAAAAATAAAATAAAATATAATAAAATAAAAATAGAATAAAATAAACTAATTACCTTTCTGCGAAAGTCTCAACGAAAGAGGGGGAAGAACTAGCAAGAGAGTTTGGATGTGGCTTTTTCGAGACTTCTTCTTTGTCCAAAATTAATGTTGCCAGCCCTTTTTATTATATCGCAAACCAAATTGGTAAATTAAAAAAAATTTTGTTTTATCTTGAAGATAGATGATTTGTTCATTATTTTTTAATTAAAAAAAACTTTTTAGTGAACAACAAACGAGAAGGAAGAGGAGGAAGAGGTGGCAGGGGTGGAGGATTAAAAAGATGTGGTATTCTTCCCTCTTTAAGACAATCCTTCATAGAAAAAGAGTCGGGTTGCTGCCACGATTCTGTTTCTTGTAAAAAAAAAAATTACATAAAATTATAAAATTATCGATCTGATAAATGTTATTGTAATTAATTTGATTAGCTGTTGCTGAAGAAGTATTTTCCAAAGATACTCTTGTCAATTTGCTTTATTACTTTGATAAAGAAAAGGTAGAAAAATTGAAGAAAGAGATTTGTTCTCAAATCAGTCTTGATTGCATGGAAAACGAAAAAACAGATCTGGAAATCAGATCCCTTGTTCTATCTCATCTTTCTCTTTTTATTTTTGTCAAGTAAAACCATCAAAGATCTTCAAAAATAAAAATAAAAAATATTATTTGAGTTTTCAAATAATTTTGTCAAAATTTAGATTTAATTATAAAATGAATTTGAATATTTTTTATTATTCTTCCAATAAGAATTTTGGTTGCATCATATTAGTGTATTGCTCTCATTTTAAAACAATAATAAAACGTATTTGATTGGACATTCTTTATAAAAAAAAATAAAAAAAAATTAAATATAGGATTTATCATTTTATCAATGGGAAATTTTTTTAAAAAGAAACAGAATACTGAAAGAATAGCTTTGCTCGGATTAAAGAATAGTGGAAAAACAACAATAATAAATCAATTAAAATATGGGGAAATACCCAAAGAAATAAATCAGATTCCAAGAATAGGATTCAAAGTTGAAACAATAAATTTCAAAAATATTCAATATGCAGTTTGGGATAGTAGCAGATAAATAATATTTTTTAATCTTTTAAATTAAAAATCTTTTCAAAAACAGTTTCAAGTGAGATATCCAAAAGGATGTACAAAAAAATATTTCATGCAATAATATTTGTAGTTGATTCTCATTCTAATACATCTTTGGGTGATGCAAAGCTTGAATTGAAAAATATTTTATCTGCTCCTGAATTGAAAAATGCAAAAGTATTAATACTTGCAAATAAGCAAGACCTAGTGAATTCATATTCAATCAATCAAATATCGAAAGCTCTCGATCTTGAGAATATTCCTCAACAATGGAAAATCCAAGGAACATGTGCCCTGAATGCGAGGGGTATCGAAGATGGAATGGATTGGATAACATCTTTTAAGAGAAAAGTTTAAATAATTCGATGCTACATTCCTTTTTTTTTGTTTATAAAAACTTTTCCAAATTTTGAATGTGTAAATAAAGAGAATTATTTCAAAAATATATTATAATCTTTTTATAACAAGTTATTTTAATTTTACAAGAAATAAATAAAAAAGAATAAACTTTTTTTTCATTCAAACAAATAAATCCAACCCTCACGAGGTTCAAGCTGAGGGCTGGCCAACAAGTAAAGAAACCTGTGTTGATCCTTCTCACAAGGGAGGAGAGTTTCTATGGTGAAGAGTGACTGATGGGGAATGTATCCTTTGAACTGCTCTATATCCACAATAACATCGGGACTAAAATTTGAAAAAAAAAAAAATTAAAAAAATCATAATTAAAAAAATTAAATTAATTTATAAATTTATTTTTATTTTTTTTACTTTCTTTGATGTCTCAACTCCAATTTGTCGTTTTTGTCAATTCTTTTTCTGAAAAAGAGAAGGGTGACTTTTGTGTTGAGGAGGATAGTATTAGAAGGGACGTTGAAGCAGCTGATCTCATCACCCAGTTTGTTATTCACTTTTTTCTTTAACCAACAAAGATTTTCCACATAATCACAGCCCCTTTTTTAAAAATAAAAAATAAAAAATAAAAAATAAAAAATAAAAAATAAAAAATAAAAAATAAAAAATAAAAAATAAAAAATAAAAATGATAAAAAAATTACCATTGTGTTTCGAGGTGGTTGATCACCCACGAGATGAGATCTTTTTCTGCCCAGATGAACACCATTCCCTTTCCAACAACACTTCTTATCGTCTCTTCTTTGATGCTCATAAACATTTCTTTCCATTCTAAAAAAAAAAGGTAAAATCATTAAAAAATATAAAATTAAAAATAAAAAATATAAAAAATATAAAAAAATAAAAATAAAAAATAAAAAAATGTAAACTTTGAATGGAATGAGGATGGTCCACAGTTTGGAAGTGAGAATGGATCATTAACGCTTTGAGGGGGCGAATATCATTGGGGACACATTCTAACAACATCTTTGCAAAAAATAAAAATAAAAATAAAAATAAAAATAAAAATAAAAATAAAATAAAAATAAAAATGAAAATAAAAATGAATAATTAAAATGAATAATTAAAATTTTAATAAAGTGAATACCTCGTTGATGGGTTTGTTTTTGATGGGAATTTTGGAGAACATGGGAGGGAGGGGTTTGGGGAGAGAAGTGTAGGGCTCGATGAGGATGTAGTCAAGGTTCTTGTCCACTTGCGTGACAGGATAGTCATGTATAATTACCTAAACAAAAAAAAAATGTAAAGTTTTTATTTTTAAAATTAGTGCATATTTTTTTATTTTTAATTGAATGTAATCAAATTTTATTTTTTTGTTTTTTATTTTTGTTTTTTTATTTTTATTAATTTTTTTATTTTTAATTTTTTTCATGATTTTGAAATTTTTTTATTTTATTTTTTATTTTCTATTTTTATTTTTTTATTTTATCTTATTTTTATTTTCATTTTATTTTTTTATTTTTTATTTTTATTACCTCAATTGCTTTAGGACGAGTAGAAAGAGGATCAAAGAAAGAGGTGATGGGAGGATATATTTTTTTCTTTTTGTAAACAACGGCGGACTTTTCTTTCTTCTTTTTTCGAATGGAAGACTTTGCGTAGGATTTATCATCAAACACAGAGGGGGTGCTCAGCACCTTCTTCTCATCCAACAATGCATCAAACTTTTTCTTTCTTTTTCTCGAAGTTTTTTTCTGTGTGTTTCTTTATGGGAAATATTATTTATTTTATTCATTTTTTGTTTATTTTTATTTGCCAATTTTTGTATTAAATAATTAATGGAAACTTTTTTACTTTTATTTTTTTGATTTTATTATTATTTTTTTATTTTTTTATTTCTTTATTTTTTATATTTTTGATTTTATCTTTTATTTTTTTACTTTAATTTTTTTTTTATTTATTTTATTAATTCTTTTAATTTTTTAATTTTCATATTAATTTTTATTTTTTTTTTAAATCAATTTTTTTAATTTATTTTTTTTATCATTAATTTTTTATTTCAAATAATTCATGATAAATTTTAATTTTTTTATTTTAAAAATTTTAATTTTTTTTTTAAAAAAAGAAAATATCTTACAAATTTTCTTCGTCAAAACTCTCGCTCATGAATTGGCTGTCACGAACATCAGGGCTTTTTGAAGGAGGGCTTCTGTTGTTGGGACTAAGATTATTGGGACTTCGGTTCTTGGGAGATATATCGAAGGGAAGCTTGTCAAAAGGACTCCTGCTGTTGGGACTTTTGTCATTTGGGCTATAAAATTGAAAATAACAATAAATAAAAATAAAAAATAAAAAAATAAAAATAAAACTAAAAAATAAAAAATAAAAAATAAAAAATAAAAATAAAACTAAAATAACAAAAAATGAAATAAAATTATAATTCAAATTGAAGATTATAAAATAATTGAAAATAAAAATAAAAAATGACAAAACTAAAATAACAAAAATGAAATAATAAATAAAAAATAAAAATGTAAAAATAAAAATATAAAATAAAAAATTAAAAAATATGTAAAAACATGAAAATAAACAATAGAAAAAAAAAAAGTGACCTTTTGTCATTAAAAGGAAGTTTGTCGAAAGGGCTTCTGCTGTTGGGGCTTCTTCCTTTGGGAGAAAAATCGAAGGAGAGTTTATCGAAGGGAGAGAAAGAGGAGGGGCTTCGGTTGGGGATAGAAGAAGGTTTGTTGGTGAGAGAGTTGGGGCTCCTGTCTGTGGGGCTTTTGCTGTCGTCGCTAAGGCTTTAAAAAAAAGAAAATTAAAAAAAAATTTAAATGAAAAAATAAATAAAATAATGAAAGTAAATAAAGTAAATGATATTATTTGTAAATTTTATTTCAAAGAAATTATAAATTAATCAAAAATGATAGATTTTTTTACATCAAAATATGTGAAAAATAACCAAGTTAATATAAATAAAAAATAAAAATGATAAATAAAAGAATAAATAAAGAATGAATAAAATAATTAAAATAAAATAATTAAAATAAAATAATTAAAGTAAAATAATTAAAATAAATATAAATCGATCTACTTTTCAGAATTGCTTCGGTTGAGTTTGGAAGGGATCTGGATGGAAAAGCTCTTCTTGAGAGAATGAATGAAATGATTCCTTTTGTTTTTGAGAAGATTGGGATCACTGGGAACTTTGTCAAGGGAAAAAGGACCCCTGTTGCTCTGAGTATAGGAGCGGAGAGCCAAGAAATCATCCTCATCATTCTTAGCACCACCTTCTCCGTCCAAATGCTTGCTTCTGCTGTTCTCATCGCTTTTGCTTTTGTTATCGTCGAAGATATCGAAAATGTCCTCCTCTTCTTCATCTTCTTCGTCATCATCGAAGGAATTGATGCTATTCATCTGCATTTTCTCTTCGCCATCGCTTTTGTTTCTATCCCTTTCAGAATTCTCATTTTTCCTATCATTCTGCACGATGATCGTTTTTTTCTTGAACTGATAGGACGGCTCGCTGTAGGGAAAGATCCCCTTGGTGGGGATATCCAATGGATCAGATTTCTTCATCCCCTGTCCTTTTTTCTCTTCTTTTTTGTCTTTCCCTTTGAGATGGTCCTTTCCATCCTCTCCTTTTGATTTATCCTTACTGCCAGAATTAACTTTCTTTTTTTTCTCACTTTTGGTGTCTTTATCTTTGCTTTTCTTTTTTCCTTTTAAATTTCTTGTTGTCATGCTTTCGGGAGCTCTATTTTTGATCCATTCAGAGACCTTCTCTTCTATCCCCCTCACTGATTCCAAAGACCAGATGTTCTGAGGATAATGCATGCAGCTCTCTTTCGATGTGGGATTGGTGGGAACTGCAGTGAGCTCCTCCAACTTTATCTCCTTGTTCTGTCCCTTTTTTATTTTATCATAAAATTGTTGGCAATGATATCCCACACGATGAGGCATCATCAATGAGAAAATGCCCCAATTCCTTCCCAACATTCCATGTAAATTAAATTCCCTTTTTTTTAAAATAAAGCAAAATTTATAACATTTCAGAGAAGCATTTATCATTTTGATTTTGGTATTTTTTTGAATGATAAAAAACCTTTTAAATTTACCTGCATCTTTCTATGAATATCTTGATTTCATTCTTGTTAAATGTTCCTTTTCTTATGGATACCCCAGGAAAATTAGATCTGTAATGATAAGAATTTGGTGATGTCTTTCTAACTGCAAAAGCATCTACTTTTGCCTTGGACCTTAAATAAGAAAATGTATAAGCAATATAAAAGAGTATTAGGGATTATAATATTCCAGGAAAAGGGATATATGAAAAAAAAAAATATTTTAAATTGAAAAAGGGAACGATGAATTAATAATCAAATGAAATACCATTTTTCCACAACATCTTTTGTCCAAACATCTTCCAGATCTTTTGCCTTTTTTTTGAATCCTATGGGTTTATCATCGATGATAAATTGAAACTGAGTTTCATTATTGTCTTTGATAATCACATTTGCCTGATTATTTTCTTTATCATCATCCTCTTTTTCTTTGATTTCAATAGATTCTTTTGGTGAAGCTTTGACATCTTTCACAATCTTTTTTGGCACATCTTCCTTCCTTAGTTTTATTATTTCCTTATTAATATCAGTATTCGTAATATTTAACATATCAATTTCTTTTTCTTTCTTCTTCTTATCAGTGGTTGAGGCAGAATAAAATTGTAAGTTTTTTTTTTTTTTTATAAATTCATTTTCTTCTAATATTTTTTTTTCCCTCTTTATTTTTCGTTCTTCAGATGATGAAATTGATATTTCTTCCATTTCATCCACCCCTGCTTCATCTTCATCATTATTGACAACATTAATTATATCCTCAATTTCTCGTTCATTTATCGATTTATCATTATTATCTTCCTGTATCTCATCCTCTCTTCTTTCTTGTATATCAAGATCCACTTGTTCTCCATCGAGATTATCTTCATCCACCTCTGCTTCATCTTCGTTATAATAGACATATTCCCACTCTTGATTTTCTTCATCCTCAACATCTCCATCCACATAATCCCCTTCCTCTTCAACATCATTTCCCTCTTCTTTTTTCTTTATTTCTTTCTTCGAATCTTTTTTGCTTGTTATTATACTGCTTAATATATTAAATTTTTTCTTTTCTTTTTTGATAGGGTATGATGATTCTATATCCTCTTTATCCTCATAATTTCTGTTCTTCTTATCATCCTCCCCATAATCCATTTCCATCTCGAATATTTCAAAGATATTCCTCTTTTTGGGTTCTTTCTTTTGGGGATTGATGGTCTTACTGTTCAAAACATCCTCTCTCCTTTTGATTATCTCCTCCTTATTAAATAATAAATTTTGCTTTACGATGGGGATTTTCTTTGTTTTGTTGTGAAAGGAATTATTGTTGGGAAAATCTTCTATTTCATCCAATCTCCCTTTTTCACCTACTTTCTTTCCAACAAAAAAATCTTTATCTTCCTCTTCGATATACTTCACCATATCGATATTTCTCTTGATTTGGATCCCTTTATTCTTTTTGTCTATCATATCCTGAGATTTCCTTTCATTTTGCGATAGAGGATCATGTTGAGAGCTATTTTCCTCAAATAAAGAAGAATAATCACTCATTGATTCATTATTGCTATCTTGCGATTTGATTTCTTGGGATCTTTTTTCTTGTGAATTTCTTTCTTGCGATAATTTCTTTCTATTTAAATCCTGCAATGCTGCATTTTTTGATTTTTGGATAGGGCTTTGGAAAGAAAATTTGAAATTCATTATAAATTATGGGAAATAGGAAGAAGGAAATTGATTTCTATTTCTATTTCTTTTCTTTTCTTTTTTTTTTGAGAAAAAGAACCGCCAAAATAATCGACAGAATTTTTTTTATTCTGAAAAAATTTTTAATATGAGCCAATAACTCAAAAGTAAATGATAATACAACTTTCAAAAATGAAAAGTAGAAGAAAAAATGGGTTTGTTTGAATTAGCAAATTAGTTCTTTCTTTGAGGAATCTTGGGAACGGGACGAGAGCTTTGATTACCCTTTATAGCATGATTAAAGCGAACAGAAATACGATTAGATTCTTTGTTGGTCTGATCCAACTTTCGAGTTTTTTTATCCATAACATAGTTCATCAAAGATCTGAGAAATTGTTGTTCTTTTGACTTATTATTAAAACACTCTTCCACAGATTGAGAAGGGTTGTCCAAGAAGCAAGGGGAGAACACTGTGAGGAAATTGTTGAAGTCCATTTTCGTTTCGCTAACCACGTTGGGCTCGAGCATCACGGAGAGAAAGACACCAAAATAAATGAGGAAAGATTTTTTGATTTCGCTGAGTGATTCCCATATCTTGGGAAGATCAACTTGTAAAAAATAAAATAAGTTAAAAAAAAAGGTTGAAAAAAATTAAAAAATAAAATAAAAATAAAATAAGACCTTCTACATTGGAATTAATACAAATATTGTAGTCGGGAAAGAAAGGAGGAAACTCCCTTAAAACAGACTTGAAAGTGACGGCGTACACGTGAGGATCGTCTGCTGTGATGTCTAACTTTCCATTTCTCTTTATCTCATCGAGTAATTCATTTCTCAGGTCACTGGGAATAGAAATTCTAAAAATACCTGAATATTTTAAAAAAATTTTAAAAACATAAAAATGTAAAAATATAAAAACCAAAATAAATAAAAATAAATAAAAATAAAAAACAGAGTAAATAAATATTGTTAATAATTTAAATAAAAAAATGTTTTATTTTTAAAATATTCAACAAATAAAATAAGACCTTCCGCAGTTTTTCCTCCACTCTCTATCATTTTTTTGACAAGATAGTGCAAAACGATGGGAATGGGCAAATCAGGAAACTCCTCCTTCTGCAACTCGACCAGCTTCTCCATGGTGAAGGGTTCGATGAAAAGCCTTTCTTTTTCTTTGTTGTTCGGCTTTTTGCCTTTAAATTTGAAAAAGGAACCCATCGTTCTCTCCTTTTTTGGTATTTCCACTATGGTTGTCGTATTGGGTGATTGATCCACATTTTCCTGTCTTATTGTCAGCACGATCATTTGTTTTTTGTTTCTGTTGCTTGTGGTATGCATTTCCTCTGTTGATTTGGTCTAATGGAGTTTATAAAAATTTGTTTGAAAAAAGGTTGAAAATTCAATTGAATATTAACCATCTATCGAAGTCATTATTATAGATGAATTTAATTGAAATTGATTTTAAAATTCAATCTAATAGGGAAGAAATAATTTTTGAAATATTTATTTTTCCGTCAAGAATATATAAGTGAGGAATTGTTTTTATAAACTGATCTTTTTTCTTCCTCATCGAATTTATTTGAGAAATAAATATTTCTGTTGGAATAAGTTAATACCTTTGAATATTTTGGGGGCTTGTCATCTTTCCTTTTGCTATTTTTTTTGGGAGGAGTTTTGAGGGAGGTGATAGGGCTTTTGAATTTCAATGATTTCTCGATTTTGAGATGATCCTCAGGAGAAAGATTAGAGAGAGGAAAAGTGGACTTCCTTTGCATTGGCGGCATTGGATTTTTGGGTTGAGATTCAGGTGTAGTATGATTAATCTCTTTGTGATTTTTATTTTGTTCTTCCATCAAATTGATGATTTGTTGAATATTCTTCTTCTTGTAATACAATTTCTCATTCGCCACTTTCAATTTTTCTTCCAATTCGATGATACTTTGCTGCAATTCGATTAGATCTGAACTCTCCTTTTCCAATTGTTTTTGTAATTTGATTAGATCCATTTATGTTGTTGAAATTGATTGATTATCAATTTTTTTTTTTAATTTTTATTATTTTGACAATAAAATGAGCAAGTAAAGAGTAGGAAATGAAAGAGGCATTTGGAATATTATTGAAGAATGATTAATAATTTAATTTATACAAAATTTAATCAAGAAATTTTCGAAAACATAGAAGTTCATTCCTTCATTACTATTTGAAAAAATGTTATTTCAGGAGGTGAATTCAATCTGATTCTTCTGTGACTAGCCAAACCTTTTTTTAAATTTTAGATTAATTAATTTTATTATTCAAAGAATATTCACCTTTAGTTACGTACATTCTTTTGAAGAAGTAAACATTTTAAAAAAAAGTTTTTTAAAAAAATATTTTTTACGTATTATTGGTGCCAAAATCATTATGTTGGGTATGAAAACCATCAAGATAATCCCAATTAGTCAAAGCTTAAAATAAAAATTGATATACAATCAAAAATGTAATTTTTATTTTTAAAAAAAAAAAAAGAAAGAAATTACCATTGGTGAAATTAATCCAAGGAATGTTCCAAAATATTTTTCCAGGTATGATATCTTTTAGTTTGGAAACCCATTTAAGAGGTGATCCAATAAAAGGGATTCTAATCTGACCTCCTTTAATAAAGAAATTAATTTTTAAAAAATAAAATAATTAATTAATATAAAAATAAACCATGAGAATGTCCCGTCAAAATTAAATCTTTTTTTTTTGATTGATTAAAAAAATTTAATAAAATTTCTATCTACCAGCTTTGAATTTTTGAAAGAGAGGGAAAGGATCCGGATTATGCGTTAAAACGATATGTGGACTGTTTTTATTTGCATTTTTATATGCTTTTTCTAAATTAAAATCTCCTTTTAAAAAATCGTCAACTCCAATAAATCCTTTTATTTAAGTAAGTAGTAAAATAAGTAAAATTTTAAATTTTTTTGTCATATTTCTTACCTAGTGCGCCATTCCCTTCTCCAAATGGATAATAAACATCATTGTTGAGAAATACAGAGTTGGGTAATGATTTGATCATGTCTGCTACTACTTTTTCATTACCTGAATAATAATCATGATTACCAAGAACAGAAATAATCTAAAAGTGTAACATTAAATTTTGAAATTAATTTAAGATAATTTATTTTATTTATTAATATTTTTATTACTTTTTGACACTTTAATTTGGATAAATACTCTCTCAAATGTTGGACTGAATCAATTCTGTAATTGATGAAATCTCCAGCGATCACAACAAACATTGGATCGAGCTGATTAATCTTGGAAATGATGTTCTCCAAGAATTGCTTTGTGATGGTGAGGTTATTATAATATTTTCCGTTGTAATCAAAGTGAATATCACTGATCAATGCAATGGTTATATTATTGATGTTTCTGTAGATATCTGTAGCCATATTTTCTTTTATTTCAAAAATAAATTCTTTGATTTCCACTTTGGAATCCAATAAATCAAGACCCACAATCTGTAAATGATTCATGATCCAAAGTGAAACAATAACTGTGATAAAAAAGAAAGGAAGGAGAAAAAATTTCAATCTCATTTTTTTTTTTTATGATTGATGAAAAATTTGAAAAATAAAAAAAAACACTGTTAACAGGAATAAATAATATTTATTTCTTTAATTGAAGAAATACAGATGGATATAGATTATAATAAATGAAAGTAATTGAAAGAATTACAGGGTGATAACATAAAATATTCGACATTTGTTCATTTTGTTCTCATGATTTCTTGATATATAATTTTCAAGAAATAATTTGAGATAAATAATAGATTAATTTTGAAAATGACGAAATATTTGTGTTATTGGGAAGATATAATACCAGGAGAATGATTATTTTGTCATTATTCAGTTATTTGAATGGAAGAAAATAAAATGTTCATCATATACAATTATATACATTTATATACATTTTTCTTCCATATTGTATGTTCCCATTCAGTTTCATTAAGAAAATTAATTTTATTATAGTGATATTTTTATTTAATCATAAATTTTTCAATTTTGAATATTATTTTTGATCAAAAAAAAATACAAGTATATTTCAAAGAGAAAAGAAAAATTTACTCAATTCATTTGTTAATATATCCTTTTTGCAATCTTCGATCTGTTCTATCGTCAAAATCCCCTTTTTATTGAATTGTTCAAAAAATAAATCAACAATTTCCGTTGGATTAATAGCTGATTCATCCAGTAGAATCACAGAATTATCATTTGAAGCAAATTCAATTAAATCTGTCTTTGCTCTCACCTCCCTTGCAATATCCTTTAATTTTAATGGCATTTGTTTGGAATGGATCAAATCAAATTCTTCATTTTCTTGAATTGAATCCCATTGATCTTCTTTGGAATCTCGATTTGTTAGTTCCACATCTATTATCTCTATTTTTTCCTCAATGGGTTTATCTTCTTTCATGATAGTCAATTTGATATCTAATTAATTATTAACAATATAATTTAAAGCTTTTTCAAAATCAATTTAACCTGAATCCCTAATCATTTTTTTTTATATAATTTAAAAAATATCTAAGATGATAAATAAAATATTCTTGTGATTTGAAAATTTACTTGAAATTAAATTTAATAAGCAGTTTCATCTTTGAAATTTAAAAAAAAAAATAGGGACATTGGAACAAATATTAAAGAATATTTTACCTATTAACAAATGATGAATCATAAAACAGTGTATATTTGGAAGGAGTTTCTATTTCTCAAACTATGCTTCTAAACAAAAAACTCTATATATTCGCCATCAAAAAATAAAACAATAAGTTTTTGAATTTATTATTTTTATTCAAAAATAAATATTTTTCCATATTCATTATATATTCCCATTTTCTATTTTTTTTTTCATCTATGAAGAATCAAAGAAACAAAATACATTTTTTGTCCATTCCAATTTATGGAAAATTCCTCTTAATTTTAAATAATTTTTTGTTTGGAAGAAAACTATGAGAAAAAAATAAAAAAAAAAAGATGGACTTTGATCAATTTATCAATAGAAACAAGAATGTAGCAGGTTATATATTTCAATTCGTTTCATTATTCGATAAATTAAGATTGGCCATGGTAATAATTCATTTAATTTGATAAGAAATTCATATTCCATAGGTTAACAAATCAATACGTAATGTGATAATTTCTAAACATCATATATGGAGAAATATCTCTCTTCAAAACATCTGGTGCTTTTCTATTCACTATAGTAATTATATAATGATTCAAAAGTTTGGTTTGGGTTCTGTGGAAGAGGATTCCAACAAAATGGAAAAGAAATGGAAGGAATGCGAACAATTAGAAGAACAAAGAAAAAAGTCATCTATATTGGGACAATCTAATGACACTGAATCCAAGAAATTTCTCAGATTGTTGATTCATTTGGGGATAAACAAATTTGTAAAGGTATATAAATCCTAAAATATGTTTCAAAAATTTTTATTCTGATATTTTTCTTTCAAATTAGTCCCTTGATCTGACATCCACTGAATATACTGTTAATGGAAGAGAGATCCACTGGATCACCAACAATTTCGAAAACCTCGAGAGCTTATCACTTATGGACTGTTGTAAGTTAACACAAAAGTCTTCTGCCTTTCTTAAACTGGTGGAAGGAGCATTTCCTATCAATGAAAAGCCTCACAATAATTTGAAAGTATTAAATTTGAACGGAACACCTTTGAATTATACGTAAACTATTTCTTTTCAATACAGTTTAATATTTACAATATTTTTTTCCAATTAGCGATGTCCTTAAGCCGTTATCCAAACTTTACCCTAATATTGAGCAGCTTTTTATAGCTGGAGGTTAGTTTTTAATGTTTAAAAATATTAAATTTAAATCAACCTTTTTAAAATATTAGTCAAAAAGACTTTCCAAAACACTTTCAACTTTGTTGATTTCAAAAACTTGAAAAATCTCAAAGTTCTTCAGTTTGGACACGCAGAATTAGACTTTAAAAAACTTGAAGAGTTTGAGTGCCCAAATTTGGAAGTACTCTACTGGGGAGGAGATGTTATAGGAGAGAAGCCCGAGAAAAACTACCAAATTATTGAAATTTCAACACCTTTTGATATTCACCACCCCAATCTCCAATATTACAAGCCATTCATTGTAAGTTTTTTCTTCACCTATTTTTTTTTTCAATTAAATTTCTTTAAGACTGCACCCAATTATCAATTGAGCGGAAAATCGTAAAATTTATATTTATTGTTATTTTGTTATATTGTAATGTTCTTTCTTAGGTTGATTCATTCAGTTCTTACTCTTGATAATATACCAACAGATTCACTGAAAATGTTGGTGGAGGAAATGAAAGTAGATTTAGAATTACCAATGTTGGGGAATTCTAAAGCTTTCAAATTTTCACGTAAGAATAGACCCAATATAGAGAGAAACTTTCTTTTTTTGAGCTGTCTGAGAAACAGAATTAACCCTTTCATACCTGTTTATCCTTATATCAGTGGGAATGGTGCATTTTTTTTCTATTCCTTTTTTTAACTAATTAAATTGTGAATAGATGAGATTTTACATTCAAACAGACATGGATTTCAAAACGAAACAAAGGATGGATACTTACCAATCCATTTGGCAGTTTTGTCTGGCAATGCTGACATTGTGAACTATTTATTACTCCACAAAGCAAATCCAAACTCAGTTATTATTGAGAGTGGTAATTTTTTTTTGAAAAATATTGTATAATTAAAATATCACTTTTTAAAATAGGCGTTACTCCATTGATGATGGCTGCTTTAAAGAAAGATGCAAACATATGTAAAGTGCTTTTGAAAAATGGAGCAGATCCAAAATTAGTGGACAGAAGAAATGAATGGAACGCTTCATTTTATTTAGTTGCAAAATCCAAGGGATCCAGAGAGGAATTGCAAATTTTAGATTTGTTTGGCAAATGTAAGAATGTTCATTCTTGTGCTAGAAAATTTCTTTAACCAATTTTTAATTTTACAGATGGATTGGATATTAATTACCAAACAAAAGAATCCAAGCTTACTTTATTGTCTTTTTCTGCTTCACAAGTAATAAAATAAAATTATATTAATATTAATTAAATATATTTGACATTTGATAATCTTATTAAATAATTAAAATGAAATAAAATAAAATAAAATAAATAAAATAAATAAAATAAATAAAATAAATAAAATAAATAAAATAAATAAAATAAATNTCTTACTTTAATCAAATTTTTATTTAAATTTTGAACTGATAATTAAAACACTGTCTATATCTCGCATATTTATATGGATATTCATTCAAACACAATTTAAATTTTAATTTAAATTGAAAAGCTTTTCCAAACAAGAAGAAAAAGTGATTGGAACGATTTTACCCTGTAACTTCAGATCCATTAGAAGTTCTATTCTTTCTTTGAAAATGTTAATACATTCATTCATTTTCTCTGAATTTAATTTTGTGTCAATACAATACACCAACTTATATTCTTCCTCTTCAATATTCGTCAAAATTTTAAACTTAAGTGCATCTTCGCTCAATCCTTTTAAAAATAAATTTTTGTATAATGAATAATAAAAATTGTAAAAATAAAATAAAATAATAAAATAAAAATAAAAATAATAAAAATAAAAATAAAAATAAAAATAAAAATAAAAATAAAAATAAAAATAAAATAAAATAAAATAATAAAAATAAAAATAAAAATAAAAATAAAATAAAAATAAAAATAAAATAAAGAAAACCTTGGATGAAATTAGTTTTTTCTTCTTCAGAATCAGAACCCGTTTGATTGACTAAAAAGAGGAAATTGAGAAGTTGTTTTTGGGAGATGTTCTGATAATTTAACCATTTTAAAATTTCCTCCATTGATTTTCTGTTCTCTTGTGTTATTCTTTTTGGAAGAAAAAAAATAAATAAATCCACATGCACCAATTTATTTTTTATCGCATTTTTTATCATATTCACCTTTTTAATTTATAAATTCATTTTAATTATTTTTAATTTTAATTCTTGTGAAATTTTAATTCTTGTGAAATTTTAAAATTATTCATTTTAAAATCATAATTTAATATTTAATTTTTTAACTTTATAAATATAATTTAATATTTAATTTTTTAACTTTATAAATATAATTTAATATTTAATTTTTTAATTTTAAAATCATAATTTAATATTTAATTTTTTAATTTTATAAATATAATTTAATATTTAATTTTTTAACTTTAATTAATATTATTTTTGAACAAATTTTTTTTTTTACAACTTCCATCCAACTGAGATGAGAATCACACAAACCAACAGTGTCAACGAAATGACCACTTTTACCTCCCTTCACCAAAAACTTTCCCTTATTCACTATTATGTCCTTCGTCACACTTTGGGGTTGACTCACTGACTTTATAAAAAATAATAATATTCTTATATTAAATAGAATTTAAAAATATAAAAATAAAAAAATAATAATCTATTAAATAGTAATTTAAAAATATAAATATAATAAAAATAATCTTATATTAAATAGTAATTTAAAAATATAAATATAATAAAAATAATCTTTATAATTATAAAGTAATATCCTTACATAAATATTAAAAATATAAAAATTAATTTTTATAAAAAAAAAAGATTTGAATGTTTCTTTTTTACCTCCACTATTTCTTGGTTTGAAATTAAATTAATGAAATTTGATTTTCCCACCCCCGTAGGCCCTTTAATAAAGAAATTTTTAATTAAAAATTTTAATTTTTTTAAATTGAAATTTAATAGTATTAATCAAAAAAATAAAATTAAAGAAAGAAATAATTTAAAAATAACAAAAGAAATAATAAAAGAAATAATTTAAAAGAAAAATTTTAAAACTAATAAAAGAAGTAATAAAAGAAATTTAAAAATAATAAAAGAAATAATAAAAGAAATAATAAAAGAAATAATTTCAAAGAAATAATAAAAGAAATAATAAAAGAAATAACCTCAAAGAAATTAAAGAAATAATTTTTTTTATTTTTGAAAATTACCAACAACAACGATGTTAAAGTCTTTTTCGTTGTGTTGAACGGTGGAAGTAGAGTTGACGAAACGAAAAAGGGTGGGGATGTCTTTACGAAAAGGAGCTTCTTTAGGTTCAAATGGTTTTTTGAGATCATCGGGTCTAGTGTTTAATTTTTGTTGATTTTCGTTCATTAAATAATTTTTGAAAATATCATTTATTATTCCTGACGTGTTCGTTTGATCACTCAACCAATACCCATCTTTTTTAAAAATTAATTAGAAATAAACTATAACTAATTCTACCAAATGATCATTTTAAGGATTGAAAATCAGCATAAATAAATGTGATATTGACACAAATTTTTCTTTATTAATATGAGGGATTTCATAAAAAAAAAATTAAAATTAAATTTATTTTAAAATAAAGTTGAATTAGGTTAACAGTGAAATAGGAGTTTAGAAAAATACCTATGATATAATTTACAGTATGTTCACAATTCCTTAACATGAGAGAATAGGAAGTGGCACCAACAATCATTTTGGCTCTATTTTTCATTTCTTGGGTAAAAGTGTAAGGAACAGAATAATCACAACCTGTGTACTTTATTGCCATTGATACAGTGATTTGTGCATCTTGATGAATGTCATTTCCATCAAATTCAATCACAAATTGTCCATCAGTGAGGTAATAATGATTGTAAGTGAAAGTATGATATTTCCTTTTTACAGAACATTTGAAAATCTTTTCATTCATGTTGTCTATCATCGTTTTATAATAAAACGCTTTTTTTTCATCTATTATCAATCTATGATCCATCCATGCTATTTTTTCATTTGATATATGTGAAGGCGCATTTCCCATTTTTTAATTTACGATTGTTAATTTTAAAAAACCAAATTCAATTTTTTTTTTTTTTAATAATGTTTAATAAATTTTTTGATAAAGAATTAATTGTAATGAAATTTTTAAATGCTCTGGGATATACTTTTACAATTAATCATTTGACCCTGATTAATTGATAAAAAAAAAAATGGGGAATTTGATCTTTTCAACTCCAACAAATGATAACAAAATCTTGATAGAAAAGGAAATATTATCTTGGAAGGAACATAATTTGACAATTAAAGAGGATTTGAAGGAAAATTTTGTGAATAAATTGGATGAAATGAAAGATGAATGTTTTGAATACAAAATTCAACACAAAATTGATAATATGTTATATTATCATCACCATTACATCACTGATAAAAATCATATCATTCAATTTAGGCTAATAAATAAATCAACACATGATAATTTATATTCCTCCATTATATCAGTAGAAGATTATAATGAGGATTTCATTTCTGGTGATAAAATAAATACATTCAAATTTGATAAAAGTATGAGAATGAGGGCAAAAAAGGTGATTGGAGGAACTTCCTTTTCATTTATGTTAAGAAATTCAGAACATGTTATCAAATACATCATACATGGGATCTGGAATAGTCCTCAAACCCAAAAAAATTGCCAAATATACGAATATTTTAAAAATCACTTTAACAATCAGGTAATTGAAAAATTAAACAAGGTACCTCAAGATCTTTTATCTTCTTTTGTTATTGGTAATCGTCCTCTCTTCTCCAATGTGGATGCTTTGTTTCAATTTGAAGGAAAAAAGAAAGAATTGAAAGAAGATTTCAATTCCATCCATTTCAACAAAATAATAAAGGAATTAAAAGAAGATGTAAAGGAATCAAAGGAAGTAATCAATACATTAATGAACAAAGAAGGAAAGAGTAAGGATTATCTCAACATTTTTTTGTTGGGATGTGAAGATTCGGGAAAATCACAGATAATCAATCTTCTTTGCAATCAAGAAATTCAAGACACCAAATCTAAAAATACAACTCACAAATCCATCCATCATATTCGTTGTACATTTCTCCCGAACAAAAGAAATTGCTTTTTTATTGAAGTCCCCTACAAATTTATCCCGCAAATCAAGCTATACAAAAATCTTGGAGGTACCTCTCTTATTTTTTTAATAATCTTCGTCCAACAGATGCTTATCTTACCTTATTTTAAATTTAATTTAATATTTTCGGATTAAAGAAGAGAATGTGTTCATTTTTGTGTTGGGAAAGAGATTATACAATTCAGATATCAATTACATCACAGAATCACTAAAAAGGTTAAAATATGAAGAAAATCCACAGAAATTTCTTTTTTTGATAAACAAAACAGCTTCCAATAACGAAAGTGAAAAACAATACCACATCGAATCTCTTTCTCAAATGTTTAAACTTCAATTTCTTTTCAATCACACCATCTTCAAACAGATTAACACAAACATCACTGATACCAACAGAGAGATCACCATCACCAAGAAAGATGATATCATTCAACAAAACAGTGTGATAAATATAAATAAAAGAGAAGAAAAGGGAGAAATACACAAAGAACAAAAAATGATAGAATGTGTGGAATGCAAAATAGAAGATTCTCAACAAAATCATCTACAAAACTCTCTACGTATCATTCGTGACCATCTCATTCTCAACTTTTTTGTTAATGATAAAAAAGAATCTCACAAAAAACAAAAAGATGAATACGAGGATAATTATGATAATAATAATACGAGCCATACTTTTTCTTTACTTGAAAATCAATTTGATCAACTAAATCTTCAAAAAGATGTTGAAGCCAATAAAAGTATTCATCATCATCACAATAATGTTATTCATAGTAACAGCAGTGGTAATTTTAACCAAACAAGCAATATTCAACCTATTTCAAATTTAAAATATTCAGAGGTTCTTGACAAACAATACTTTTTTTCTCTCAAAGGAAATCAAAAAAACCAAAACAACTGAAAATAATTTCATTTTTTGTATTTTTATTGTTTTTATTAAACTGTTTAAATTTTTTGAAATAAAAGTTTGATCCCATTTTAGTCTATTAACTTTTTCCATCCCAGCATAAATGGGCTATTAAATTCTAAAAAAATAAATCGGAGATTATTTCAAACTTTATAAAAAAAGGCTTTTTTCCTTGGTTAATTTTCTTTCTAAAAATTATTATTTCACTGTGTTTAAAAATGAAAATTTTATAATATTTATGATTGAAAATGGTTTAAATTTGTGTTTTTTCAGTGTGGGTACATATTTGTAGTTAGAAAGGTTGGGAGATATTATAAACTTAAGGTCTAGGTCCATCAAATTTATGTTTGAAAAAATTTTTAAAAAATTTTTGAATAAAAAATCAATCACCTCATAAATTCAATTTTTTTATTTTTTAATTTTGGCGCAGAGAAAAATTAATTTAAAAAAAAAACAAAAAAACAAAAAAACAAAAAAAAGTTTTTTGAAATTTTTTAATTAAATTATTTATCTTTTTCAAAAATCAATGTTTTTATAAAGGATGTTTTTCCAAGTTTCTGGGTGTTACTTTTTTTACTCTTGTGATTCTTGCAATGTTGGCTGCACCTGAGTTTGTCACCATTTACAGGGTTGGTCAACGAACAACATATTTGGGTTGTAAGAATGAATGAAAAGGAACTCCCTGCTTTTCTGGCTCCATATTAGCAAAGTTTGTCATTCCAAAGATCTCTTTTTTGTCAACCCATAATATGCAAAGTAAATTGTTTGACAGGAGATTATCATTACATTCATCGAGTACGAGTTTGATATTTTTCTCAAAGTAAGAACAAATCCTAAATTCTTTTGATTGAGCATATGCATTGTGTTCTGACCCAAAATACGAATCCATTACAATTATATATTTGTTTCTCTCTAGCAAGTTTAGGAAGAGTTTCAACTATTTGAAGAACAATGTCGTTTGTTTTCATGCTCTCACCTTTGTTAAGAATGAAGTGATTGGCAAAATGATGTTTGTCAGCAATGACATAGAACTTGAACCCAACTCCTGACGGTTTTACTTTGATGCAAACTCTCTCTGGGTTCATTCCTTTGTAAAAAGCAAACCAATAGCAACAACAGAACCAGGAATGTACATATTTACATTAAGATAATCAATTTTTGACAGTGTTCGGGATTACAATGGCGAATGTTAGGGAGCTTGTTGAGGTTCATTAGGATAATTATTATCAAATAATCCAAAAAATCCTAATTGGTTAAGGGTTTGGTCCGATTGTTCTCTTTCTCCTGTATTCTGAAAAACAATATCACAAAAATTAGGGATCCAAAATGGCGATAAAATGATCGTAAGGGATGGAAGCAAATAAAAAATTAAAATTTCAATATCTAAAAATTTTCATATATGGCAGCATTAGTTAAAAAAAAAAAAATGAAACAAAAGATTTACACCCATTTCCAAATTAATAAATCTATTCAATATGATCAAATAAAGACTTTTGAAATATTTGAAGAAACTTTTTTCTTTATCAACAAAAACCCCCAAATTAATAACGAATATTGGCTCAAAAAAATACATTCAATATATCCAAGCCATGAAGATGAATGGGATTATAAGATATTGACAAAAGAACAAAACAAAGACATTCATTTCCTAGCCCCAAAAAAATCAAGTTCAATTGATGGCATCATATCCCAATTTGAAGAAAATAATCCTTACACCAAAATACTCAATCAATATAAAACCGGTTTGATAGAGAATACATTAGAAGAGATTTCATTTCTTACATTCAGGATG